>OY743168.1:32924627-33524627 GCA_963555705.1 Ligustrum vulgare | reverse complement strand
TTACCAAGTCGTGAACAAAAATGGCAGCAAAGTATGAGGTTGAAAAGTTCAATGGGAACAATTTCTCGTTATGGAAAATGAGAATAAAAGCAGTTTTGAGAAAAGATAACTGTTTAGCGGCAATTGGAGAGAGACCCGCGGATATCACTGACGATGACAAGTGGAACGAGATGGATAGCAATGCAATTGCTAATCTACACTTAGCACTTGCTGATGGAGTATTGTCAAGTGTGGCGGAAAAGAAAACAGCAAATGAGATATAGGACACCCTAACGAAGCTGTACGAGGCCAAGTCATTACACAACAAAATTTTCCTAAAGAGACGGCTTTACACCCTTCGGATGATGGAGTCAACTAAAGTGACAGACCACATCAACACCCTCAACACTCTATTTTCACAGCTCACATCAATGGGCCATAAAATAGAGGCAGGCGAACGTGCTGAAATTCTACTTCAAAGTCTACCAGATTCATATGATCAAATCATCATCAACTTAACTAACAACATAGAAGATCTAGTCTTCGATGATATTGCAGCTGCGGTTCTTGAAGAGGAAAGTCGGCGCAAGAACAAGGAGGACAGACTATCTAGTTCACAGCATGCGGAAGCCTTGACGGTGATGAGAGGGAGATCAACGGAACGTGGCCCCAGTGGGAGTCATACCCAAGGTAGATCTAAATCCAGAAGTAAGAAGAATGCCAAGTGTCATTACTGTGGCAAGAAAGGGCACTTAAAAAGGGATTGTTGGAGTCTTAAGAGGAATGAAGAAGCCAAATGGAAGGCACATGAGATACCAAAAGCTCAGGGTTGTGTAGCAAGCACCTCATATGATGGCGAAATTTTATACAGCGAGGCAACGACTGTTGTTGAAGGCAGAAAGCATTTCACCGATGTCTGGCTCATCGATTCAGGAGCGACATGGCACATGACACCAAGGAGAGAATGGTTCCATCAATATGAACACATCTCGGGAGGTTCAGTGTTTATGGGAAATGATCATGCTTTGGAGATCGTTGGTATTGGTACTATCAAATTAAAAATGTATGATGGTACAATTTGCACTATCAAGGAGGTTCGGCACGTAAAGGGCTTGAAGAAAAATCTATTGTCTTTGGGACAACTAGATAGCATTGGGTGCAAAACCCATGTTCAAGATGGGACTATGAAAATAGTCAAAGGCGCGCTTGTAGTGATGAAAGTAGAAAAGATAGCTGCAAATCTGTACATGCTTAAAGGAGATACTCTACAAGAAGGAGAAGCATCTGTTGCATCGGCAGGTTTAGCAGAAGAATTAACAATGATGTGGCACCGCAAACTTAGCCACATGTCTGAACGTGGTTTGAAAATTCTCTCTGAACAAGATCTTCTTCCAGGGCTCAAAAAGGTATCATTACCCTTTTGTGAGCATTGTGTCACTAGTAAGCAGCACAGATTGAAGTTTGGCACTTCTACTACTAGAAGTAGAGCTATCTTGGAGTTGGTTCATTCTGATGTTTGGCAAGCACCGATTATGTCCCTAGGAGGTGCAAAATATTTTGTATCTTTTATTGATGATTACTCCAGGAGATGTTGGGTGTATCCAATCAAGAAGAAGGCCGATGTGTTCGAAGTCTTCAAAATCTACAAAGCGCGGGTAGAACTTGAATCTGAGAAGAAGATCAAGTGTTTGAGGACGGACAATGGAGGAGAATATACTGGTAATGAATTTAATACTTTTTGTGAACAAGAAGGTATTAAAAGACATTTCACGACGGCATATACTCCACAACAAAATGGAGTGGCAGAGCGGATGAACAGAACATTGTTAGAAAGAACGAGAGCAATGTTGAGAACTGCGGGGTTAGCTAAATCATTTTGGGCTGAAGCAGTCAAAACCTCCTGTTATGTGATCAACCGGTCACCATCAACCGCGATTGATCTGAAGACGCCGATGGAGATGTGGACAGGGAAGCCAGCTGATTATTCTCACTTACATGTCTTTGGAAGTCCTGTGTACGTTATGTACAATGCCCGGGAAACATCAAAGCTGGATTCAAAATCCAGAAAATGCATTTTCTTGGGGTATGCTGATGGAATCAAGGGGTACCGCCTGTGGGATCCCACTGCCCACAAGGTGATAATCAGCAGAGACGTGATATTCACGGAAGGCAAGGTACAAGAAAATGATAGCACTTTCAAAGAGCCAGAAACTACTACGGTTGAAGTTGAAGTTGAAGTTGAAAATAGAGAAGAACAAGAAGTCTGGGATTCTTCTGAAGCAGCACCGGAGCATGAAGAAGGAGAACAAGCTGAGTTTACAGTTCCTGAAATCAGACGATCAACTCGGGAGAGGAAAGAACCAGCTTGGCACTCTGAGTACATTATGGAGAGCAATGTTGCATACTGTCTACTGACGGAGGATGGAGAGCCATCAACTTTCCATGAGGCTTTAAATAGCCAAGAAGTTTCGCAGTGGATGGAAGCTATGCAGGAAGAAATTGAGGCTCTTCATAAAAACAAGACATGGGATCTTGTTTCGCTACCACAAGGAAGGAAAGCCATTGGAAATAAATGGGTCTACAAGATCAAACGTAATGGAAATGACCACGTGGAGCGGTATCGTGCTAGACTGGTGGTAAAGGGATATGCTCAGAAAGAAGGCATTGACTTCAACGAAATATTCTCTCCTGTTGTTCGACTCACGACAGTTCGAGTATTATTGGCGATGTGTGCTACATTAGACTTGCACCTGGAGCAGTTAGATGTGAAAACTGCATTTCTTCATGGTGAGCTTGAAGAAGAAATTTATATGCTCCAACCAGAAGGTTTTGACGAAAAAGGAAAAGAGAACTTGGTTTGCAGGTTGAACAAATCTCTATACGGTCTCAAACAGGCGCCGAGGTGTTGGTATAAGAGATTTGATTCCTTCATTATGAGCCTTGGATACAACAGACTTAGTGCAGATCCTTGTGCTTATTGCAAGAGATTTGGTGATGGTAATTTCATTATCTTGCTGTTGTATGTTGACGACATGTTGGTAGCAGGGCCCAACAAAGATTGTCTTAAAGATTTGAAGGCACAGTTGGCTAGGGAGTTTGAAATGAAGGACTTGGGAACCGCAAATAAGATTCTAGGGATGCAAATTCACCGAGACAGAAATAATAGGAAGATTTGGCTTAGTCAGAAGAACTACTTGAAGAAAATCTTGCGACGCTTCAATATGCAAGATTGTAAGCCAATTTCTACCCCTCTTCTTATTAATTTCAAGTTATCCTCAAGTATGAGTCCTAGCAGTGAAGCAGAGAGGATGGAGATGTCTCGAGTACCGTATGCATCAGCAGTGGGTAGCCTAATGTTTGCTATGATCTGTACAAGACCAGACATTGCACAAGCAGTGGGAGCGGTCAGTAGATATATGGCAAACCCTGGTAGAGAGCATTGGAATATGGTGAAGAGGATCCTAAGATATATCAAGGGTACCTCAAATGTTGCATTATGCTATGGAGGATCAGAATTTAATGTTAGAGGCTATGTAGATTCAGATTATGCAGGTGATCCTGATAAAAGCAAGTCCACCACTGGATATGTGTTTACTCTTGCTGGAGGAGCTGTAAGCTGGGGTTCAAAACTGCAGTCTATCGTGGCTACTTCTACGACGGAAGCAGAATATGTGGCGGCTACACAAGCTAGCAAAGAGGCAATATGGTCGCAAATATTAATGGAAGAACTCGGACACAAACAAGAGAAGATTTCTCTATTTTGTGATAGTCAGAGTGCTTTGCACTTAGCAAAGAATCCAGCATTTCATTCAAGGACAAAACATATTAGAGTACAATATCACTTTGTACGAGAGAAGGTGGAAGAAGGAAGTGTGGATATCCAGAAGATCCATACGGAGGACAACCTAGCGGATATGTTCACAAAGCCGATCAACACTGATAAGTTCACATGGAGCCGATCCTCTATCGGCCTAGCAGAAGCATAAGCAGCATGAGAATGGCAAGTGTGGGAAGGATGGCAGGTTGAAACAAAAGTGACTTTAAGTGGGAGAAATGTGGAAAATAAAGCCATTTGTTGAATTTGGTTAGCCATCTTTGTTGAATTTTTTGGTTGAATTTGGCAAGCCACCAATAGCCCACAAATTTAGCCTACAATCTAGTCTATGTTCACACCTATTTTTCTTCCATCCATTGTTGACTTTTTGTCCAAACTTTCCCTATAAATAGAGGGCAAAACCTCAATGGAAAATGCACCAAGTAGAGAGGAAAATAGAAAGTGAAAATAGTAGAGAGAAACATTTGTGAGTAGAGAGAAAATTAGAGAGAAATAAATTGTTTTCTCCTAAGTATTTTCCTACCTTGTTTTCTCCTATTACAAGAGAGGTTAAATATTGTTATCTCCTTGTATTTAGAGAGAAGGTTGTTGTAATTCTCCTACTATAGTGAAATCCTCCTATACTTGCCCGTGGACGTAGCCATTATTGGTGAACCACGTAAATACTTGTGTTCCATTTTAACCGCATTTTCTCAATTCCACTATACTTGTTGACCAACGTGATCCACGCCTTTCCTAACATCACATAGTCAATATTATTGAAATGTAGAAAGCATCATTGGAGAGTAAATTTTGAACTGCTCCTTCTATTTATACACACTTTCTAGAAGTTCGTCTATTTTATTTTCACGTCAAATCCAAGTCACGTTATGTATTGGAGATGCCCTTATTTTAACATGCTTTAATTAATTTGAAAGAAGATATAACATAGTTTGGAAAGTACGCAGATTTCCCGTACTTTTCTCGTCCTTTAGTTACCTTTCTCCCCGTAAAGCATTTTAAATATTCATTTTCAGTTATAAAATATGATATGATCGATAAGTTCGACAGTATAATATTAAATTATAAAAATAAATTAAATTCTTCTTTATTATATTACTGATTCTTAAGTACTTTTCTCGTCCTTTTGTCATCTCTCTCTCCATAAAGTATTTCAATTTTACTTTCCATTTTGAATGTCTAACGGATGATGATCATGAAGTGGAGGAGACAAAATCCTTTTTATTCTAAAAAGTATAAGGTGTAATTAAGCGACAAGATCAAGCTTTAAACTTTAAAGGACCTAGGTAAAGACTAAGCCTAACAAAATGTAACGCACAGTAAGCGGAAAGGGCAAATTTCGCACATAAGCGTCGCTTAAGCTAGGCAAGACGAGCTCTTTAGAACATAGGACAAAGTTGATGTTTTAGTGATGTCTAACGGAGAGTTCATTTCTAGACATATTGTTTGGTTTCTTCCACAATCGCCCTTGTTTGGTAGGAATTAAAATTAAAATTTTAATTTAGGTCAAAGTCAACAATCAATTTCAATCACATATCTCATGAGCTCACAGCTTTTCAACCACAAATTTCATCAACTTTTATCGAAATATGCTAAAAAAATTATTTTAATCTCCATCAAGCTAAATGTTGTTTTTAGTATCTATCTCTCTCATCTATTTTTCTTTCTTTCCTCCTTTTACTCTCTCGTCCCACCTCTTTTATCCCTCTTATCAGATCATTTTTTCGAAATGTATCTAGTATTGGAAATGCTCCATCAATAAATATGTTCCATACCCTCATTTGAACAACACCAATTGCTTTGAAGTGCTTAAAACTTTCCTTTAAAAAAAAAAAAAAAAAAAATGTAGAGTAAGAGTCACAATTATTGTATGAGGTCCACAATTTGTCTAATTTGAACCTCAGAAAGCATTGAGTCTTGATACTAGTAAGCACACCCAAACATGTGCTAAATTGGAAAATAATAAGTTAAA
The DNA here is from genome assembly GCA_963555705.1 of Ligustrum vulgare. NCBI lineage: Eukaryota > Viridiplantae > Streptophyta > Magnoliopsida > Lamiales > Oleaceae > Ligustrum > Ligustrum vulgare. The sequence goes on along the minus strand of OY743168.1, from coordinate 33,518,841 downwards.
AATTTATCTATACATGTAATATTCAATCATGTTTTGTATTAAATGAAACATACCCGTCTCTTTTATTACATTTTTCAATCTTAGTACTATGTACTTCAATTTCTCGATGACTAACAATCTATTTTAAGATAAAAGAAGTTTATCCGCCCCTTTATCACCTTTTTCTTCGTAGAGCACTTAAAAATATCCCTTTTTCAAGTTATCAAGCAAGTAACGTGTTCAATAAGCTCAATTGAGCAACAATATTTTATTGTGTCTAATATTTTGTATTAAACATACATGTGAATACTCAAAAACTTTGTTTTCAAGTTTCAACTTGCAAGAAAGCATGCCAAAAAAATCTAACCACATAACTAATGCTTGCATCACCTTCTTTCTTTTCTCAATATCCCACAATTTTAACTTTCCTCGCATGGAATCTCACTTTTCAATAATTTGTTTTGTATGTATGCAGTATGCATGAGTCATCCCTCCCCCTACCCCCTACCCCACCACCACACCACTATCCCCATGTAAAAAGTTTGTTGTGTGTGTGAACTAAAACCAGTTGTAAGAATTCTTGCTTGTATAGGTAAGTTTTGTATCCATTAATTGCTCCTCCATAACATCCATATCCATAATTCTTGATTGCTCTTTCCCATAAGGCATCCATCACTTCCACCCTTTGTGATTTCATTGAACCGTCTTCTATATAAAGGTGTCTTGTATTTTGCAAATTATTCTCATCTTGTGATCATAACTTTGCTCACTAAAAAATGAAGAAAACTTTCATACTTTTCCTCTCTTTGGCTTTAGTTTTCACTCTCGGAAAATGCTTCGATTATCACGAGAAAGAACTCGAGACAGAGGAGAGGCTATGGGATTTGTACGAGAGGTGGCGGAGCCACCACACCGTGTCAACAAATTTAGACGAGAAGCAGAAGCGCTTCAATGTGTTCAAGGCCAATGCTCATTATGTTTATAACTTTAACAAGCAAGATAAGCCTTATAAACTGAAGCTTAACAAGTTTGCAGACATGACTAGCCATGAATTTAGAAGTTTTTATGCTGGATCTAAGATTAAGCATCATCGAATGCTCCAAGGAGCACGACGAAATGGAACGTTCATGTACGCAAATGTAGATGGTGTTCCACCATCTGTCGATTGGCGGAAGAAAGGCACTGTAACTGACATCAAAGATCAAGGCCAATGTGGTAATAATATCGAGTATATTTGTTAAATTTTATATTTTGATTCTCATACAGTCATACTCGTTCATTGCCACGATCCGAAAGTGTAAGGTGAGTTGTGTTGAACGGACCCCTATTCGTGCAAAAAGTAGACGGCCCAACACACTTGTTTGGACCTAGGGGTTCGATCGTTCAACATAGCTCGTTTTACACCTCTAATTAGATATAATTTATTTATGTGATTGATGTTACAGGTAGTTGCTGGGCATTTTCAACAGTTGTGGCAGTTGAGGGAATAAACCAGATTAGGACAAACAACCTAGTTTCTTTGTCAGAACAAGAACTAGTTGATTGTGACAATACAGAAAATCAAGGTTGTAATGGAGGTCTAATGGATTTAGCATTTGATTTCATCAAGAAAAAGGGTGGCATTACAACTGAGAAAAACTATCCTTACACAGCTGAAGATGGAAGTTGTGATTCCGAAAAGGTAACTAAAACCATATCGCATGAACATTTGTTCGTACGTAGTACTAGATTCAACTCGACAGTGTAATGAACATAATTTTAATTTCTGATTACAGGAAAATTCTCCAGCAGTGACCATTGATGGGCATGAGGACGTGCCAGCGAACGATGAAGACGCACTATTGAAAGCTGCGGCTAATCAGCCAGTATCAGTTGCCATTGACGCCAGCGGTTCTGATTTTCAGTTCTATTCCGAGGTAAACCTAAACTCAATTGATTGATGCACAATCTCTTATAGATCCCCGATGTGTTGACTTTGGTTAGACCGATCGGTCGATTTGTGTGTCGACAGGGGGTGTTCAAAGGAGACTGTGGGACGGAGCTAGATCACGGGGTGGCGATTGTGGGATATGGAACAACACTTGATGGAACAAAATACTGGATTGTGAAGAATTCATGGGGTGCTGAATGGGGAGAAAAGGGTTACATCAGAATGCAACGCGGAGTGAAAGCTAAAGAAGGACTATGTGGTATAGCAATGGAACCCTCTTATCCAATTAAATCTTCCAAAAATAATTGTAATGGACATGAAAAATCCATCCCCAAAGATGAACTCTGATTGAATCATAGCCATTTATACTTGGTTAATATTTGAAGTTGTTACACACATAATTTGATGTAGTTGCTCACGTCATGATTGGATTATGATTATGAGAATAAATAGTTCATCTTAAAAAAAATTATTTTCTAATTGAATTCGTTGTAATAAATAGTTCGCATGATTTACACGCTTATGAAATTGAACCCGACAAAAGTGCTTTATTATCTAGCTATAGTCTATGGTGTCAAATGGCGTTTGAACACAAAATTTGAAGTGGCTCACGAAGATTACAGATGGTGAACTCAATATTGGGTTCATAGGAAAAGTTGGGCTATGTTAGACTTCGAACCCTATAGGTTTTAAGTTGAGGTACTTATACAAATACTCTTATTTTTTAATCATTTACAAAAATACCATTTTGAATTTTTTTGGAAGTAAAAATACATTGTAAATCTTAGAGCATTCATAATGAATGGACTAAAACACATATAAGTGAAATAAGTTATGAAAAGGTTGAAAAAATGTGTACAATGGACATTTTAAAACAAATGTTAAGGGAATATTTTTTAACACATGTTAACTTGTATGTAAAATTTCGCTAGCAATTTAATGGATAACATGACAATGTTAACTTGAAAATATCCCCAAAATCTTTTTTTTTTTCTTTTCTTCTTTCTTCTATAAATTTTTTAATATTTATAAATAAAATAATTTTTTTGTTAATTTCATATTATATAATTTAATGAGATCATCAAAATGAGTACCATATTAACATATAAATTTTGCTATTTTAACAATTTGTACATGTTAACTTTAATATGAGGATATGATTTAATATGTAACTTTATACTTATGTGACTAGCTATTTTTAACATGTTCATTGAAGATGCTCTTATGTACCACTTTTTTAATGTCTTCGAACCCCTATAGGTTTCAAGTTAGGGTACTTACACAAATACTCTTATTCTTTGACCATTTACAAAAATATCTTTTTTAATTTTTTAAGAAGTAAAAATACTTTGTAAATTATAGGTGCCACTTTTTTTAATGTTTTGTCACTTTTTAAATAATTTTGTCACTTTTTTAAAAAGGCAACACAATTTCACTTATTTTTAAAAATTTGATATGTATGTTCTTTCTTAATTTTCTAAAAAATGTGATATAATGTCACATTTTATCACTTTTCTTTTAACTAAAAAGTGACAATCACTTTTTAGTTGAGTCACTTTTTCTACTGAAGGACAATTTTTCAATTTTTGCAATATTCATCATCGACTAACAAATTAGTGAATTACACAAGTCCAAAAACACTAGTAGATATAGTACACATTGTCCATGCACAAACACAATGTCACATTTTCACTTTTTTCTTTTAACTAAAAAAAGTGACATCTCACATTTTTTTTCACTTGAATGTCACTTTCTCTGTTTTTGCAATATTTATTATTGATTAACAAATTACAAAAGTGCACAAACACTTAAAAAAAAAAGGTGGCAAAATGTTATCTCTTATCACTTTTTTGTTTTAACTCATCTTCTCTTTTAATGGTGTTTAAAAAGTGACGTTTTGCCACTTTTTTGCTACTTGAATGAATGTCACTTTTTCAATTTTTGCAACATCTTTCCTTTATTACATGCATTTTAACTTAACAAATTACCTTTAGAAGTATTTAGGAAAAAAAAATACTAAGTAAATTTTTGTGTCACTTTTTTACACAATGCCTCTTTTTTTATTTTTTTAAATAAGTAACATGATGTTACTTTTATCACCATTTCGTCCGATTGAAAAGTGATCACTTTTAATGAAAAAAGTGTGATACGGTGTCACTTTTTATACTTGAATGTCACTTTCTCAATTTTTAGAATATCATCATTGACTACTTGAAATTAACAATTACACAAGTTCACAAGCACAAATAGATACATCTAGTAGCATTGTGTTAAAAAAATGGCACAACGTCATTTTATCACTTTTTCTTTTAATTAAAAAGTGACAAGATGTCATTTTTTAGTTTTTACTTAAAAAAGTAACACAATATCACTTTTTTTTTTTTTAATTTGAGCATCGCTTTTTTAATATTTGCAATATCCATTGTTGACTAGTGTAACTAATAAATTATACAAATCCATCTACACTAGTAGATACGTCACAAATCACATTTCTAGAAAACTATAAATCCAACGTCAATTAAAAAATAAAAATAGTTTATAATAAGTGAATCACCTACATACTAGAATGCTTTCAACAACTTCAAGATTGTATTTTCATCTCCAAATAATTCACCAAGTCCTTCTTCACAACAAGTCTTCCGGTAATCGGGCCAACATTTTTAAATTAATCATCAGCTCCCCCATGGGTTAATTCGGTTTGAGGTGAATTGTCCAAAATCGAGTTGGATTCAACTCAGGGAAAGCAAAATTTGGATATACTCGATGAGCTAGAGGAAATAGGTTGGGGAGGTGATTGAAGATCTTGACTCGGTGATTCGAAGCTTTGAAGAGGAACTCCACCGAACAATGTTTCATACTCGTCGAAAGTTCTTCGGCTTCAGTCGAAGGCGGAAGAGTCTCAATGGGACCTCGACTACTTACTTGAAGCCTCCGACAAGAAAATTATAAAAAGAAAAACATGGAGCAAAATTTAAAAAAAAAAAAATGAGAAATCAGCCTCGTCGGAAGTTCTTTGTCTTTAGTCGGTAAAGTCAATATTATAAAAAGAAAAAACATGGAGTAAAATGAAAAAAAAAAAAATGAAAAAAAAAATTACTCGACACTCACTATCGGATTTCCTGAAAATTAGTCTTCAATAGATGAACCCTGCTGGAAGATGAAGAAATGATGGGTTTTGATTTGGGTGTGAGGATTTGCAGAAATGGAGTTTAGAACGTATTAATACGGTTATTAAAAGTTTGGTTAAGTAAGGGTATTTTTCAAATTCCATTAATTTTGAGAGTAATTGGAGTAATTTCCTTTTTTTTTTTTTTTTAAATTTTTCTAATAAAGGACAACATTTCTGTTAAGGAAAAATATATAACTACAAACATAAAGCTACTAGTATACCGCTTTTATGCAATAGAATCCGACCATAAGAATTGATTGAAATTTGTTCCATAAATTGTCACTTATTGTCTATATGTTGTCTTTTACACCATGACGAGGATGTTACCTAAGTAAGGACAAACCATGCAATGTGTAAAGATATTGAATTGCAAACGGAGAGAATTTTCCAAACAGGCTCACAACAACAGAATCTAACAATCAGGTTGAAAGCAGTAGAGAACGGTGTACCTCAATTATAATCTCATCAATTCTTCGAGAAAGTTTCTGCCATATTTTGTCTACGATCAAAAACTGGGACTTGGGTTCTCCTTATCTCAACTAGATCATTTGAAATCTATACGGAGGATGTTAGCCTAATATTACATGTTAAATTTTCTAATCATGGAATAATGTTGTTAAAGAAGAATGCTAAAAGAAATATTAAAATCGTAACCTTCAACCAAGGACAAACCAAACCAAGCAATATGTAAAGATGTTGAATTTCAAATAGAGAAAATTTTCCACATAGGTTAGCAACAGCAGAATCCAAAGCATTATTTGGAAATGTGAAGTTTTTGGGATTGAGTTTTAAAATTTTTGGGGAAATTTTTTGCTTTATCAGACAAGTTCTATCAATCAGGTTCAAAGCATCAGAGAATCTGAAGGCTTTTTTTCCGTCTGAGCTCCGATTAGCGCTGCTGGGTCTCCGAAAACGTGGCCTAAGATTGCCAGCTCGTTCTTTTTCACTTCTTCACCAACAACCCATTTCAATTATTTTTCTCCTCTTCGTTCCTCTTGAGGATCTACTTCCACAGATCTTGGTTACATCGGTAGTGAGGCTTCAGAGGTTCTTATTTCCTCTGCACTTTCTATCTGTGATTTTTTGTTTTGATTTTAATTTATTTGTTAGATTAATAATACTTTTAATGGTGTTTTACTGAAATTTTTTATTTTTTTATTTATTTTTATTTTTATGAGAAGTTGTGGAAAACATTACTTGCCCTTTAGCATTATTTTCATGGTCAACTGGAATAGAAGCATTATTGTCGAGAAACACTTCTACACAGGCAGCTCATATCTTTATATCCTATCATTTTAGTAAATGAATAAATACAACTGTCTAGGAATGATTAAAACCCTAAATCAACATCATTGATGTTATGGAACCTGTGATTAATTCCTCATGCATGATTTGGTCCCAAATCCAGTTATAATGTCCTTGTGGGGAGACCAGTTGCTCGACCTGTGGTTTATGAAGCAAGTTACACCACGACCTTTCATATGGACATATAAATCCTCAACCTTTCTGTTCTGTAGCACCGGTTGTCCCAATGACTTCTGTCAATTGTCCTTCCAAATTGCTATTGAAAATGACCTGTGACTCTACCCTTTAAAAGGTAAAACCATTACGCCAGTAATAAGAAGTCAAACTAAAACTGAATCACCTGGAAGTGACTGATTTTAGGATCTTATAATTTGATTGTGTCGATTGAACTCAGAGATATCTGTATATGCAGCTTTCTCTCTTGAAAATCAGAACGAGGAAGCCAAAAACTTTGTTGAAATTTGTCTTGTGTGGAAGGCGTCTCTTCGGCAGGTCTCCAAGATAAAACAAGAAACCACATTACTAGATGTACTCTCAAGTTTCCACTACAGATTTCAGTTCTATTGCTTAGATTTACTTATGTTAAGGTCTTTCATTAATCATATCCTATTCAATGGTAATAAAGTAGAAGTAGATCAAGTAAAACTTTATAGGTTTTATCGATGTATATTTATTTCCGAGATTTTTCACCTTTGAGATTGAAACTAAGAGCTTTCAAATTGCTAAAGACATGAAATTATATCAATGAAACTTCGTTTCATTCTTAATGTTAACATAGTATTGGCTTGTTTGGCAAGTTGAATGCTAAAGGGGGAAAAAAAAGGAAATTTGAAACTTTGTTTTTTCTACTATTTAGTATGTGGAGAATGTTCTGGGATAAGCATTTTCGACCCAACATGAGTTGCTAAATATTGTACAAAGCATGGAAATCTTTCAGTATTTGAAAATATATATTCATCAACAATATATGCTTCCATTCTCAATCTCTATTTCCCTCATATTTTCGAGTTGTTTAAGATTGTCTTTTGATTTTCTTTACCTTTGTTAGGTTGCTTAAGCTTTAGCTATTTCCTGATTGTTCTTGTCATTATATTCTACTTAATTATTTTCCAATCTAAGTGAAATGTACATGATGTGCTTTACAAATTAGTCTTTGGATAATTCATAGTTGTGCTTTCACTACAAGAAAAATATCTAGTAGTGACATATTTTTTACTACGTGTGGTGCAAGCATCACAATTTTTGTGACACCAAAAAACATAACTATATATTTTGATGGTTTGAAGTGTCACAAATAATTATGTTCATAAAAAATATAATAATAAAAAATATAATATATTTGTAATTTAGTGACATTTAAAATTGACACTAAATATTATGAGGGTTCCAAACGTCACAAATAATTACATCCATAAAAATAATTATAATTATAATTTATTTATAATTTAGTGACATTAAGAGCTCTCACTATCTATACGTCACAATTTTAATTCCATTTCACTAGGAGCAAAATTGTGAAAAATTGCCCCCAATTTTAAGAAGGGGGTTTATTCGATTGTGATTTCGAAAGACATTTAAAGACTTATTTTAATGGATTTCGTTAGATTTTATTGACTTTTATGGATTTGTATAGATTTTCAAAAACTTTTGTGGACATTTATTTATTTGATTGTGATTTTGAAAGACATTTAAAGACTTATTTTAATGGACTTTTTTTTAATGGATTTTGTTAGATTTTATTGACTTTTATGGATTTGTATAGACTTTCAAAGACTTTTTAAGAAGGGGGTTTATTCGATTGTGATCAGGAGTAGGTTTTGTTTCTCTTTCTATATATATTTGTAAGTATGTATGTAAAGCATTTGATTGATTTCGTTTTTATTTTTTATTTTTTCATATCTACAGATTTCTTGTCTTGAGACTAATGAAAAGCTCTTAGTTCACATGGGATTTTTTACCTACATATGTGATGTGTTCCGGATCCTCGACAATCAAAGTCATAGCAGGCTTGACGGAAAAAGTTAAATATTCAAGCCAAATAAAAGTGCAATTTAGTCAACCATGTCGGAATTAGATGCATAATATGTGTTTTTCGAGTAGAAAGTGGCCACTAAGCAAAACTCATGGGCTGAAGCCCTTGAGCCGACTTATTTTATGGCCAAATTTCATCATTCGGGGCTTCAAAACAGCAAGTCAATTATGCAGACGGAAATTAGGGTTTTTGCGTATTTTTAGGTTACATTTTGTTTTTAATTATTTGTTTGCCTATTTTAGAATTTTAGTCTAATTAGAATTTTATTTTGAGTCAATTAGCGGATATGTTATTTTACTTATTTATATTCCTTTCCATTCATTATAATTAAGACTTGAGACTTTGATTTTGATTAAACAGTTTATTGAGGATTCAATAATACATATAGGTGGATTCCTATGTTTTCGAACTTATCAAGAATATTTCTTGTGGCTTACAAATACCGAACTTATCAAATATTTCTTGAGAATATTTGTGGCGTTCAAATCAGAGACTCATCAGGGAGATTGGGCAAATCCTTGTGGCGTTTCGAAAGTTGTGATTCTTTATTCCGCATCGTCGAGTCATCGCGTCGTGAATATCGGGTCATGATTCATCCGTCCAACCAAACCTGAGTTCGGAACTTTCCGGCGTTTCTTCCGCGCTTCGAATCTTATCATCTGGTATCAGAGTTGGACTCTGAATTCAGGTTTTTCTATCCAATTTAATTCTTATATTTATCATCGAGTCTGTCATAAGAATTATCCATATCTTGTTATTGAGTCTTTCTTTTCTTGAGTGTTCTTCGTGCTAGTAAATTTTTTCCAGTTTAATCCATATAAAGATTGAATAAAAATTTAAAAGCGTTTGTTTTATTCGATTCTTATCCAAATCCTGTTCCGTTTGTTTTGTTGCATTCGTATCGAATTTTCGGATTTATTAAAAAAAATTATTTTTTTTATTTTTATTTAATTCCGAAAATTCATTATTCAAAAAAAAAAAAAAAAAAAAAGTTATTCCAAATTCAAGAACTATTTTCTTGAGTTTCTTTAAAATTCTTGATATTCATTTCCTTCCAAGTCAATAAAAGTCGTTCTTACTATTTGATGTCTAAATCCTCTTCATTCTTGAATTTTTTTTAACGCCACATAAGGAATGGAATATGATCCGGGCTTTTTATTCCAAATTAGATGTTATGTGGATCATAAGGGGTGCAATTTGGCGATTGATGGAAAGTGTTTTACTAATTTCGTTAGTAGCACCGTGGTTGAAAAATTAGGATTACCCATAGATTCACACAATAAACCTTATAGGATGTTGTGGATGAGGGAGTTTGGGAATTTCAAAGTAACCAAACAAGTTCTGGTGCCATCACCCAGGGAAGGTATAGTGAGGATGTATGGTGTGATGTAGTGCCATTGAAGTCTTATCATATTTTATTGGGAAAACCTTGGAGACGTAAGAGAGAGGCTGATTATGATAAGAGTATGCACATATACAAATTCTTTAAGAAAGGGGAAACATGCGCACTGCATGGGTTGACATTAGAAGAAGTACTAGAAGATTCACGAAGGGTAAGGAAGGAGAGTGAAAAGTGGTGTAATAGGAGGCATCGTGGGGATAAGGATATTAATAAGAAGGAGGGAGAGTTGAAATTAAAAAAAAATAAACAAACTCCAAAATTTGATGAGAAGGTGGAATTGGGTAGCGAGGAAATGATTAAGAATGAAATTGTTGATGATGAGAGGAATGAATTGGAAGTTGGGGTAGAAGTTCAAAATTTGGGTTTTGAATTAGTAGATCCACATTTGGATAGTGATGAGGTGTGTGCGAACATGGTGATATGAATGTGCAGGGAGAAGATGTGGTTGAATTTGAAAGAAAAAATTTTGAAGAGGTGGATGAGTTAGAAAATCTTGAGTTAGAGGAAGTAACCGAGGTTGAGAGAAAAGAGATAGAGGCGGGTGAGCAAGAAGTTGAAAAGGAAGAACGAGGTGAAGAGAAGGGCCTCGTGGTTCCAAAGGAGGAATTGACGGTGATAATTCATTAATACAAGGATCCATTCCTTGTACCTCATGAACCTAACATTTCCCTCCCAACTTTATTTAATTTTGTCTTGCAGGTTAAATTTGCTTGGAAATTTTGGCAACACCACCAATGCCCACAAGAGTTTCTACTTCAATCCATTCATGTAACCCAAGTTACATGATACTATTGGTCATTCCTCTGGCATAGAAGCAATAATTTTCCGTTTGATCCAGGAGGTGAAGTGAAACAACAGGGACAAAGCTATGATTCGGGACGAATCATCCTAAAGAAGGAGGGTATGATGTGTTCCGGACATTCGACAATCGGAGTCATATGAGGCTTGACGAAAAAAGTTAAATATTCAAGCCAAATAAAAGTGCAATCCAGTCAACCATGTAGGAATTAGATGCATAATATGTGTTTTTCAAGTAGAAATGGGCCACTAAGCAAAACTCATGAGCTAAAGCCCTTGAGCTGACTGATTTTATGGCCAAATTTCATCATTCGGGACTTCAAAACAGCAAGTCAATTATGCAGACGGAAATTAGGGTTTTTGCATATTTTTAGGTTAAATTTTGTTTTTAATTATTTGTTTGCCTATTTTAGAATTTTAGTCTAATTAGAATTCTATTTTGAGTCAATTAGCGGTTAGGTTATTTTACTTATTTATATTCCTTTCCATTCATTGTAATTAAGACTTGAGACTTTGATTTTGATTAAACAGTTTATTGAGGATTCAATAATACATATAGGTGGATTCCTATGTTTTCGAACTTATCAAGAATATTTCTTGTGGCGTTCAAATACCGAACTTATCAAATATTTCTTGAGAATATTTGTGGCGTTCAAATCAGAGACTTATCAAGGAAGTTGGGCAATTCCTTATGGCGTTTCAAAAGTCTTGGTTCTTTATTCCGCATCGTCGAGTCATCGCATCGTGAATATCGGGTCAAGATTCCACCGTCCATCCACAACCTGGGTTCGGAACTTTCCAACGTTTCTTCCGCGCTACGAATCTCATCAATATGTGAGCAGACTGCCATTTACTTGTAATTTTTTGTGAATGTGATGATAACAAAATGAAATGTCTATGCTTTTTCAAGTTCTCTCTCTCTCTCTCTCTCTCTCTCTCTCTCTCTCTCTCTCTCTCTCTCTCTCTCTCTCTCTCTCTCTTTACGAAGAGATGCATTGGTGATGTCTCGTAATAAGAACATTGTAAGCTGCTACATCTAACACTTGTAACTAGGTCATGAAAGTGACATTGTTTTGTGTCTATGCTGTAACTGGTGTTGTTTATATTACCATTTTCCTTGCAAAACTATGTCATTTTAATGAAATTACCCATTACATAGTCCATAAATGCATGAGGTCGATTTTTTTTTTATGTATGCCTTCTACAATGTAATTATGATTTTCAAGGCAAGATACTAGACTGGACTTATAATTAATTTCGAGAAAAGGTTATGCAACTTCTGAATGTTTTATAGAAAATAATTTCAAGTTGCAAATTGGATGATCACTTATCTGTAATCTAGAATCTCCATTCAAGCATACTTTAAGTAAATAATAGTGCTTTTGGCATGGTATAAGTGTCGAGATTATAAGATGCAGTGAATTGCAGTAAAGGGGAAGCATCGGGAAAGTTTTGATTTGAATTATATTTGATATGTATATCATGTAAAAACTTTTGCTACCCTCATTTAATGGTTTGACTGGGTGAGCCAGAAGTCTATAACAAATACAAGCGACAACACGGTGTTCCATCATCTGGGTTAGTTTGAATTGATCTAGGCAAATTGCGTAACTTGTTGAAAGCAACTTCCTTCTCATGAGAATATTTGTACCAAACCAGTGCCTTACTAAGTTGGATCTTAGCACCCGAACAATTTTATGACATAGCTAATTGAATTTAGTCACACTACTTCATTTTGATGCTTTTTGTGTAGGGTACTGCTGAGTATGTCGTTGACTGCTCTGACTGGAAAAAACATTATGAACTATCTCAGGTGTAATTCGAACCGTTATGGCCAATATTTCCATCTTTTTGTTTGTGTAAGTTGTATGAGTTTTAGAGTTTATGATTTTCCAGTAACATGAACTTCTCATAAGTTAGTGGCCTTAGAATGTCACGAAATGAAATTCACCTTTCTGGCTTACATTTTCATCAAAATTCCATGGAGGATGTTTGGCTCTGCATAAAATCAGCTTTTCCTTAGCTGCTTTCTTTGCAATAGTTTTTTTATTTTTATTTTTGTGGTCTGAACTTTTCCCTTACTCTGTTCATGGACTTGTTTAGTCCTGTTAATTGCGTTTCTCTGCTTTTTGTCAGGTAGGCTAATCTGTAAAGCAAGAACAGCCCTTTAGTTTGACCGTTCGGTTAACTTATTCAGCTTCACCTTGTTACTTTCTTGAAATTACAACTTCCAACTCCTGTGGATGATCTGCCAATGCTCATCACTGAACAGTCAATGCCAAATATGTATCTCGTGCAAGGAGGCAGAGCATAATCACGGTAGAATACTTGAAATCTTATGTACTTCGATTGTATATACAAGGACATTTATAATCAACTATAAGCCATGAAATGCATGTTGATTTGTGAAAAAGAAATTAATTGGCTTTAGATTACTACGATAAACTTGTATGCTATTTAAGTAGCCATTACCGAAAATAACTATAATGTTCATACGTTTTCAGTTTTCCACTTAGATTATTCCCTATTTTTATTTTTTATTTTTTGCATCTTTCCAGTATGATCACCAAAAACCCAGCAAGTTCATTTCGAGGAAATGGGGACCCGTACATATGCTAAAAAGAACATGCACAAAATAGGATGAAAAATGCATAATTTGGAAACTTGGTGATCTTTATGCTTTATGGATTTTGTTGTTTCTTTTAGAGTGGTGTTATGTTGTCTTAGTCGGTTTTTAATTTTTCCCCCCCAAATTTCAAGCGAATCTTCTTGTAATCTTCTTATAAGAGCAAATGTTGCCACCATCGATCAGATAGCTTCTTTAAATATCAAAAGGGACATAATATGGTGAATTTCATCTTATCCACATGGGTTTTGGACCTCACAAGGTCTATCATTTGTAGGATCTGAAATCGGAAAATGTTTAATTGTTTTAAATTTTTATTGATGAGTATAAATTTTATTCACACCCGAACCCTCACAAAAGCCTCAAGCCCGAGCTCTTTGACAAAATATAGTCTCCTAATCAAATGTGTAACCCCGAGGACCACCATGAACCCGAGGAGGACCTCAACCCCGACCACATGAATATCACCCTATAATATATTTTCTATCCCCGAGGAAGACCTCAACCTCGACCACCATAAATCTGAGGATGACCTCGAGCCCGAACACGTGAATATTATCCCATATTACATCTTGATACCCCCGAGGAGGACTTTAACCCCGACAATCATTTATATCCCGAGCATATCCTTTGTCCTCATCCCCGAGCACTTGAATATTTAGCCGGTCATAACTTGGTACCCCCGAGCAACATATGAACCTCGAGGCTGAGCACTTAAACATTACACCATACACCATATTGAGAACCCCGAGGATATAAACAACTCTGAGGAGAATATAACCCCCGATCACACTTAAAATGCCTGTGACGAAAACGTTGCCCCGACCACTCATAATACCCCCCGAGGATAGAATACCTCGAGTACATATATCTCACCAAAAAGGTGCATGATGTGCTCGGGGGCACATGATGCTCGGGTCACGTCTCTCATTGATCGGGCATGACTTGATCTGATACATGGAGTCTACAACCTCCTAATTCCAATAGAACTCATCTCCCAACAGAATCCTATTTGGGTTTTACAACCTCATCCCTAAAAAAAAGGATGATGATTCCTAACAGGACTCATGCAATGCAGGTATTTCAATCCTATCATAATTCGTCCATATATCACTATAAATACATGACACTCAATCATAATTCAGGTACACAATTATCTCTACAATTTATAGCCTCTTGCATAAATTTTCTCCTTCCTCTTTACTGACTTAAGCATCGGAGGGGTGACGAGGACACACCTCCTCGCCTTTATTGCAGGTATTCGAAGATCCAGTTCGTGCTAGTTTATTGCTCAAGCTCAGAATATTTCAGGTGCGATTTTTAGCATCATCATTTATGAATATATATATTCGTGTAAGTGTGAGGAGAGTTACTTGAAATTGTTAATCATGATATGTTACTATGTTCTTTTGAAGTTTTAGTTGTTCCATGTTAAAAGGGTTAATTAGAAGGTAAAATGTTCTTTGCATTATTCTTCGATAGCTATATTTCAAAGCTAGGGTAAATTCAATAGAACATTCATTTTTTTTTTTTTTTATAATTACTGAATAAGTTCTCTTCATTCACATATTAGCCACGTACTTCTAATTATTACTCTTCCTTTTTTCCAGGTGAATAATATAGCCTCATTATTAATATTAGCAAAGTCCAAAGATACTGGACGACAATGGACAATGAAGGTTACTGTGGCAGACGAAGTAGCATCCTGAATGACACACAACAATGAGTCAAAGTACCAAAATATGTTGCTTATGGATGAAAAGGTAAGTTGTTCATAATGTATATACAAGTCATTGCATGTTAAATATTTCAAACCTTCACATTCAATTTAAATATTTCAACTCTAACAGGGGGTGATTGTAATATCCCGATTAAGAAAGTTTCAAAGAAATTATGGGTACTACTCATAACAACAAGGTGTACATTCTTTTTCGAAAGTTCATTATTAAAAACTCAACTGTTAAGTGTGTTTGACTTGGAGCAATTCTGGGATGGGTGACCTCCTGGGAAGTTTTCTCGGGGAGCGTGCTAGTGAGGACAAAACATGTTGAAAAGACTCATGTTGGTACGGTGGGGATAGTACGTCGTCATCTAATGATCGGTGACGGGGTCATTACATTGATAGTAACTAAGGTTTTGCAACTCTAATACAAACATTACGAAATTCGGAGCTCTTGTAAGAAAAGATCCCTTCATTGGGAATGAACCCGGGTCTCGAACAGGAGCCAGTTAAGATAACTTTTTCAATCATATATTTAACTTCAGGAAGATAATCAACGTTCTCATTCTTAACTTTAACTCCGTCAGTAGAGACAACTTTTTCAACTATATACTTATCTTTAGGCAGATCGTCAACGTTCTCATTCTTAATTTTTAACTCCATCCAATTTTCTCTTTCTTCTTATACCAACACTCACTAAACTCATTTCATCGGTCTTTTTGCCTAATTATCTCCGAACCAGAACCTTCATGAGATCTTTCTACTGTCCTTCTCACATGATTCTCCCTAGAAATCTCATCATTTTCAGGATTCGCCGAGTATGAACCTTCATTATTATTCCCAACACCACCTGTATTCTCACCAGTGTTCCCGACACCACCTGTATTTCTCACCAATGATCACACCCTTATCTTTATGTCCATTACCAGAATTCTCTTCAGCCCTTTTCTTTTTCACATCATTGTGCCAATTTCTGTAAAACATTTCCCACAATCTCCTAGTTCGCTTGGCTCCACAACTCGAAAATCATGTGAGAATGACAGTAAAAAGATCTCATGAAGGTTCTGGTTCGGAGATTATTGGGCAAAAAGGTCGATGAAATGGGTTCAGTGAGTGTTGGTATAAGAAGAAAGAGAAAATTGGATGGAGATAAAGTTAAGAATGAGAACGTTAATGATCCTGAAGTTAAATATATGGTTGAAAAAGTTATCTCAACTGACGGAGTTAAAGTTAAGAATGAGAACGTTGATGATTTGCTTGAAGTTAAATATATGGTTGAAAAAATTATCTTAACTGGCTCTTGTTCGAGACCCGGGTTCATTCCCAATGAAGGGATCTTTTCTTACAAGAGCTCTGGATTTCATAATGTTTGTACGAGAGTTGCAAAATCGTAGTTACTGTTGATGATGGGAAAAACAGCGGAGTAAGTAGAGGAAGACCACGAAATGAGGTGTCTTTTTGTACTTCAATTAATTTAGGGAAGTCCTCAGTGTTTGTTGATTCAGAAGACTTAGAGTAGTCCATGGATTTAGAAGGATCATATGATGAGTACTACGAAGCCAACAATGAAGAGAGTGAAGATGATTTTTGTTGAAACTTATGAGATTTAACTTTAAAGCTATTTATGTCACTACCTATTTCACTTTTAATTTAAGTTAGCATGTAAATCGTTGTCACTTTATTTTATTTAGCCTTTGTTTGTTAAATATTTTTTTTTTTTTTTTAATAAGATGTGTGGTTGAAAAGTAGAGAGAGAAAATATATGTGGTTAAATAATGATTTGGGAAGTATGTTGTTTAAATTTTTTTTTTTTTTTTTTTTTTTTTTTTTAAGGTGTTTGCCAAAAAAAGGCTTATTTATTTTTTGTGTATGTAAAAGTGCTACTCTACAAAGTATGACACTCGGACATTAATACGCCCTCAAGCTGCACTTCGTGTCATGTCCTTACTAAACATATCCTTGGGAAGTACTCAAAAAATAGTAGCCGTGAATCTATTCACTTCATTCTTGGAATACCGTACACTTGTCATTTTCTTATTTTAACAATATAAATATTCCTTCAAATAATATATACACACATTCACCGTAAAGCTGAAAGAAAAAACAAGATAATTAAAATAAAGAAGTCCTAAATTCATGTTGATATTTTGAAGAAAATTTAGATTTTGTGGGAGAGTGGTAAATTGTGAAAGTGGGGATTCCATAAAATTGTGTGGTTGAAAATGATATTTAGGTATATATAACATGTTTGGTATCATAAAAATACACTTTTCCACACAATTACGAAATTAAGTAACCTTAATTTCTGAAATTTTAGAGATCATGCAATAATGTAACCAATTGTTCGAAGACCAAGAGATATTTTTAGCTTGATTTCAAAAGTTTACAAACATTATAACATGGATATTTAGCAACTGAAATTTTTGAGATTTTAGAGTTCGTTCAATAGTTAACCAATGATTCGAAGACATATATTTTTAACTAGAATTCAAATATTCTTAAACATTATGACATGGATACTTAGCCGCCTATACTAATTTTGAGTCTTAAAAATTTATTGGTCACCATAATATTAGCCATCAAGCCTTAGTTTGGCAAAAGTGTTTTTAAACATGGTTTTAATACAATCCCCCAAATCACTTTTAAATTACACTCTCTCAACTTTTCAATCAAATAGTTAAAAAAAAAAAAAGACTACATATTTTTAAACACAAAAGATATAACAAACAGATCCCAAATTACTAAGCAAGGCAATCGTAATCTTTGAATTTTTGAAGTCATTCAAAAGTGTATTCAATGTCGGAAAGAACTAGTGTATTTTTGAAGTCAATCAAATTATGAAATTAGGCCACCGTAATTTCAAGAGGTATTTTTAGCTTAATTTCAAATGTTCACCATCATTGTAAAATGGATATTTAGCTATACTTACTAGTTTGAAATTATAAAAATACGCTTGACATCATGGTATTGGCCATCAAACATCGAATTAAGCAATGTAATTTCAGGGATTTTAGATTTTTCAATTATTCGAACATAAATAGGTATATATTTAGTTTGAATTCAAACATTCTTAAACGTTATGACTTGAATATTTTTATTTCAAATGATTTTAAACATTATAACATGGATATTAAGCCATCAATAAGTACTTGGAATCATAAAATTACACTTGTCGTCACAACATTGGTAATCAAATTACGAAATTAAGCAATCGTAATTTTTGAAATTTTAGAGGTCATTCAACTGCGTAACCAATGATTTGAAGACCAAGGTATTTGTAGCTTGATTTTAAAAGTTTACAAACTTCATAACATGTATATTTAGACATATATACTAGTTTGAAATTATAAAAATACACTTGACATGGCTATCAAACTTCGAATTTAGCACTCAAATTTTTCAAGATTTTAGAATTCGTTCAACAATGTAACCAATGAATCAAAGACAGATATTTTAATTTGAATTCAAATATTCTTGGACTTTATGACATGGATATTTTGCCGCCTATACTAGTTTTGAGTCATAAAAAATGCATTGGTTATCATAATATTACCCATCAAGATGGCAACAGTGTTTTTAACACCAAAATCTCCCAAGTTTTGAACCACGTATTTTTATCTTCAATTTTAAACTACATATTTTATCAAGAAAATATATAAAAAAAATGTTTAAATACAAAAGACAAAAGATTTAACAAACAGATCCCAAATTACTATGTAAGGCAACCACAATCTCAAAATATTTTGAAGTCGTTCAACAGTATATCCTTGTTCCCAAAGAACTAGTTTTTAGTTTTATTTCAAAGGACTTTAAACATTATAACCTTGATATTTAGCCATCTATGCATGTTTGGAATTATAAAAATATACATGTCATCACAATATTGTCAATCAAATTACGAAATTAGGCAACTGTAATTTTTGCCATTTTAGAAGTCATTTAACAGATTAATAAATTATTCGAAAAACAATAGGTATTTTTGGCTTGATTTCAAAAGTTCAAAAACATTGTAAAACGGATATTTAGCCATACTTACTAATTTGAGATTATAAAAATAAACTTGAAATCACAATATTGGCCATCAAACTTCGAATTAAGCAACCATAATTTTTGAGAATTTAGAGTTTGTTCAACAGTGTAACCAATGATTCGAGGACAAATATTATTTTTAGTTTGAATTCAAATATTCTTAAACGTTATGACTTGGATATTTAGCCGCCTATACTAGTTTTGAGTCATAATAATACACGGGTCATCATATTACGAAGTTACGAAATTAGGCAATGTAATATCTGAAATTTTAGAAGACATCCAACATTTTAATCAATGATTCGAAGATCAAGAGGTGTTTTTAGCTTGATTTCAAAATTTTACAAACACTATAACATTGATATTTGCCACATATACTTGTTCGAAATTATAAAAATGCACTTGATATCATAGTATTGGCCATCAAACTTCGAATTAAGCAACGTAATTTTCGAGATTTTAGAGATTCTTCCACAGTTTAACCAATGATTTGAAAACAAAGAGGTAATTTTAGTTTGAATTCAAATATTCTTAGACGTTATGACATGGATATAATATTTTTATATCAAATGATTGAAACATTGTAACATGGATATTTAGCCATCGATACTTGTTTAAAATCATAAAAATACACAATATTGGTAATCAAATTACGAAATTAAGCAATCGTAACTTCTTAAATTTTAGAGGTCATTCAATAGTCTAGTCTAACCAATGATTCGAAGACCAAGAGGTATTTTTAGCTTGATTGAAAAAGTTTAAGAATATTATACAACACACTTGACATCACAGTGTTGGCCATCAAAATTCGAATTAAGGAGTCGAAATTTTCGAGATTTTGGAGTTCATTCAACTGTGTAACCAATGATTCGAAGACAAGGATCTTTTCAGATTGAATTCATATATTCTTAAATGTTATGACATGGATATTTAGCCGCATATACTAGTTTTGAGTCATAAAAATACACTGGTCATCATAATATTAGCTATCAAGCCTCAGTTAGGCAAAAGTATTTTAAAACATGTTATTAAAAACACAATTCCCTAAATTACTTTTTAACTACATATTTTCTCTCTTTACTTTTCAACCACATATTTTACCAAGAAAATATTAAAAAACAAAAACATGTTTTAAACAAAAAATTTAACAAACAAATCCCAAATTACTAAGTTACGCAACCGTAATCTCAGGATTTTTTTATGCCATACAACTATGTAACCAGTTGCAAAGAACTTAAGATGAAAATAGAACTCCAGTGTTGTAATACAATCCATAATGCACCGAATCCAATGTCCAGGGAAACCCATATGCTCCAAGATGGCTTCAATCAGTCATATGCCTTACTCATGTCCAATTTGAGAGCCATAAAATCTTGTGACCCATTGTTCTTTCCCATAGTGTGAAGAACTTCAAAAGCTGCTATCGCATTATTAGTAATAAGTCTAATAGTAACAAAGGCACTCTAATGGATGGATATTGATGTGATCCAGGCCACGGATACAAGCCCGCACAAAGATCCGTTGAAAATCAAAGGAGGACCGATGACTCGATTGCAAACAAAGAGGTCCAATGAAGCAATGGACAAGTTAGTTCAAGAAACAATGGCCAAAACAATGTTCGTATCATCAAAAGAAGCAAGTTCCATGTTGGGACCGAGCCAAAATGACGAGTGGATCAACCTCATTCAAACCGACGAAGAAAATTGCAATTTTTCAAAATTCACGGCCGTAACATATGGGAGCTCACGGCCGTAACCAACCTACTGTTGAAAACATATGGGAGCTCACGGCCGTGATTCTTTGAAGCAATTTCTAAACATTTTGACATTATCTACGTGGTTTGCATCAGATATCAACGGAGATAAAACCTGCTTCAGCCTGTTAGCTAAACATTTTGACATTATCTTATATAACACATTACATAATGAGATAGGTCTATAATCCACAATAGATTCATGTTTTGCTTTTTTGGGAATCAAAACTATTGTAGTACGATTGATAGATTTAACAGACTGACCATTGTTGAGGACACTAAGGCAAGCAGATGAAACCCGATCTTTAAAGGTGTCCCAATGAGTTTGGTAGAATAGGGTATGGAAGCCGTCTACTCCTGGAGCTTTGCATGGCCCTATAAAAAAAAAAAAAAAACCTCAGTAACCTCCTCCATATCAAATGGTCTCGATAGAAGTTCTATGTGATTTGGAAATAATGCATGCTCAATATTCTGTACTCCATCCCTAATCTCAGATTCTGACGAAAGTTTGCTGGTAAAAAGTGAGGAATAGAAACCCACGATGTGCGCCATTATTTCGTCCTCCTCCATGAAAACCCGACCATCGTCACAGTTCAAACTACAAATAGTATTTTTTGCCTTTCTCATATATAATTTTCGATGGAAAAATTTAGTTTTTCGATCCCCATCTTTAACCAATCAGCTCGAGAATGTTGCCACCAAAAGCTTTCCTTTCGATTTTGTAACTTTTCAGTCTCTTTCTCCAGAACTTTTATCTGCTTCATATAATTCTCGGGACTATCAATGCTCAATAATTCCTCTCTCATTTTCCAACTGAGTAAGCTTCTTTCTGTTGATATCAAACTTCCTACTACCCCATGTACTGAACTCCAACCTGGTATTTGCCAAATTACGATTAATACTTGCAAAGGGATCTGCAACCTCCTCTGTCTTGTCCAAGATCCTAACACTGTCTTTGTAAAGTTGATGTACTCCTCTCGCACCCAAAAGGCTTGAACCAAAAGGGATGGTTCTTTCTTCTAATTCACCTCGGAATTTCTCTATTCCCTTGGGGTCGAATAAGTATCGGTCTATGGTCGGACTTCGAAAATGCAAGATTCTCTATGACCCCCAAGGGGAAGAGACCCCTCCACCCATCATTAGCAACCACTCGATCCAGTCTTGCTTGGATGTGTCCCGTTCCCTCCCTTCCATTTGACCATGTCATCATTGGCCATTGTGCACCTAAATCAAACAGCCCGCATTCATTTAAAACTTCACGAAAATTCTCCATAAATCTAAGAGCACGGGAATCACTGACATCTCTTTCTTTCGACATCAATGTTTCATTAAAATCACCACAAACTATCCAAGGAAGGTAATTATGCTCTTTTAGTCGTCTAAGTAGAACCCATGACAATACCCTATCGTTGATTTTCGGATTACCATAGAAACTTGTAAGCCGCCAAACCCTACCATTCTCTTCAATAACCTCAACATCAATATGCCCCATTGAAAAATATTTTGCTTGCACGTTCAAACAATTTTTCCATAGCATCAACAGACCCCCACTTCGTCCTCTCTCCTCCACAACAAATTTTGAGTCATAACATAAATCAATGGGGGCCCTTTTTGCCCTAACTTTACCCAATCTAGTCTCGGATAGGAAAACTAGATTAGGGGAGAAGGTTCGAATTAACTTCGAAAGAGCGGAAATAGTCTCAAGGTTCCCCAAGCCCTGGGTGTTCCAACACAAGCCAATCATTGTGATCGGAGATCCTGCTTAGCAGGATTCGCCGTTTTGAATTCTCCAATGGAATAATCTCCGACATGCCAAGATCCATTTTTCCCCATTTAGTCCCATGTAAATTTTCAAACAAAAATTCCGGTAGAATTTGTTTCCCCAAGGATTTCCCCTTCTCAGATTTTCCTCCTCTACTCACGTTTATGATCAAAGAGCTTTTTATAGGAGATATTGTTTTCGTATTACGAGTCTGTTGTTTAACTCTCTTCCATCCACAGCTCTTTGCACCTGAATCTCCTTGACTCTTTATATTTGTGCATATTGGCTTCTCCCCCTCCATTACTTCCACTTCCACAAAGTTAATCTCCACTTCCTTCAATCCTTGTTCCACCACCATAACATTTCCTGTCTCCAGATTTGAGATTCCTCCAGCCGGAATGTTATCTTCCCCACCCACCAGTGAGTTCTTATCTCCCCCAGTCGTTCCTGTAAGAGTTTCAACAATTCCCAAATTTCTCTCTCGGACCAATGCACCTACTGCTCTAGTTCCACCTGTAGCCTTCCTAGATGCTTCATGTTGGAGAAGCAGACTCTGTATCGAGGGGAGTTGACGGGTAATCCCTCGACTGGAAGCCTCTTCGTCCACCTCAGTTCCTCGCCGACCTCCCTGTCCACTCGAGTCAATATTCTTTCGTCGTCTAAATAGTATTGGAGCATTAAGCCACGCACCATAATTAAAGTCTTCTTTATGCAAAGGCCCATCACAAGATGGGCACTCCTGGTATCGATGTCCAATGAGACCACAATGATAATATAAGTCTGGCAACCTCTTATACTGGACCATGAGAAAAAGATCTTCGTTAAAGGATTCGAGACAAATCCGAATTCCACGTTTTAGTGGTTTGGACGTATCCACCTTTACCCTAATTCATGGTACACCGCTCTCCCGATCCACCGCATCAACGACACCCAGTAACGTCCCAATCTTTTGTAGAATAGTTTCAGTCATGCAAATTAATGGTAAATGAAGTATATGAACCCAAAAAAATACCTGATGGAATTCTAATTCTTGCAGATCTCCAATACCGGAAGGGACATGTAGGGAGATGATTTGGTTATTAAACAGTCATGGACCTCCTACCGCGGCCCCTTTTTTGTCCTCTATAGATCCAAAGTGGAAGAGAAAAACATTTGCATCTCCTCTCATGCTCACCTTGAATTTCCTTGAGACTTTCCATATATTTGCTACAACCCTTTCAAGAGCCTCGTTGTTAACTGGTTTAGAACCTAAAACCTTTTCCACCAATGAAAATTTCGTCGAGTCTTGACCCCCATCACAATCTAGTGTATTAATTTTCAGGGTAGGGTTTGCTTCTTCACAGTCTCCTAATCTCCTCTGAATCATGTGTTATAACTGATAAGAAGATAACCAAGCAAAGATGAACACCAAAGAAACCGAAGAAGGCAGCGAAAACCTTTCTTCGGGAAGAAGCAACACGAAGGTGGGAAGTAAACCCTAATCTCACATTTCCTTGGAGGCGTGAGAGAGAGCAATTAACGAATGCTAAGTTGATCGTTCAACTTTTGGAAGGGAAAAAAGAATAAGAAAAATTCTACTTGTACTTGTACAAATTGAGGATGACAAATTGGTTTACTCCCCCTTACATGGAGAAGCCCACTAATATTATATTATTTGTGGCTCCTCTATGTGAGGGGATTGGGGACTAAATTGGTTAGTCATCAAATTTGTAAAAGTAATATGTCCGAAAGAAAAGATTATTATTGTTTAGTCAAATAAAAATTTTTGACCTTGTCATAATTTGAATTTTGACCCAGCAGTTCTTTGAAGGATGCACGTTATATCCTCTATTGCTTTATTCAATTGACTTTCAAGTTCTACTTGACCATCTTTGAAGTTTACAATTAAAAAAAAAAATATGTATGATCGTTCAACATAGTATTATAATAGAGTTATTGAATTCAAGTCATTGTACGTGTTAGATATGATCAACGTGTTAGAGCAATACCGAAAATTGCATGAATAATTTCTTTACACATATAATATTTAACGAGTAATATCAAATACAAATTTCAAAACCATAAAAGATGTCAAATGTCAATTCCAATTTGCATATATGCTTTCATTTCAAGATTGAAGCAAAGAAGTTATCAGTTACCGGGACGTTATTTACAAACACAAAGCACGCTATACACTACGGAGATAAAATAATTGCAAAAGGAGAATAATTTGTGTTAGGTAACTTGATCCAATGGATTAATTGTATAATCTGCTAAAATCATTTGTTATTTATCTTAATTAACGTTACGACTATAAAAGATAACTAGTTGTCTACCAATGCGATGCATGAAATATATAGTTTTTAAATTATAATTTTGAAAATATTGTGATTCAATCATATATCAAATAAAAAACATAATTTAAAAAAAAAAAAAATTCAATACAAAATGTTATTGAATTTAAAATTTTAAAAAAGACAAAACTATTCAAAATAAAAAAAATGCTACATGTACACTATGTATATCATGTCACTCAAAATCTGGCACTCATTTAATTTTTTTTATATAATTTTTTTTTGACTTTTATTTACTTTTTTCTCTAAAAATTAGTCCACCTTATCACCTATTTCCCTTTTAATATATTATAATTTTTTTATTAATTATATTTTTTAATGTGTTGCTTACATATATTTTATTTGAAATTCAATATATTAATTAATATAATTTATTTTTCCTTGTTTTTTAACATTCCAATTTTTGTCAAAATGATGATATGATTAAATCTCCGCTTAGTAATAATGTTTGGTTTATAAACTTATTTATTTATGATTTTGAGGTAAAAAGTAGTGGCTAAAAATTAGAGAGAGAATATGCGTGGTTAAAAAGTTGATAAAAAATAATTAATTATTTTTATAACATGCGTATTGAAGAGCCTACTCATTTATTGACATATTAGGAAGTAAAATTTCAATAATTTTATTTATTTATTTTTAAAATATATTAATTCAATTTTTTTTTCATTTCTAACTTAACAAATTTATATAACATATATTTATTTATTTATTTTAAAATATATTAATCCAAATTTTTCATTTTCAATGTAACACATTTACATAAATATGATATAACATTTATTTATGTTCAAATATATTAATCAAATTTTTTCATTCCCTACATAAAACATATTATTTAAATTGAAATAAAAAAAAAAAAATTCTTCATGTACACTCAGTGTACCGCGCCACTCAAAATTTGACACTTAATTAAATTTTTTCTATAAATTTTCTTTTGACTTTTATTTACGTTTTTCTCTAAAATTTTGTTCACCTTATCACATATTTTCCTTTTAATATGTTATAATTTTTAATTAACCTTATTTTTTAATATGTTGCTTACATATATTTTATTCGAAATCAAATATATTGATTAATATATTTTATTATTCCTTATTTTTTAAACATACCAATTTTTCTTAGAATGATGAAATGATTAAATTTTCTACCAATTTATCATTGGTGGTAAAAAGTTGATAGCAAATAATTAATTATTTTTGTAATATGCTTATTGAAGAACCACTCATTTGTTGATATATTAGGAAGTAAAACTTCAATGATTTTATTTATTTATTTTCGAAATATATTGATTCAAAATTTTCATTTCTAACTTGACAAATTTATGTAGCATGTATTTATTCATTTTCAAATATATTAATCCAAAATTTTCATTTTCAATGTAACACATTTACATAGATGATATTTATTTATGTTCAAATATATTGATACAATTTTTTCATTTCCTACGTAACACATTTACATAGATTTCATATTTATATATGTTCAAATATATTAATCCAATTTTTTCATTACTTACATAACACATTTACATATATATCACATTATTTATATTCAAATATATTAATCTAATTTTTTCATTTTCAATGTAACACATTTACACATAATACATTTATTACAACTCTTAGTAAACATAAAATATGTAATAAATAATAAACTTTCCTACAAAAATATTTCTCTTTTCTTTATTTATTTTTATATATATAAGTAGAAATGAGGAGAGAGGGAGAGTCATTAAATTCAATTATCCCTCTAAAATGACTTTCTTTCTCGACTTCTACTTTTATACTCTTTCTCGTCCCAATTATATAGGCTGTATTTTCTTTTTCGTTTGTCTCAATTATATAGACTTATTTCTTTATTGAGAATTATTTATTTTGTTTGTTTACCAATGTACTTCTATTTATTACTTTCACTATAATAGTTTTGATATTAAATGAGGGTAAGTTCACAAGAATTACTTTTTAAATGATATTAAATATATTTTTTTAATCTGTGTGAAAAGTCAAACAAATCTATATAATTTGGACGAAAAAATATATATAAAGATATAAAAATGTCACATTCTAATGATGCACATAACATGATTTCGTGGGATTTCATGATTGTATGGTTAACAAGGAAGTTAGATCGCTATTTACTTCGACTGGATCTAAAACGTACTTTAAGGGCAACAATCAATACTTAGAAATTCAAGACTTAATTAGCACCTATCTATATGAGATTTGATTATAACATTTTAGTTTCAACGGGATAGAATAGTAACTCTCGAAAAATTATATTAATAGGGATGTTGAATATGATGATGAGCCTACTAGATACTACATGACACGTGTCTAATTCCATCCTTGTACTATAAATTTTTTTGATTTTAATAATATGTCGTCAGTATAATCGATATATCCAAAAAAAAAAAAAAAAAAAGTCACATTTAAATTTGTAATTAATGACATGATTTATTTTTAGCTGCTTTGTTATACTTAACGATCATGATATGTCATGTAAATATCTGTCCACCTCTAGCATGTTCATGGTTATATTCAACCGAAATCGTTTGCACACATTATCATTTCTTTCCTTGTTTGTTCTAAGATAACCACTCCTATTTAGCATCCTCTTCCATTTGGCCCCTGTTTAATTTTCATAATTTCAAAATCATGGTTTTTTCTCTTCTTTTTTCTAACCATACATTTATTAAAAAAATAATATTACAAAAAAAAAAAAAAAAAATCCCTATTTTTTAATCACCCATTCTCTTATAAATCACTATCAAAATTACGAAAATTCTTTTCAAACAGCAACAAAATCTTCTAGTCTTTTGACCAAGTCTTGTAGAATTGGTGAGGATCGATATCGTCCTACAACAAAGGAACCAATTATTTGACTGATTATTCTTGAAGAATGAAAGCAAATTGGACACTTCAATCCTACACTGCTGACCCTCCCATAAATAAAAACAGGGACCACAGCTAAGAATATATATAGAATGACTAGAACAGCAGCAACTTTTAGGAAAACAAAAAATTTACATTTTAGTCTAAAAATATATGTGTGTCGACTAGATGTTCGGTTCGTAGTCGTCTTCTCTCTTCCTTTTGGCAAAAGACAAGGAAGTTACAGCCTTGGCTGTGATGACCTTCCGCACTAGCAATCTCCATTTCACATCGTCTCGTTTTCTATCTTGTTGGACCTTCAATTTGAACTGCCTGCAACATTAAAAACCAATATTCACTTAAGATTTTACAAGAATTATTGTCGGAATTTTGCCTAATGCAGCTGCAGATCCAATGTATCAGGAACAAAACTACGATACTTCAACGACTTTTCCCCATTCAAAAAACCACAGCAAATTCACACAATGAGTCAATGACTGGCCCTACGTGGCAGCTAAAATGGGTTAAGACGAAACTCTTTGGTAAACTTGTTAATAAACATGTTTAATTTTTTTTTTCACGTTTACTAAGACAATCGTTACAATTTATAAATCAATTCATAAATAATAAAATTTCTCAATCCACTTTTTAATTACACATTTTCTCTTTCTACTTTTTAATCACATATTTTACCTCATAGGCATAAAATAAACAAATTTATAATTGCAATAGTGTTAAAGAACAGGAAACACATCTTAATCACACATTTTTCGTAATCAATTTTCAACCATACTGTCCATACATTTTATCTCAAAAAACTCAAATTATTTGTTTATAAACAAAAATCATCTGCCACTTATTTAAAAATAAATAAATCTTCACATTTTTCAAAATCACATTTTTTTCAAATAAATTTTAACAACACATTTTACCGTAAAAAACCACAAAATATTTATGGGCGGTGATAGAATCACCGTGGGGTCGTGGGGCCCACTCCCTCCCGTGAGGGTGCTGTCACCGCGGGAATGACTTCCGCTGTGATTCTATCGTTTTTGAATATTTATATTTATTTATAAACAAAAACTAGCCGGCCTATAAACCAGAACAGAACACGAGTTATATGAATGAAGCCTTTCTTTTACCTGCACAAAGGGACTCTGCATTCATCTGTTTGGTCACAAATCGAAGAGTGCAATCTAAAGAGCTGCCACATTCTTTTACAGCGCAAACACCCTCCATTAACCCTCCTCTTACAAGTAGCGAAATGCTTAATTGAAAGCTGAAGTCCATGACAAGTCGAGAACTTGCTACACGGACCCTTGATCTTGCTCGGGTCCATGCCATACGGCCCAACACTCGTGCACCCTTCCGTACATATATGCTTAAGACAATCCATGGCTTCACTCAATTGTAAATACAAACTCTGCTCTTCTCTATGCTGCCTCGTCCTCTTTTTCCTCTATCAAATGCAAATTCGTACGACTATTAATATAACATTTAATTTATTAAAAAAACACACACACACACACAATATGTAAGAATTAAGGGAGCAGTATACTGATTCGCCTTCATCAATGAATTGTAAAATCTCGAGTTCGAGCCATGGATCGTGGTTTTGCAAAAAATTCCACCCTTCGGTCTCCTCAACAGTGTTGAAACTATTCGACAACATTTTCAAGCACTTTAGGTAAAGATCAGGTGCGTCGCAGAGTCGAGCAAGCTGGAGTATATCGACCACATTTTCGATGGTCAACTGCTCGGCTAAACCCCTTGAACATTTCTTCTTTAGCTGTGGTACAAAATATACATGGGACAGTGCAAGCAAGTGAATTCCATACTTCTCTATGTGATCCTCATCACACCTGATAAAAAATAAACACAATAATAGCTTATTTAATTCCTATGTTCTTGGAAATATTGAGAGTCGGTCCGTGCACAACGTGCCACGTGTACAATGGCGGCTGCTGTTGCTGTATGATATGATATTCCTATTTTATTTTTATTTTTTCGCTGTGCTTAGAAGTTAGCTCTTTGGCGTGTTTTTTTAGCAGCATGCAGAGCTGTACAAAAGCGGACTTACCAACTAATCTATTTTTGAATATGAAATTTGATTCTATGAATAGGAAATTAGGTGAAATAGGTAAATTAAATTATAGGTGTTAGAAATGGAAGAAATAATAATTGGCGAGGAGGATGGGAAACTGACTTGGAGGAATACAGAAACTGCACGAACACGGAGACGGCGTCGTATGGAACGCCGAGTATATGAATTTTCCGAGTAGAGCTCCATCGCTTCTGCGGCCTTGCTATTAACCGCTCCATCACCGGCGATGCCGAATCCTGCAAAAAAAAAAAAAAAATTAAAAACCCAGTTGAAAATTTCGGAAAGTAGATTGAATTTTGTGGGTTTAAGAATGTATAAATACCATAACTCTAGAGTGCGCCGGGATAATTCTACCGCCCGAAGTGATGATTTGGACGTCGGGTTCAGGCAATTCATCGGCAACCATGGTTCCGTCGACGGCGAAAGGAGAATTTTCGAGAAACTGATTCTGCAATTGAACCATGATTATGGAACCTTGCAAATATTTTTTTTAATAACAGCTTGAATAATTTGTGACAACTAAAAACGTGGGATTGCTGGGTTAAATGTAAACAGAGTTCTTAGGATGTATGGGAGTACTCGAAATATGTCTCTTTATTTATAGAAGAAGACGAGGGAAGAAGTTATTGCCTCCACGAGTTGTAGGTCCCAACAACGACCCTTCTTGGAAATTTTTACCATGTCTTGTTTTAGCATGAAATGAATGGCCGGTAATAATTGCATAATAATACGAATACAGAAATAAAATGGTCAGAAAATTCTCTAGTTGGTTGATAAGGTAATTTTACATTTATATAGGTCCTTAAATGTGGACTAATTCGGAGGTATTTTTCCTTAAAGCAAAATATATTGTCACAACATTTTTTTATTTTTCAAACCACATTATAAATACACCTTATTTCAAATATATTTTTTATATATACACCACTATTAATTTATAAATTTAACCCTAATTAAGTGTAAGAATAAAATAAACAATACACCACGCAACATTCATCATCTCTCCCTGCTCCCTGTTACTTCTCTTCACTATTTGTCATCCCTGCCATAGGAATAAGGTGAAAAAAGACCTTCCATGTAGATGAGGTTGAGTGATGACAATGGGAAAGAGTAAAAGGGTAAATTATACCCACAAGTTTTTGGAATTGCAATGTGAAATCCAGAGGAAACGAGAATCGAGAATATACATTCAAGAAGATTCAATCTACTCCCAGCTCATTTCGTTATTGTTGAAGTAACCAAAGTGATAAATTTGGTTAAATCTGATTATAACATTCATCATTCCGTTACTTTGAAGATTCAATTTACCCCCAACTCATTCAATAATTAATTGATTACAAAAAATTTGTCGAACCGATTATAATTTTTTTTCCGGAGAGCCCATTTTTTATATTTACGATTTTTATAGATCTTGACAAATAATTTATGATTTTTAAGAATTTAGATTTGTCATTTTTTCTTTAGTCATTAATTATTTTCAAGAAACATTTTTTTTTTCGGCGAAGATGATGATGGTGGAGGTGAAGGAGGGAGTTGTGGTGTATGTAAAAATTAGTGAGAGTTTTTCTAAAAGTAATAATTAGTGAGATTAAGTTAAAAGGTTGTTTATGTAATATTATTAATGTCTATTTTTGTAAATAAAAAATATTTTAAAAATTGTGGTGTAAAAAATAAGTTTTGTGGTGGTAATATAGCCACCCTTTACTTGATTATGTCTTTATAGGTTATAATCAAATCCTGAGAACTAATTTTAGGGATATATTTTTAATTGACATTTTTTTAATAACATTGTGACACTGCGTACATATATTGAGTGGTGTAAATAACTACCCCATCACTTACTTTTTCTTCACTGAATGTATGTACTCTATGTCACAATATCACTTAAAAAGTCAATTAAAAATGTCTCACTAGAATTATTTTTCTATCATCTCTCTCACTTGAAGAATGAAGAAAGATAGCCTCTATTATTATGTTATGCATATAAGTGTCAATCTGGATTATTCGAACCGGGTCAACCCACCAAAATATGAGCTCAATAACGATCCACGTAACAAAAAAAAAATTCGTCTGTTGCGGGTTTACGGGCCGATTTGAGTCGACCCACAAATTTTAAATTACAACACAGGGCCTCCCGCTGTTCTATGTGAGCCGAGCCCATGTGGGCCATTGTTCCTTCCAATTTAGCTCATATTTATCGTGAAAATTTTTTTTTTTTACTAAATTGTTAAATACGAAATGAACAAAATGATAACTTCATACTTATGCAAAGAAATGTTTACATAGAGTTTATATTTATGTCTTATGTTACATACAACATCAATAAATAACAACTAAATACATTTCAATTACAAAAATCAAATATTTATAGCTTAAGTACATCATAGTTAGGTTGTCACCTATTTTACTATAATTTATAGTTTAAGTATATTCCAACTAAGTTGACATCTACTTAACTATAATTTAGTTGTTCAAATTTTTAATTTTTTAAAAAATGTTTAAATTTTTTAAATTATTTTACGGACCAGTGGATTAACCGCATGCACAAGGCCATAACTAACATTTTGCCTAAGGTGACTTTTAGAAATTGGGCCTCTTCGTTGTACGCATTCTAATTTTTTTTTTTTTTTTTGATAACTAAGTTTTTTAATTTTAGAAATATATAAAATATATGATTAATTGCGCTAAATACTTACTTTTCTTATCCAAAATTGATTTTTAATGCATAATGAAAAACAATGAAAAATATTTGCACCCATGAAAAGTATCATAAGAAATTTTAAAAATATTATAAAAAATACACAAAAAGTATCACAAGTATAATAAAAAAATATCACAAATATTTGAAAAGTATCATAAATTGGCCAACCAACAATTTGGTCATTCATGGTGAACTGACTAGTGAAATGTGTTTCTGGCATTAATTCCTAAGCATCAACATCATCACAAAAACACATTATACAACTATTTATGTACCAAAGAGGATGTTGTTGCATAGGTTGGCTACGGATTATGACTTGAATTTTAGGGAAATCATCTTCAACACAATAAGGAAAGATATCCCTAAAATTAGTTCAAAGTTAATAATTTCAAGCTTGATCTCTTCCTTGTACAAACAAGTGGGAGTGTCTATGTTACCGTCTAAAGCTGAGAAGAAAGCAGCAGCACCTCAACGTCTTACAATAATGAGAAAATCAGCTTTGCGAGGAAGTAGACACCAACAAACGAAAAAAATAGTTGCAATGAAAGATGAAGAGGAGGAGGAACAAGAAGATCTAGATGAAGACATGCCTCCTAACGAAGATGGATTTGTTTAC
The DNA here is from genome assembly GCA_963555705.1 of Ligustrum vulgare. Lineage (NCBI taxonomy): Eukaryota > Viridiplantae > Streptophyta > Magnoliopsida > Lamiales > Oleaceae > Ligustrum > Ligustrum vulgare. The sequence goes on along the minus strand of OY743168.1, from coordinate 33,485,712 downwards.
AGACAAGTCCCCGTGCTCAAGCCTAGACTTGGGCGCCGAGCATGCGTAGAATTTGGGCCAAAATTGATGCACGTTCAGACATCGACGCAAAATTAGAAGGAGACTATTAAACAACTACAGTAAGGGCATGATATGATCCTTACCACACTCCGTTCAATGGAAGATCTTCATCTTTAAGATAACGAAGAAATGATTATGCTTATGAGATATTTTTAATAGTCGTTGGATCCACAACCACCTCCAAATGATCATTGAGAACCCCGTACAAATTTCTAACGCCTTCGCCTCATAAGTTAAATATAAATATAAATATTGATCATCGCACATATTTGCATTTTTTTAATTGGTCATGTTAATTTTTAGCCGATTAAACACGAAAACAAGTTCTTATTTTATTTAATTAGTTTAGGGTTTTATTAATTTGAAATTATAGTTGGATAATATAATCTTCATGGTAGGATAAATCAGACTCTTCCAATCCACTTTTCTACTTGTTTGATTATTGTGCACTTGCAATTTTTTTCACAATAATAACAAATCCAATTAATCATCATAGCCATCGATTTGTTTGGGACCAAAATCCTAACAATGTTATGTATTTAATAACATGGGTCATGCAATTAATTAATTGGGTGAATTGAAAAGTCTCCAATAAAAGATCTAATACACTAAAAGCTCACTTTAAATGTCTTATATATGGTAACATGTATCCTACATAGGAAGTTTACAAGAAAAAATACTTGTTTATATATTGTGATATTTCTAAGTTGTAATTTGATACAACTAGTCCATCTGCACCATGACTAGGCTAGTCACTAGTGCCTTACATGGACCACCCAAGGTGGTGCATAGCACCACTCGTGCCCGACCACAACCCCGATCCTTGTCCAGGCATAGGCTCGTGCACGGCACAAAGTTTGCTTTATACATTTAGAGGCGCACTTTGCACTTCTCATGTACGCATCATCACAAGGAGCATTTAGGAGCCCTAAATTTTTCGAAATTGGAATCATGGCTTGATGACATGGCATAGAGAGGCCCAGTGAGTTGGCACACGCGTGGATGGTGATGAGGCATTGGTTGTGCATGGCATCTGTATAGAAAAGTGAATAGGTGCATGGGCTAATGAATGGACACATTCATTGCAGGACTTAATTTGGATCATTAGGTCTTGGTCCAACGTCTCATGATGATCCGGACCAATTGGTGCACTTATTCGGAAATGCATACTCCATTTCCGAAGGGCACTTCAAAATCTATAAATAGGTTTCCCCATATTCGATTTTTTCACACCAAATCATTTTTTGATTTATATATTCTCTTTTGAAATTCTATTTTTATAAAATTCTGCAAAATACTTTTAAGTTTTTCCAAAAAGCTCTTTTTCGTCCATTCTTAGAAGAATACAAGTCAAACTCCGGTTCCACCAACAAGGTGGGTATAGTGTAGTACCAACTTTAGAAGAAGTGTATTATCTTGGGAGACAGACGTCCTTCAATCATATTGGCACCTTTGCAGGGGCGATATCCGTCTTAACGAGACTTGCTTCGGCATACCTCGCTTCATCTCCTTTCTACATTTTTGTTTTCATTTTTATTTTATTATTATTCTCTTCAAATTAACAACAATCTTAAGACAAATCAATATTACGCTATTTCCATTACGTAATTTAATTATACGTTTTAGTTGCATTTATGTAATTTTGTTTTACAAAAAGATGGACAGTATTATGGGAAATACAAACGATACTATTGGACAGGGTTCTATATCTAATAATACTATTAGACAGAGTTCTAGATCCGATGAATTTGTCATGTAGCCAGCATCTCAATATGAAAAGCCGAAAAAAATTCAACAGTACAGATTTCAGACGTTGGCAATAAAAGATGTTATTTTATCTAACAACGTTGAATCTGGTCAATTTCCTGTGTGAATGTCCTACACAAACCAAGGAGAATGCTATTGACAAGAACACGTTGTTGGCTATTTAAGCATGGAAACACGCAGACTTCTTGTGCCACAACTACGTTCTCAGCGGGTTGGATAACACATTGTATAATGTGTATTGTTCCTACAAGGCGGATAAGGAGTTATTTGAATATTTTGACAAAAAATATAAAACAGAAAATGCCGAGACAAAGAAACGTATCGCCGACAAATTTTTGGAGTTCAAGATGGTTGACTCAAAGACGTTAATGAGCCAAGTTCAAGAGATACAGATTATTTTGCATGATATTGAAGTAGAAGGCATGAAGTTGAGTGAATCTTTTCAAATTGCTGCTATGATCGAAAAGCTACCTCCATTGTGCAAAAATTTCAAAAACTATCTCAAGCACAAGCGCAAGGAGATGTCGACGGAGGATCTGACTGTTCGACTTCGCATTGAAGAAGATAATAGGGCTACAAAAAAAAAAATTGTATGTAACATGGAAGCAAAAGGTAACATAGTACAAGACTTTGAGTCTAAAAATAAGAAAAGGAAGCATCGAAACTTGTCTAAGGACAAAAAGAAAAGCAACGATGCAGAGCGGTTTAAAGGGATTTGCTTCAACTATAATAAGTCAGGGCATCTTGCAAAGGATTTTCGAAAAAGAAATGATAATTAGAAAAAGAAACTACCCCAAGCCAATATGACAGAAGTAGATAGCATTTCTATAGATGTTGCCAACATGAACCTGTCTGCAGTTGTTTCTGAAGTGAACTTGGTATCAAATTCTAAAGATTAGTGGGTCGACACTGGAGCAACTGTCACATTTGTGCAGACAAGGGACTAAATATAATAAATTGGAACATAGCGAACATCTTTGCATGGGCAATTTTGCGGTGTCTAAAATTGAAGGAATTGGAAAAGTGTTTTTGAAATTCACATCCGGGAAGAACTGACGTTGGATGAAGTGGTGCATGTTCCAGGCATAAGGAGAATTTTAATTTCTAGGTCCATATTTAGTAAGAAAGGCTTTGAAATGGTATTTGAGTCTAATAAATTTGTATTTACTAAAGGGGGGCATGTATGTTGGAAAGAGTTATTTGCTAGATTGTTTGTTTATAAGGTTAATGTTGCTGTTGTAGACAAAAAGTTCAAATACTTGTACCCACAAGTTATTAATAAAATTGATTCCTTTGTTTACTTTCTTGAATCTCCTATTTTATGGCATAGTATACTAGGACATGTCAATCGTACTTCCTTACGAAAACTAGTAGGTTTAGGACTTATACCTGAACTCGAATCAGAAGACAAACATAAGTGTGAAATTTGTGTTGAAGCAAAATATACTAAAAAAACTTTAGTTTAGTTAAAATGAATAGTGAAACATTAATTTTGATACATAGTGATATTTGTTATTTAAACTTTGTTAAATCTCGAGGTGGTAAAAAATATTTTATCACATTTATTGATGATCACTGTTGAGACCGTGTCCAAAATGAGCCCAACGGATCACCAGTAGGGGCCCAAGAGAGGACCAATGGACCCCAGCTGTGACTGGAACTTAGGGTTATTCCTTGGTTCAATCACCGAGGTGGTATATTGCTTGGACCCTCTCTGTCCAAATAGGTTTATAATAAGCCTAGATGTCATATAGTAACACCCCGGATCTGAGATGGGACAACAGAGAATGTCAGAGATACGTAACTTTCCCCAGTTGACTGTGGCTTGACAAGACGTTATCTTTATGAAGGATATGACAGGCGCCCCTCTCCTATGGCTTGTAGCAATGATTACATCCAAGAAAGTGGTTTACCTCCTCAATGGATAGGGTAAAGACATGTGTAAAGCATAACACGTGTCACAATCGAAGGGAATTACTCATTCTATAAATAGAGCACACTTGCCTCCAAGAAAAAAGTTGGGAATTCAATACTCTAACTCTATATTTTACTCTCACTCCCTTTTCTTTCTTTTACACACTTATATTTCCTGCACCCAATTTACATTTGCTTGAAATGAGTACTGACTTAGGCATCGGAGTGAAAACGGAAGCTACCTCGGCTTCCCCTTTGCAAGCTGATTGTTTGTCCTAGTGCGTAAGAGGTCCACATGTTCAAGAGGGAGGAGCTGAGATGTGTTGATCCAAAGTCCTATCGGATTTTGTGGTCAACATTTTGGCGGTTTCTGTGGGAATCCACACTTCTAACCACAAAGTAGCGTGATAAAGAGCCACCAAGAGCCTTGCGTAAGGGCAGATATCCTCTTGTAGAAGAATGGATAGTCACAAGGAACCTTGAAAAAGGCTTAAAACTTTGAAATATAAGTTGATTCACCTTGAAAAACTCTTAAAGCTTTGAAATACAAGTTTACCTATCCTTGAAAGAAAGGACGGGGCCAAAAAAAATTGCTATAAACATGAATGAAAGTGATAACGATGTTAACTCTCGGAGAAATAGGGATGAACAACACAGTGAAGGGAATGTCCCCCAGGAACTTCGTGAGGACGCTGACGAGGGGTTAGCCCAACCTAACCCCCCACGTTGGCACTGAAATCTTCGCATGTTGCGGGATATGACGCGCATGGCAGCCCAGATGTTGGAAATGCAGAAACAACAAATAGAACAAACCGCTGTGATGAATGCTTACATGGCTAGAGGGTATGTCATAAACGAACCAATGATGCCCCCACAATACTCGCAGCCACATTACTCACCATCAAACGCAGCCACTACATCGTATTATTACCAAGATCCGTAGGTATACGCCGAGGTGGATTCTGTTCCTTACGATGGAGAGGGTCCAGTGCATGTGGCACCGGAAGAACAAGGTTAGCCACCTAGTTATCATGGGGAGGCCTCACCCTCAAGGTCAGGTAGCGTTTTTAGCCCGATAGGAGGACTATTCAGGGGCAAACGAGAAGGCCAAACTGAACAAGGTCGGCATCATGTACAAGCGCCTAGGAATAGGTGGGAGCGAAGGGCTGAAGAAGCCCTTTCGTTGAGCCAAGTGCCTAAAAATAGATGTGATATAGAAGTGGCAGAATTGAGCCCCGTGCATGAGCCTAGAAATAGGTGGGAGAGAAGAGCAGAAGTAGCTCGTTCCCAAACTCAAGGGGGTTTGCCGACTTTTCAAAGGCCAAATTATGGCCAAGTTTTGCCACCACGAGGGCAGAATTACCTTCAGCCGCCCTATGACCGATATCATGGCGCGATAAATTCTGATCATGACAAGAACAGTGAATTACCGTCGTATGAGTTGGATGATGAAGAGGAAATAAGCCCATTTACGAAGGGCATTCGAAAATTCCCAGTGCCCCACGAATTTGAAATGCCAGAGATAACGAAGTACTCAAGTAGAGGCGACCCCGACGACCACCTCTTAAACTATCGCGCCAGTATGGAAATAGTCGGACCCACTCTGGCATTAAAGTGCAAAGCCTTTTCTTTAACGCTTGAGGGAAGTGCAATACGGTGGTACAAAAAGGTCCCTCCTGGTAGCATCCACGGTTGGAGAGTTTTGAAAACAGCTTTCAAAAATGGCTTTGTTTCTTCCAGGCCAGGTCAACTCCCACTCCAACGCCTTCAAGATTTAAGGCAAGGAAGAGAGGAGTCTTTGAAGGGTTACTTAGCTCGATTCACGGATGAAATGCATATCTGTGAAAATATCAAAGAAGCAGAAATGTTTTCTGCCTTAAAAGGAGGTTTAGACATGACAAGTATGTTTTGGAGGGATGTTCGAAGTAGGAAACCAAGAGACTACAATGCCCTAGTAGATTTAATCAAGGAGGAAATCGTTTCGGAAGAAATGGCTAGGGCCAGAGATAATCATCCTCAGGAGAGATACAATATCGGATATACGCATGATGCGAGTCGAAGAAAGGGAGGCAATAAAGATTAGTTCGGTAATAACCGCGGCGGTGCCCCAAGTTCATTTTCGGGGACCGGATCAAGTTACGCAGCTGAGATCACGGAAGTCATCCTCAATTTGCACTCCACAGCACCCGTAGCAGAGCCCCCTATTGCCCGTGAAAGAATAGGTGGAAATCGAAGTGGAAAACAACCTATGATTGGGTCCTATTGTGCATACCATAGGTATTGTGGGCATGCAACGGAGGATTGTAGGGATATCCATATGCTGGCTGATCAGAAGGAAAATGAAAGGAAGGGTGGCGACTTTGCCCCTAACAAAGAAAAATCACAAAGGCCAAGTAACCAAAAGTTCAATCGAGTTGACAGGCGAGCTCCATGGAAAGACCCTGCTAAAGTGAGAATTGATGGCCGTCAGAGGGATCGGATCAGGGACAGAAATAACCCCTGGCACACGACAAAAATATAAGAGAACCACCTCTGCCTACAAATGATCCATCGATTCGCGAGATTGACATGATATTTGGAGGCCCCCACCCAGACGGGAGTACCAACAACTCCCAAAAACGATACATCAGAGAGGCCAAGGAGTCCGCTAATTTGAACTACCACATCCATTCACACCCCGCTGGGACTTCCATGACAGAGCCTATCACGTTTACATTAGATGATGCGATTGTGTTGTATTTTCCGCATAATTATGCATTATTAATTCGAGTGGTGGTGGCTTGGAATGGATTTTCTCGGATGCTGGTGGATGATGGTGCTTCGGTAAATGTGATTTATGGGGTAACTTTTGACAAGATGGGGATTAGTACCCCACTCATTCCAGTGCCGAATCCCATATATGGCTTCACTGGGGATAGTCTCACTCCCAGAGGATCCATAACCCTTATGATCGAAGTAGGGCAGACTCCAACTCTTTCTAGGATACCCATGGAGTTCTTACTTGTGGATAAAATCTCCTCATATCACAGCTCAATTGGGAGGCCGGGCCTAATTGACTTGGGGGCTGTAACCCATACAAAATATATTTGTATGAAATTCCCAACAGAATGTGGCATAGCCACAATTAGGGGGAGCCAAACTGAATAACAGTCCTATTACACAAACAATATCCGAAAGTTTCAAGACCAGAGCGTAAACATGATTAATGATGTGGCGATGGCCAAGGCTGTTCCGGATCTTGAAAGATTGGGTGCAGGGCTCCCTAAAGATGAGAATGTCACAATGACGTTGGAAGAAGATTTGGAAGATCTAGATCCTAGAATGACAGGTGATAGTTTCTCGAAACCTTTCGAAAGGATAGAATGCTTTTGTGTTGAGCCAAATGATCCAATCAAAGAGTTGCAGATTGGACATGATTCCCTGATTGAGTACAAAGATCAACTAAAAAGTTTTTTGATATAAAATCTTGACGTATTCGCATGGAAACACGATAAAATGATTGGAATTGATCCTAAGATAGCCTGTCACATGCTCCAACTTGACCCAAGAAGTTCTGGGCACAGGAAAAAGAGGAGGCCAATGACCTCGAAAAAATATGAGGCCTTGAAAGAGGCGAAACTATTGAAAAATGGTTTCATCCGAGAATCCCGTTGTTCGAAGTGGGTATCGAACCCTGTTTTACTTCCCAAACAAAGTGGGAAGTTGAGGTTATGTATTGATTTTTCAAATTTAAACCAGGCATGTCCAAAAGATAGCTTCCCACTGCCCCAAATCGATCAACTTGTCGATTCTACGGCAGGGCATGAAATGCTGAGCTTCATGGATGCATACTCCGGGTACAATCAGATCCCCATGCATGAATCGGATGAGGAGCACACCTTGTTTATAACTGACAGGGGACTCTATTGTTACAAAGCTATGCCCTTCGGGTTGAAAAATGCTGGGGTCACCTATCAAAGGTTAGTGAATCATATGTTCTCAAAGCTACTCGGAAGCACCATGGAAATATATGTGGATGACATGTTGGTCAAAAGTATGGTTGTCTCGAAACATGTTCATAATTTATTCGAGACCTTCGGTATATTAAGGAAATATCGGATGAAGCTTAATCCTGTGAAATGCGCCTTTGGGGTAGCATCTGAAAAATTTCTTGGATTCATGGTGAACAAGAGGGGAATTGAAGCCAATCCGGATAAGATCAAAGCTCTACTTGACATGCGCTCTCCTCGGAGCCCTAAAGAAGTGCAAAGCTTAACCAGAAGGGTTGTTGCCTTAAGTCGATTCATTTCCAAGGCCACTGAAAATTGTTTACCATTTTTTAAGGTCTAAAGGGAGGAAGATGATTTCAGTGGACACAAGAATGTGAGCAAGCTTTTGCTGAGCTGAAAGCGTTCTTTGGACGGGCTCCCCTGTTGTCCAAACCGAAGGATGGTAAATCACTTTTTCTGTACTAAGCCGTTTCCAAAGAGGTTGTTAGCTCTATGTTGGTCAGGGAGGAGAATGGGAATCAGCTTCCTGTGTATTACGTGAGTAAATCCATGCTGGAAGCTAAAACACGATACCCAGACATGGAGAAACTTGCTTTAGCGTTGATTATTGCCGCTCGTAAGCTCCGCCCCTACTTTAAACCACACACTATCCTAGTACTCACAAGTTTTCCTATGAGACAGGTTCTACAGAAACCGGATGTGTCTGGAAGGTTGATGAAGTGGGCGATAGAAATTAGCCAATACGACCTACATTATGTGCCATGGACAGCTGTAAAGGGCCAAGCGTTAGCAGATTTCATAGTTGAATTCACGCATCCGCTCGAGGTCAAGATGATTGAGAACGTGGATAACAGCCTTGAATGGAAGCTATTTGTTGATGGGTCCTTTGCTGAAGGAAGATCCGGGGCGGGGGTATTGCTGGTAAGCCCAGAGGGTCATAAGTTATACAGCGCTATTAGCTTCGGCTTCGAAGCCTCGAACAATTTTGTGGAATATGAAGCACTCTTGGCTGGACTAAGACTCTCCATAGCTCTGAAGATCAAGTCTTTAACGGCAAACAGCGATTCACAACTTTTTGTACGCCAAGTTAATGGGCAATTCACTGCCAAGGAGCCAACTATGATCGCGTATTTAAGGAAAATGAAAGACTTAGGGGCCAACTTCGAGAAGATCGAACTGCTTCATATTCCTAGGTCTGAGAAATCGAATGCGGATGCCTTGTCTAAACTAGCAAGCAGTAAGGACGACACGCTCGGCAATGTGGTGCCAATTGAACATCTGTCGGTCTCCTCCATTGAACTAGGGGCAGAAATTTTGGTGATAGAAGATAAGGGTTCTTGGATGACTCCTATTTTGGCTTACTTAAAGTACCAAACTTTACCAGATGACCTAGAAGAAGCTCGGAAATCACAAAGGTATTCCGCCAATTTTGTTCTTTTGGATGGTTTGCTATATAAACGGAGCTACACCTCTCCTTTACTGCACTGTTTCGAGCCAGATGAAGGACTGTATATAATGAAGGAAATTCATGAGGGCATTTGTGGCAACCATTCCGGAGCATTATCATTGGCCCGGAAAGCTTTGAAGCAGGGATATTTTTGGCCAACTATACGGAAAGATTCCCACAGCTTCGTCCGAAGATGTGATAAATGCCAGAAGCATGCAATCATACCGCATCGGCCTCATCATGAATTGATTTTGGTAACCAGCTTCTGGCCTTTTGCGAAGTTGGGGGTCGACATTATTGGTCCTATGCCCCGAGGTACTCATAACAATTGTTTCGCAATAGTTGCAATAGATTACTTCACCAAATGGGTCGAGGCAGAGCCCCTGATGAGGATTACTGAAGCCAACACTTCCAAGTTCATCTGGAAGAACATATATGTAGGTTTGGAGTTCCACACTCGTTGGTTAGTGACAATGCGAAACAGTTCAAAAATAGAAGTATTGACGAACTATGCAATGATTTGGGAATTTGCAAGTTATTTTCATCTCTACACCACCCACAAGCAAATGGTCAGGTTAAAGCTGTGAACAAAATCATAAAGAACACCCTAAAAAGGAAACTGGAATCAAGGAAGGGTACATGGGTAGATGAGCTTTCACAAGTGTTGTGGGAACTTCGGACTACTACACACACTGCAACAGGGGAAACGCCATTATTCGTGGCGTATGGATTAGAGGCGGTATGCCCAGTGGAAATTTGGGTGCCTTCCCTTCTTCGGATCCATTATGATGAGGCGATAAATGAGGAAGCTCAGAAGGCAAACTTGGATTTCCTCCTAGAAAAAAGGAATGACTCACAGGTAGTGTTGGCCCGGTACCAAGAAAAAATGGCCTGTTACTACAACAAAAGGGTGAAGAAATGATTCTTTAGAGTTGGGGATTTGGTCCTTAAAAGGATCATTCCTTTACTCAAGAGCCAGGAGTAGGGACTTTAGGTCCTAACTGGGAGGGGCCTTATAAAGTCATCGCTGAAGTAGTACCCGGTACATACAAGATAAAAGACCTGGCTGGTGTCCCACTGCATAATCCTTGGAACACAGATCATCTTCGGCGTTATTTTCAATAAAACCAAGCTTCCCCTTTGGCATATAATATCTTTGCATAACTCAGTAATTATTGAATGATTGTAATATCCCCACATAACTTAGCAATGACTTGCAATGGGTTGTGCTGCAGGAAATTTCCATCAATAATGGTTGAGGCCAATTACGATGAAACACAATTCAGCAGTAAAACCTCGCGAATTTTAGTATAATTATTTCAAGTTCAAACATGCCATCGAGCAGGTAGTAATTGACCAATCAAATTGAATATTCTCTATTGAACATGGCAAATGTCAAAAGCGCTGAATTATTTTAGTTTATGAGTAAATATAACTTTTTCTATAATAGACAAGCGACAGTAAGATGACGGAGTACTATGCTTAAACCTCCTATACAAGGGACTCTTGTAAGCCGACCCAGCTCTCATCATGTCTTAGCTGAAGGTGATAAACCATCAGCAACAGCTCTCTTAGTCAGTAATAAAATGGCACGCGCCAAAAGGTATGATGTGAATATAATCAAATATTTATCAAGTCAGACCTAACCAGTGAACGTGAATGTCTTAAGCTGCCTAGGTCTGAGGGACTATCAATAAATACAGTCTTCAAAGAATTCACATTTATTCATACGATGTCATACAAATTCAGAAAATTCTAGTGTTGAACTTCACAAGATAATCAAAATATCGAATCAACGGAGTAATTACATTGTTTCAGGATTAATCATTACATTTCAAATTGAAGAAATATGTCTAAAAAAAACAAACAAAAACACAACAAAATTAGTGAGGAGCATTTTCTACAGAGTCTCCACCTGCACGATTTGACAGGGGTCTGTGGGATCATAAGTGGGGTGGCATTCCTCCGAATCTTGTGGCTCGGGATACGAGCCTCGATCTAAGAAATATCCAAATTAGGAAAAGCCTCTTTTACGTCCCCTAGGGCCATCCTAGCCCCTATGTTTCCAAAAACCCTCTGCATAGCTTTGTACTCAGGGTTCTCTTCAAAAGTGTCCTTAAAATTTTGGACTGCTTCGGATACTTTGGCCCCCACAATTTCTTCCACTCGAGTTGCAATAGTGCACTCCAAGGCTTCTTTAATCCGGGATTTAATGTGCATCTCTAAGGAGGTGTAATCCTCCTCCGCCTTTTTTCGAGCTTCCACCTCTCCTTCCAACTTGGTGGTAATCTCCGCTACCTCGGCTGCTAGCTTACCCTTCACAGAGTTTGCTTCTGCTAGAGCTCTAGAGATAAGGGATTGCGCGTGGTTGGAGTCGTCGAGCTTTGTGCACAGAGTCGCCACATTAGACTCAGAGGCCTGGAGGTCGTGTCTTAGTTTTTCGTTATCCTCCTAAAGGTGCATCGCAAGGGCCCGGTCCTCTGAGGAAGACTTGGGGCTATAGATAGCTGATCTTTAAGATCGTTGATCTCTTTCAACATATTTTCCGCATGACGAAGTGCAGTCTCCACGTCCTTTTTATCTCGCTGCGCATCCACCACAGAGGATTCTACCTCATCTATAAGGGCCAATGCTCTGGCATTCATGGCCTTCGCAGCAAGTAGTTTCCTGATTGGAGTGGCGCTGGAGGAAAAAGCAGACCAGTCCTCAGTCCAAAATTGCTACATTATCAAGGCGGCCCTGGTAAGTGGAGAATTGGGGGAGTCGAACAGGCTGGGATCATAAGTGACGTCCCTAGGAAGGACACTGCCTTTAATCAGCTTAAGCTCATCCGCCGCCACAGGGGTCACATCATAACCCAGCCCCGGAATTGACACGGAGGGCTCATCTTCTAATTCTTGCAACTCTGGTGGCGGAGATGGTATCCTTGCCCCTCCTGAGCCTCTTCAAAGGAGCAGGTTCATCCTCGGATATTGGCTCAGAAATATTCTCATACGGGGAATCAGGAACCAGGACTTTCTTCGATTCCTTATCTTTCTTAGAGCCACCACGGTCTGACCTTTTCCCTTTCCCCATTACAGCAACCCTCTTAGGGTCAACCTCCTTCCCAAGGTTTGGCTGTTGAGGTCCACGGGCAGTAAACTGGGGGTGGAAAGAGTGATGGAAGAGGGCCTTCGAGTAGGGCAGTGGACGCTTCAGAAACCACTTTTGCGACCCCCACTTGCAGATTGGCAAGTACTGTTTTCTGTTTCCTCTCAACTTCCCTGTAGTGGCGAAGGGCAGGAGGGATCTTCTTGGACATAAGCTCCTTCAGAGAAATCTTGGGAAAGTCCTTGGAGCCTAGCAGTAAAGAAAGGAAAATGAGACTCAGAATGCTGAAGTAGAAGTTATAAAGACGATAGAAAATTCTACTCACTCATGGCTTTCATAAGGCCGTGCTTGACAAAGATTTGTTTTGCTGGATGACTCTCTGAAAAGTGCCTCGGAAGGCAAATAAGTGCCTCACCACTGATAAATCCGTGTTGGAGAGGAAACAAGCGAAAGTGGACCCTGGCATAGCAAACAGAGTAAGAAAATAAATTAAAAACGATGAGCAAAAATGGGAAGCACAGAGCACGCACACAGCACTTGAAGATGCGAAACAAAAACAAGACTCACACGGGGAGGAAAGAGTTCGGAGAACGGTGATTTTTGGAGTGGGGTCCACAGGTGAGCTTTGTCACTCCCCCGCAACTCAGAACCACTGGTTTCTCCAATTCTTTATAGAAGTAGGGTGCCCAGTGATGATAGGGGGTAAGAGCCCCGGGGAGATAGATAATACCAGTCTTTAACATCTGACCTCACATTCATATCCCTCCTAAATGATTTCTTCAGGGTGTATAAGGTGTGGATTATATGTAGCGAGATAAGGTACTCAGGGTTGACCTCTTGCCACACCATCCAAGTGCCGACGGCTTGTGTCCAGAAGTTTGGAGCTAACTGGTAAGGACATAGGTTGTAGCTCCTAAACAGTGCCCTGAAGAAAGGGTGTAGGGGAAGACTCATCTCACAAGACAAAGCATCATAACAAACCGCCACTTGGCCTAGTGGAGGACTGTAGGGTCGGGAAGAAGGTGTGGGATGCACCAACCGAACCCCCTTCTAGTATCCCGAACTTCGCAGAAGCACCTGCTAGATCGACACCCCGAATTTCTGAAGCTATCTCACTCTGATGATAAGTGAGCCATGTAGGTCTGGTTCTTTTATTCTTCACTGTCAGAATCCCCAAATTAATTATACTGTCATATTTTCTATCTCTCCACTTAATCTGTTCCCTAAAGAAGTGAGAACTAAAAATCGACAAAGACAATGGGCAGAAACCCCTGACAGGAATCGCCATTGCCAATAGTTCTTGTGAACCCGTTCCTCCAAATCTTTCCATTTTTCTTAAAAAAGTCCAGACTTACCAAAAGGAAGACAAAAATGCAAAATGGAGTTTTCAAACCAGCACTCGAAGAATAAAAATAAAATAGTTTTGCACATGCAGTGGAAAAGAAATTTACCTACAGAAAACGAGCGTTCAAAGTTGGATACTCGAAATAAAAATGCGCCAATGAAATATGTTGGATGGTTGGGACGATTTGCTAGGTTGAAAATCCTCAAGAGTTGCTAAAAGGCTCGCAAGAAAAGGGGGATTTTTCGCAAAAAGTTGTTAAGGAAATTCTAAGAATGTGGTAAAGGAGAGAGGCTGGAATGAAGGAAGCTTTATAAGGAGCCCAATAGTCTCAAGCCCTTGATCTTTGAGCCGCATGATTGACTTAAACAATCCACGTACTTTGGGGGAAGGGTTGATTAAAACACTAATTGCAGAGAGATAGAAAAAGTCTATTCAGTTGCTAAGGTGTACTACACGCGCAGTAAGGCGCCCCTTCCCCCTTTTTCCTTCGTATTTCTTGGAAACTGATGCCAGCTATTTCTTTGCCATAAATGCCCCACCTAAGGGACACGCTGACATATCCCAACATCCATCTGGAAGGGAAAATAGGAATAATAGGTCGACGTTACCTTGAGTCCGTGGCTCGCTAAGAATTACATCCCACCCCGTGAACTTGGAGCACTGCATAATGATCCCTAGGAAATTGACCTCGGATTAATTATAAAACATTGGAAATAACAAAAATAGGACAAACTATGATCTTGTGGCTGCACGCTTACAGAAAGTTCCCAGAACAAAACCATAGCTTCAAACCTATGGCAAATTCGATCCGTCCATAAATGACCACATCGGATTTGAGAGACTAGTGTTGAGACCCCCAGTAGGGGCCCAAGATAGGCTCAATGGACCCCAGCTGTGACTGGAACTTAGGGTTTTTCCTTGGTTCAATCACCGAGATGGTATATCGCTTGGACCCTCTCTGTCCGAATAGGTTTATAATAAGCCTAGATGTCATATATTAACACCCTGGATCTGAGATGGGACAACAGAGAATGTCAGAGATACGTAACTTTCCCCAGTTGATTGTGGCTTGACAAGACGTTACCTTTATGAAGGATATGATAGACGCCCCTCTCCTACAGCTTGTAGCAACGATTACATCCAAGAAAGTGGTTTACCTCCTCAACTGCTAGGGTAAAGACATGTGTCAAGAATAACACGTGTCACAATCTAAGAGAATTACTTATTCTATAAATAGAGCACACTTGCCTCCAAGAAAAAGGTTGAGAATTCAATACTCTAACTCTATATTTTACTCTCACTCCCTTTTCTCTCTTTTACACATTTATATTTCCCGCACCCAATTTACATTTGCTTGAAATGAGTACTGACTTAGGCATCAGAGTGCAAACGGAAGCCACATCGGCTTCCCCTTTGCAAGCTGATTGTTTGTCCTAGTGCGCGGAGGTCCACATGTTCAAGAGGGAGGAGCTGAGATCTGTTGATCCAAGGTCCTACCAGATTTACAGTAGATATTGCTATATATATTTACTAAATAGTAAAGATGAGGAATTAAATGCATTTGTCACTTACAAAAATGAAGTTGAAAATCAACTTGGTGAGACAATCAAGGTATTGAGATCCGATAGGGGCGGTGAATATGAGTCATCGCTTTTTGATAAATTCTGTTCTAAGTTTGGAATTATTCACCCAAACAGCCGCTCCATACACTCCGCAGAAAAATGGAGTTGCTGAGAGGAAAAATAGAACTTCGAAAGACATGGTTAATGATATGTTTATCAATTCTGGGTTACCAAAAAACTTATGGGGGGAAGCAGTTCTAATTGCTAACTTTATCTTAAATAAGGTTCCTCATAAGAAAACTAATTTAATACTTTATGAATTATGGAAAGGTAGAATACCTTCCTATAATTACTTAAAAATGTGAGGATGCTTGGCAAACGTAGCAATTCCACCTCCTAAGAAAATCAAGTTAGGTCCTAAAGCTATTGATTGCATCTTTGTCGGATATGCAATAAATAGTAACACTTATAGATTTCTTGTGCATAAATCTGACGACGTTCATATTAATACAATCATTGAGTCAAGAGATATTGAATTCTTTGAAAATGTGTTCTCCTGTAAAATATATATTCTCGAGAATATTGAAAAGAGAACACATAAAGTGCGTTTAAAGAAAATAAGGAGTATGAACCAAGAAAGAGTAAACAAGAAAAAATTGCTAAATCGTTTAGCCCAGACTTTATTTCATTTATGATTGAAATCGAGCCTCAAACTTTTAAAGAGGCTATGTCTAGACCAAAATCGTCATTCTGGAAAAAAGCTATAAATATTGAGATCGTATCCATTATGAGTAATAATACTTGACAATTGGTTGACCTTACCAATGGAACTAAACCATTTGGTTACAAATGCATTTTTAAAAGAAAGTTAAAACCCGATGGTTATATAGACAAATATAAGGCTCGTCTTGTTACAAAATGATATTGTCAAAAAGAAGGAATTAGTAAACAGTTGGAATATTCCCAAATTATTGCAAGCCAATGTACTTAATGAATTGTGCAAGGCCTAATATAGCTTACTCGGTAAGTAAGCTGAGTCGATACACTAGTAACCCTAGTAATGAACATTGGGATGCATTACTTAGAGTTTTGGGTTACTTAAAACGCACCAGAGAGTATTCTTTACACTATGGTTAATATCCTCCAGTAATTGAAGGATATAGCGACCCAAATTGGATATCACATACAAATGAATCTAAATCCACCAGTGATTATGCATTTACTCTCGGTGGTGGTGGTATATATTGGTAATCTTCTAAGCAAACTTGTACAGCTCGGTCAACTAAGAAATTCGAGTTTATTGCTTTAGATAAAGCAGGAGAAGAATCAAAATGATTAAGAAACTTCCTAGAAGATATTCCTATATGGCCAAAACATCTGTCGACTATATGCATTCATTGTGATAATCAACCAACAATATAAAATAAATAATTTATATAAAAAGAAAAATAAAAAATTTTTAATTATTTTTTATTACGAATATAAAATAAATAATTTCAAAACACTATGGAAAAGAAAAAATCAAAACTGAAATTTTAGTTTAAATTTATACAGTCAGTGTTTGGTGATGATTAAAATCAGGTTTTTAATAAATTTTGATAGAAATTAATAAAACGTGATGGAAATTTTTGAATCCAAGGAAATATGTGATTAAAATTAATTATTAACTTTGGTTTGAATTAAAAATCTTATATTAATTTCTCTCAAACAGGAGCGTAATATTAATTTTTTCATTATATTATTAATTTTTTTCATTATAAATATATACTCACAAATTAATTTAATTTAACTATACACATTTTTTTTTACATTTTTTCGTGACTTATCATAAATATTTTATAAATAAATTATTGATTTACTTAATATTTTATGATATCATATTACTTCTTAATATATCACATGATTTATTTATTAAGATGATATTTTAAATAATTGTCTAATATATATTTCGAAGAACTGAACGAAAAATTTTCAATAAAATATATTATATATTTAGAATTGAAGTCAATTTATCATTTACAATTTTTCTCTAACAATACCAATTAGTACGTTAACTACTTTTAAAAACAATATTTGTACATAAAAAATGTTATTTTAACATTTATCGTATACATAAGACGTGCAAAGTACGTGTTTGACTACTAGTAATATCAAAAGTACTTTCTAAAGAATATTCCATCCAGACTTTTGTGTTCTTATTTACAATTATACAAATATGTTATATTTTATTTATACAAATAAAAAAAAAAATACAATTATATACTTCTCCCTTCCCTATAGCAGTCAAAGAGTACCAACTTATATAGTCATATGCAGTAAGGAATCTTCAAATCATGACTAAGAGGAAGCAAAATAAAAATCTTCGATTGGTTCATTGAACCGGTGCACATCGGATTCATCGTGGAGCCTTCTTGTGGCTAAAATTCTAATTCCATTATATCATCTGTTGACTATTAGCTGATAACTCAACATTTGATAACTCATTCATATATAATTCATATATATTCAAGAACAAATGTATTGGTCAAGTCCAAGACCCGCCTAGGGCGCCCCTAAAAATTTGAGGCCTTTATGTGAAATTTTATATGGGTCCCTAATAAAAAAAATTACTAAATAAAATCGTTCAAATTATAATGTAAACCATCAAGAGTTCAAATTAAATTTATTATTCTAACATTTTTAGATGAAAAATTTAATAATTATATTAATTGGACATTTTTATTAAAAATCTTATACTATCTACTAGACTTTGCTGGACCTTACATATTTTTGTGGGCCTTCACACCTTGAGGCTATACGGTGCATGGACTGCATAAGACCATGATCGGCCCTAGTCAAAGTCCCTTTGAAATTTGAATAGGCTTCATGCATTTTCATCAAACATGGTCGTAGGGATTGAAGAGTTTAACATTGAACCTTGTTTGGTACCCATTATTTAACCTTATTTTTTTAAAACTGATTTCAACCACACATTATACCAATAAAATAATCTACATATAAACTCAAAAGATTCACTATTTTTTAACCATACATATTCCAGAATTTACTATTATAAACCACGTTATTTTGAAATAATGGGTCTCAAACAAGAGTAACAAATATATACTATATTTTTTTTAACAGGAAAGGATATGAATGAAACAAATTATCATCCTTGATCTTGATAGTGGCCTAGCACAAAGTTAACAGATTTCACTCATGTTAAATTAAGATGTTTTAAATAAGCAATGATAGATCCAGAATTTTATGTTGACAGGGCTGAAGTTAATAAGTTGGTGTAATAAAACATGCATAAAAATGAAAAAATACGCAACTACTACACTATAAGCATCACTTTTTATCCCTATACCCAACTCACATTCTAATCGCCGACGTTCTATTTCTAAAATCTCCAATCCTAAACCTCTTCACAATCACAATTATTCTTCTCCAAATCAATGATTTCTAGCCACAATCAACCATAGAATTCACATTGTAGACATATTTGTATGAATCAAATTTTCCATACACTACATGCACCAGATATCCATCAGTCATTGAATGATATAGTAATACTAATCAGATATCTAATATAAAAAACTCAAAGTCTACTAATGGATTTGTGTTCCCACCGAGATGTGTAGCTATATCATTGGAATCCTCTAAACAAACAGTTATTGTGAGATCTACCATGAAATCTGAGTTTATATCTCTAGATAAATGTGGTGAAGATACTAAGTGGCTACACAACTTTTTAGATAATATTCCAAGATGGTCAAAACATGTACCAGTAATTTGCATACATTGTGATAGTTCAATCTGCGATTGGAAGGACACAAAGCAACATGTATAATGGTAAGTGATATGATCCGGACCAGGCATCGAAGGGCGAAGTCGAGCCATCGGAAATATGACAGTGATCTACGTGCAAAATGGAGTAAGTTTCATGTTGGAATCGAGTCGAGAAGGCGAAAGGATCAAGCCGAGCCGAGTAATCGAAATTATTTGTGTAGAAAAGTCATTACGACAGTAATGAAGATCCTTCATGGCTGTAACTCTTATAATCACTGCCGTAAAAGCTATTATCACAGCCGTAACCAACTATCGGGGAAAAAGGAAGAAACTTAACAGAACAAGACTTGCGGCCGTAACTAATGAAGCAGTTTTGGATCCGAGAGGCCATTACGGCCGTAAGTGTATTCTTCACGGCCGTAACTGAGTAGCGGCCATATTTTCGAGGATTTTTAATTATTTAGTTTCTTTTTTTTTTTGTTTTTAGGTTATTTTCCCAATTTAGTATTCTAATTTAATTAGAATTTTATTTTGAGTAAATTAGAGGCTAGGTTATTTTGCTTATTTATATTCTTTTCCATGATTGTAAAAGACAGTTTGAGTTTTGAGATTAATAATATTTGAGAGAGGATTCTCCAAATTAAAAGGTTGAGTTTTTCCCTTTTTTCTTGAACTTATCAAAGATCCGGTCTTTGTGGCATTCACCCAACGAACTTATCAAGGAATTGACAACCCTTGTGGCGTTCACCAATCTTGGTTCTTCAATCCGCATCGTCATTAATTGCGTCGTGATTGTCGGGTCAACGTTTTACCGTCAAATCTATCTTTTGATTTCCATTATTTTCTTCGTGTTCTTGTTATTTTTGCGTCAAATCTGATTTAGATCTTTCCTAGGCTTAATTGTCGTTATTCCACGTTGTTCGAGAGATTCTCATATTGGGATCGCGTCATCTGGTATCAGAACTTGGATCTATTTCAGATTCTTGCGTTTCTTGTTAATTCTTGATTTTCTTGATTTTTTTCGTGTTCTTCGCATTCTTCGTGTCAGTCATAATTTTCTTCAGTTTGATCCATAAGAGTCAGTCCCAAAAATTCAAAAGTGTTTTTCTTGTTCGTTTTTCGTCCAAATACAGTTCCCTTTTTTTGCCATACTCATAGTCCAATTCTCTGACAGATTAAAAAAAATTCCTAAAATTTCAAATATTCTCCAAATATTCCGAATTTTCTCAATTTCCAAATTTCCTTGTTCTTGTTCGTGTCTTACCTTTTTCCGACCCTTGATTAGTTCTTGGGTGAGATTTGAAGGGATAGAAGAGTGAAACACGAGTGAAAATATACGTGAGGAGAAATTTATTTTTTTTGAAATTAAAAATGTCTGATAGAGAGGGTTTCACATCTTCATATTCTGTTGGAGACAGAAAACAACTCAGGGGTGTGAATAGAAAGGATGAACAGGGTAACAATGATATTGCAGCAATGAGGGCACAATTTGAGAGGTTCAAGGCTCAGATGGAGAATCGATGTGCAGAACATGAACAAAGACCTTGGGATCAATCTCATGATAGTTCTCGGGTTAGGAGAGGTAATATGCGTGAGGTTGGTATGGATGATGAGGACATGGGAAGTGAAAGTGGAAGTATATCTTTGGGAAGTATGCGAAGGAGGGATATAGGAGATAGGTATGAGGTTGATGACGACCTTGGGAAAATTAAAGTGAAAATACCATCGTTCCAAGGTAGGAGTGATCCGGAGGCGTATTTGGATTGGGAGACCAAGGTTGAACAGCTATTTGATTATCACAATTATTCAGAAAAAAGAAGGTGAAATTAGCCGTAATTGAATTCACAGATTATGCCAATATTTGGTGGGATCAACTAGTGACGGGTAGGATGAGGAACCTTGAGGAGCCGGTGGAGACTTGGGGTGAATTAAAAACCATAATGAGGAAGCGGTTTGTGCCGACTCATTATTATAGGGATATTTACCAGAGGCTGCAGGGTATGACTCAGGGGTCGAGGAGTGTAGAAGATTATCATAAGGATATGGAGGTGACAATGATTCGGGCTAACGTGGTGGAGGATCGGGAAGCTACGATGGCTAGGTTTCTGAGTGGGCTGAATAGAGATATTTCCAATATCATTGAGTTGGAACATTATGTGGAGCTAGAGGATATGGTGCATATGGCCATGAAGGTGGAAAGACAGCTAAGGCGAAAGGGGGCAGCAAGACACTCACCATCTTATCCTACATCACAACCGAAGCAGGAACATCATGATGAACATAACCCGAAAGGGAAGGAGGAGCCTACAATGAAAGGTAAAAATATTTCTAATTCTCAAACTACTCGGGATAGAAATATTAAGTGTTTTAAGTGCTTGGGTACGGTTCATATAGCATCCCAGTGTCCAAATAGGAGGCTAATGATCTTGCGTGATAATGGTGAAATTAGTTCCGAGGATGAATTTAAGGGAATGCCTAAGTTAGTGGATGTTGGGGCTAGTAGTAGTGATGAGGAAGGGCTGACCTATGCTGTTAAAGATTCACTTGTTAATTGGCGTGTCCTTAGTACTAGGGTCAGGGTGGATGAAATTGGTGAGCAAAGGGATAATCTCTTCCATACTAGATGCTTAGTGGGTAAAAAAGTTTGTGGTATGGTGATTGACGGGGGGAGTTGTACTAATGTGGTTAGTACAATGTTGGTTGAGAAATTGGGTTTGAGCTTGTTTCCTTATAAATTGCAATGGTTGACCGAGTCGGGAGAAATTAAGGTAAATAAGTAGGCTAGGTCAATTTTGCCATCAGGGGTTATAAGGATGATGTGGTTTGTGACGTGGTACCTATGCATGTTGGCCATATTTTTTTGGGGAGGCCATGGCAACATGATAGAAGAGTAGTGCACGATGGGTTTAAGAATCAGTATTCATTTGTGAAGGGTGGGAAGAAAATTACCCTTGTTCCTTTATCTCCGAAAGAGGCTCAAGAGGATCAGTTAAAAACCAAGCGTGAGTTTGAAAAAAGAAATAAGAGTGTTGAGGTCACGACCTCAGAAAAAGGAAAGGGTGTGAAAACAAGAGAGTTGAGGCTACGACCTCAGAAAAAGGAGAGAATGAGTGGAAAAAGAAAAGAGAGTCCACCCCTAAATTGAGTTTATTTGCACAAAGGTTGGTGTACAAGGGTTCTTTCCTTGCACTTAACCAAGCTAACCATTCCCTCCCCAGTTCTATTAAATCTGTTTTGCAGGGACATAAATCAAGCCATGAACTTAAGGCGGGAAAGAAATTCATTGGAAAAAATGAGCAGTCCAAAAGTATAAAAGATCGCACGAAGCTTAAAAATGATCATCGAGCCCAAGAAAGCAGGCATCGAAGGGCGAAGTGGAGCCATCGGCAATATGACAGTGATCTACGTGCAAAACGGAGTAAGTTTCATGTTAGAATCGAGTCGAGAAGGCGAAAGGATCAAGCCGAGTAATCGAAATTATTTGTGCAGAAAAATCATTACGGCCGTAATGAAGATCCTTCATGGCCGTAACTCTTATAATCACGGCCGTAAAAGCTATTATCACGGACGTAACCAATTATCAGGGAAAAAGGAAGAAATTCAACAAAACAAGACTTACGGCCGTAAGTCTGAAAGTTACGGCCATAACTAATGAAGCAGTTTTGGATCCGAGAGGCCATTACGGCCGTAAGTGTATTCTTCACGGTCGTAACTGAGTAGCGGCCAGATTTTCGAGGATTTTTAATTATTTAGTTTCCTTTTTTTGGTTTTTAGGTTATTTTCCTAATTTAGTATTCTAGTTTAATTAGATTTCTATTTTGAGTAAATTAGCGGCTAGGTTATTTTGCTTATTCATATTCTTTTCCATGATTATAAAAGACAGTTTGAGTTTTGAGATTAATAATATTTGAGAGAGGATTCTCCAAATTAAAAGGTTGAGTTTTTCCCTTTTTTCTTGAACTTATCAAAAATCCGATCTTTGTGGCGTTCACCCAACGAACTTATCAAGGAATTGACAACCCTTGTGGCATTCACCAATCTTGGTTCTTCAATCCGCATCGTCATGAATTGCGTCATGATTGTCGGGTCAAGGTTTTACCGTCAAATCTATCTTTTAATTTCCGTTATTTTCTTCGTGTTCTTGTTATTTTCGCGTCAAAACTGATTTAGATCTTTCCTAGGCTTAATTGTCATTATTTCGCGTTGTTCGACGAGATTCCCCGATTGGGATCGCGTTATCTCTAGACGCATACGTCATAGAATAATACCAAAAGACAACTACTCTCAATTGGAGTTATCTCTATTGACTGTATGAGATCAAAAGATAATATTGTGGATCTATTAATCAAAGGTTTAAATAGAGAGTTAGTTAGAAAAAAATCGAAATGAATAGGACTTAAGCCCTTGGATGAATGAGTTAATACAATAGAAACCAACCGAGGCAAATGGAGATCCCTAGATCTAGGTTCAAATGGACAACTTAATTATAAAGACTCAATTGAATTACTGTAAGGATATTATCCACTCCTATGATGTAACGGTGATGCTCGTAAGAATGAAGATAAGTCATAGAATTTTAATGATTCATATGCATCAGGAATCCGAGCAGAGTAGAGTAGGTTACTATTAATTAAGAGATCACCTATGCGAGAGAGAATTGGGCAGCTTATAAGAAAATTGTATTGACCTCAATTCTTATAATCCCTCCCAAAACTAGGCATATGTTCATGGTCACAAATGAACATAATAATGAGAATTGAATAGTATTAGAAGAATCCTATGTGGAGTATAGCATCTTTTACACAAAAGGTCGAACACTTAAAAGAAATCAAGTCTACTAGTCAGCAAGTAAAGTAAGTGTATTTTCATAATAAAAGGTTCAAAGGGACATACTTATCCTTTGCAGGTCATTAAATCTTTGTGTCTCATGTTTTCGTGTCTTTCGCAATTTTCATTTACGTGGGGGATTGTTGGAAAAATGACTTTTAGTAGGATTTTTTAGGCACAATTTGGGATGGGACCCACTTATTTTTTTTGTAAAATATAAAAGCGAATTTGTTTTCTCCTCCATGAGAACATCAAAATGATATATTAATTTACCAAAATTGATGCTCGGATGAATGAGAAATTAGAGTTCAAAGAGGACCATGTGGAAGATGGTTATGTAATTGGTGGGGAAACAATTGACATTTATCCCACATAGAAAAATGATGAAAACCAAGACCACGTTATATATGAATACACATTGAAAGTGTGTAACCATGTGTAAAAGGCAGGGATGCAAATATAGGACCAGATTGGCTTTCGAGCCTCAAATTTGTATGTAGGTGCAACCTACATACACGAATGTCGGACCAAATGAACCAAAATTGTCCCTCTCTCGTGGTCCACGTTTTGTCATTTTTCCTAATAGTTTAATTTTTTTTTTTTTTTGTCATTTTTCCTAATGGTTTAATTATTTTTTCTTCCATTTAACTTTCAAACTATTAAAACTCTTGTGACTATGGATATTAATTGAGGATTAATAGTCATGTTAATGGTGGTGTTGATGTATAAAAATTGTAACTCCCTTCACCATTAGAGGCTATTTATCCATTAGTTCCTCCACCATTCTCTGCACACATGAAATCCTGTCCATTTCACATATAGTCTGTTTGTCTAGTCTATTTTTGTGGTCAAGTCTTGGAGGTCATGTTCTAGGACAATTCTAGTTCGTCAGAGTGGAGACAAAAGTGCTCGACTTTTACTAGTTCCTTCATTGTATCCTGAGAAGCAGACACTCGAAGAAACCTCAAAGCACATGCTTAAGGGGCAAGTCTAATTTAAGGACACTTTGTGATACATATGTCTCGATCTTACATCTCAATTTCTTCTCCTCTGCTATTTCGAATTTCTATTTGTTGCAACATTTAAGGCTCTGTTTGTTAAAAATTTTGTATTTAAAAACATATTTTTTAAATTTTCTACGTAAAATATGATGTTGAAAAGTGAAGAGAGAAAATATGTGTGGTTAAAAAGTGGTTTGGGAATTGGAATGTTAAAAAACATGTTTTTTAACATGTTTACCAAACATAGGCTAAATTGCTGTTTAATTTAAATTTATGTTTGTTCTTCTATAAATCAGTAAAAGATTATTTTATTTCTTAAATTTATTGTTTCTAAACTTCAACCAAACATACTGAAATAAATTATGGAACTTCACCAACTCATTAGAAGGAAAACTGAAGGAAAACTTTCAAAGCTGAATTTTCATGTTCTTGTTGTGTTTCGAGTGAGGTACTTTAGTGAGACTAGGAACTTAAAGAAGAAAAACAGACTTTAAAGTTTTGCATGCTCTTGTAGTGTAAGAACATCCACATTGGATGTGTTAAAGTGTTTGGTAGTGTCTAATGACCTATGATTATTTATATATTTATTGTTTTGATCATAATAACAAGATTACTTGTATTTGTAACAAGTTTCTAATCTTAAGTTTTTCTTATATATTTCAATAAGCATTCAAAAACTCAAATCTTCATCCATTGAGGTACAAGCAAAAGAGACTCGAAGAAAACAAGAAACATTGAATACTAGAGTTTAGAAGTTTTATGTTGAAACTTCAAATATACTTGTAAATGTATCAACTCTTCAATCTTTAGCAAGTACAAAAACTCGAATCTTTTTTCATAAATTCATCATTTGCATAAAAATATTTACGACTCATAATATGAATTAGATTTTGGAAAAATGAGTGTTTTGATATAAAATTAAAATTTTGAAATCTACATATTTCGGTAGACCAAAATATCATGATCGATCGAAAGTCTATTCGATCGAAACAACTGTTTTTATCAACCGAAAAGTTCAATGGCTCAATTCTTATAACGGCTACTTTGAATATGTCAATCAACCGAAAAATTGAGTTGCTCGACCGAAAGTGCCAGAATTGAATTTTCTTTCTCTATAAATACTCATCTCTCTTGTATTTAATTCCAATAACTTTTATGAGCAATTAAGAGAGTATTTTCATTTGAAAATAATTGAGCCTACTTGATTTTATATTCTATTTCATTTATTGGAAAGATTCTTTTGATTGATCAAATTATTTACATACTTTTTATCAAAGAATCTATATTGAAGAAAAGTCACTACTCTCATTTATTCTTGATTATTGATTAAGTTCTTCATTACCAAACACTTATATTAAAGTGTACATCTCCCTTCATATTTAACTAATATTATTTGTTAAGAGAGATCATTGGTTGAAAAACTTTGATACAAGCTAGATTATTACATATCATTCTTTAAAGTTTTTACAAACACTTGCTATATATTGAAGTGTTATCCTCACTCTCGAAATACTTGACTTGACTATATCATTTGTTAAGAGAGTTTAATCAATTGTAAAATTATTATTTGTATTTTGGTGGTTTTGAGGTTCTTGTGAAAACTCAATTATAAAGGATAGGTGCTCCTTGTTGTAAAGTCGCCTAAGGATAAGTGCTCATTGTTGTAAGTCACTTAAGGATTTGGTACTCCTTGTTGTAAGTTATCATTATAGTGGATCTAGCTTTGCTCGTGACTGAGAGCTCAGTAACAGAAGACGTAGATCACATTGGTTGATTAAACATCTTTAATTCATTATTTGCACTCTCTTATCCTTTTTACTTATTTTCATTGCAATTGTTTTTATCTCATTATTTCATGTTGTGCAATACTTTCATTAAGTGTTATTTGCTAAATTGTTTAGGTTTACTTATTTCAATCATTTTAACTTGATAATTTAGTTGCTTCCATCATTAAGTGTTCATAATTGATTCATTGTTTTAAACTTGAGATTATTTATCGAATAAGTTTTGTAAAACCAATTCACCCCCATCTTGGTTAGTTAGTCTTGGGTTATCAGTATCATATGTTAACTAATAGACAATTTTATGTCTACATTTGATATGTTAAGTTTGCTAATGAAATCTTTTTTAAGTGTATTGTTAACTTGTTTATTAAAGTTAACAAACATTTTGACACCTGGCATGATAATTTGTATTAAAAACAGGAGAGAGAAATAAGAGAGAAAACATTAAATAATTACTTATGGGTAGATTTAGTACATCCAATATGATACTCAAATAATAGTTAAAGTTAACATGTAGATGTAACACTTAACATCTACTTTATTTTTGATTTGACAATATTTAACTAATAGAAGTTAACACATCCACTGTGGATGGTCTAAAGTGAGTTACTTTAGTAGTTTGTGATTATTTTGACAATCATTGTCCTTTCTCAGAGTAAGAGTAAATTTGTCACATCTCTACATATATGACGTGTGGGACACATGATTTCACGTAAAAAAAATTAAAAAAAAAAATATATATATATATCGGAAACTAAGTTGCATGCCTAACAGAAGCTAAATTAAGAGTTCTGCTTCTGTATGTATCGATACATTATATAAGTACTTTCAAAAATTATTTTAGAACTGAAAGCTTGAGCTTTAATATTTAAACTTTATTTCTGAATGTTAAAATATGTTAAAAATGAAGGCATATCATGATTTTACAAAGCACAATGTTATTTACATGTACTGCATGTATCGATATATGCATGGATACATATCTCACTGTACACAGTTTTGAGATAGAAAACTAGCAAAGTTTGAAACTATACATTTACTTTGGTTATTTAGCAACAGATTACTATTATATAACCATGTTAAGTAAATCATAAATTTCAAAATAAGTCTTTGTTAAAACTACCATTATAACAAGTATATCAAATCCATAGTTTTGGAAACATACATAAATATTCTATTCTGCTAATTCAATTATTTTGTATTGTATTCTATATACTGAAAATATGGTTTTTGATCAGTGCGTCTGTGTGTATCGATACTTATAGAGTAGAAGTTATTCTTTGTAGTTTAAAATTGGGCGCCAAAGTTCGTTAGACAAACCTAAATGATATGTATCGATAAATGTATTTAAAATGATGAACAACAATGTACAAAAGGGTATACAACCCAATTCAAACATTTCGCACGATTTGTTATTTAGGGTGTTAACCCTGACATTCAAATATTCTACGATACAACACGATCATCATTTGGTGTAATTACAAGCTGGATAATATAATGATTGTAATTATGCAAGAAAAATATTTCAGTATACATAATCACATAATCAAGTAATTGCACGAAGTAGCATTTAAGACCAAAAGAAAATGTAGTATACCTTTTTGTGAACCTGAAAATAACAAAAAGATCAAGATTAAATTTCTATATTTTGAAAATAATTTTTCATGTATCGATACATATGAAACTGCTTCTACAACTGATCCTGATTCTTTCAAGAATTCCTAGCTTTGTGTGTTTTAACACCTGAGGATCATTGCAGGAGTATCTAAGATCATGTTAGGATAATAACATGATTTGAATATGCATTAATATAAATCAGAAATCAAGCTTTCATTTTTACCTTTTCAAAGACCAACCTTAGCATGAATTTCAACGTGTTTTTCAGAGAGTTCTGTGTTTTGAAATATATGTATTAAGTGCAAAAATCAAAACCCCTTGTTTATACATAAATTTAGGGATCAACATGAGTTTGTAGAAATTAATTTTGACCCTCATAGCCAATGATTGCCCAAAATTTAGACTTAGGACCCATCTAAGCTATAAGATAGAGGTGTTCTCATGCATGAAGACGCCACTTTCATGTCCATCAAGTGTCATGATGTATTTGGGTGTTATTTTTTGAAATTCGGGCTTTGAACGTGTGTAACCCTAGTCAATTCATCTGCGTGTATCAATACATGCATCTAGGTTCCAAATTTTTTAATTTGGGAATTTGGGAAAATTGTGATTTGTTACAACATGTGTCATAAGTTAGATGGTACGATACTAAACAATGTTAAAGAAAAATAAAATGAAATTTCCTTGATTGTAGATAAATCAAAATATGAGTATAATTGCCTCTATTTGTAAAAATTGTTTATAAGTTTTGCTTACGAACGGTCACATGACAACATCTCATTGGTTCATTTTTTAAAAAGTCAACAATTTCGACAGATAAAAGATTTTCGCCCACCGTTTTTTACTTTTCAAAAAATTGAACTAACCAAATATTGATACGTCGCTATTTATAAACAATATTCATAAACAACTATTTATAAACAATTTACCAAAATGAGGATAACTCTTAACTTTCGTATAATCCACTCTTAACTTTCGAAATACAAGTTTGTTTTCATATTAAAAAATGTTTGTTTTCATGTTTCTATTCTAGATGCCCCGAAAATAAGATCAGAAGTTTATTTCGGAGATATTTCTTAGAAATTAGTTTTTCCTAAAATTTTTCAACTATGCATTTTATAAAAGTCATAAATTTTTCTACTTTTTAAACATATTCTCCAAGAAAGTAATTCTTAACTTAGAAAATTTCTCTTAAACAAGCTCCAAGATAGTATAACAATGGGTTGAGAAAATCAAAGATCAACTTTCACAAATCTGCTCATCCCCAAATCAAAACACATCATATTTAGTGATGAAAATGGGGCGGACCAGCCTAATATGATCCGTCCCCGTGAAAATTTAGTCTAATCCATATCCATCCAATGATCTATCAATTTTTCGAGTAGATCGACCACCTGATTCATTGGCCGCCATGATTACCTTTTTTGTTTATTTTTAGAGATTTTAGCAATTGAATTTAATTTTTTAATTATTTTTTTATTAAAAAAGATGGATCTGATCAGCCCCGGCCATACCCTTCCATTCCATGGATCGAAAAATTTTCGATCAATAAAGATCGAGTATTCATTGAGTTTGAATCAAATCAAATTCTTTCCATCCCTAACCATATTTCCCATCCAAGTGAAGATACCTAGACCAATTTCCTTTTTATAATTAACCGTGTTTTATGTTAAAAATTTAGTTAGTCTTTGAACTTACACCTAGGGGTGGGGGCTGGGTTGGATATGGTCGATTTTTGGCTCAACCAGAATCCAGCCAAATTAAATCAATTTGTTGAAAAGTGAACTGAACCTGGATATGGAGTGAAACACAATCCAACCTAATGCAACCAGGTTCGAGTTAAGTTGATCGGATTGTGATTTAGCCTAATTTCATTTTTAGCCCCCGTTTGGTAAAGGTTAAAATCAAATTGATTGTTTACATTGACTTAGATTAAAATCTAAATTTTAATTCGTATCAAACATAGGCTTAATTTAGTTTATGAAAATTGTTAGGGATCTCATTGACCCAATTTAATTATGAATCTTTTTCTTTGCAATTGTTTTGTACACATTGAATTTGCTTGACTTTATTGAGTTTTTAATAACAAATGGTTAATTGCTTGATTATTGTTTGGATGGAAAAAGTGGGACATCGGCCCCAAACATTTCAATTTGTTTTAGATTACACCAAAATCTTTTATTTTTGCATCCCTATCCCAAACCTTTCATTTTAATTGCGTTTGGAGGACAATGGACAGAATTCGTTATTTAGTATGTTAGCTGACCTAAAAAATAAAGTTTGACCCAAGATGATATATTCAATAAAGCACAAAATGGTCAATTTGCATTTTCTATAATCCAACAATTAAAATAATTAATTATATCAAAAATATTAAATAAAAAATCAAAATTATAGACTATTTACCTTCTTCCACTCCAACCCTACTTCCATCCAAAACCCAAACCACGGAAAAACCTACCCAAGTAAAAACTTTCCTAATATAAGGAATTATATGCTAGAAAAATTAATTATTATATCATGCCTCAACATGATTTTTTGCGAGACCCAATTTTCCTTTATAGAAGATAAAAGTGGATTTCAGTTCTTATTGGCGAGAACATCAAAATCATATATTTACATGCCCAATTGATACTTTGTTGAATGAGAAATTTATACTAAAAAATGAGTGTTGGAAACAGAAAAATCTTAAAGAGAAGTTAATACCATAGGAAAAATATGAAACACTGGATTACTTTATATATGGTTGCACTTTGGAAGTGGGTAATCATGTGTGGCATAGTGGCTCTCCCCACGTGAGCGCACAGGGGTTGTGATCATGGACCCAAATTTTCTTAGGACCTTTAACTTGTGTGCAGGCGCGACTTGAGTACACGAATGTCGGAACTAACATACCAAAATTTGCCACATAGTACAATTCACGTTTTGTAATTTTCGTAATTTAATTTTTGATTAAAAATATAACTAGATTGGAAATTTTCCAACTGCATTGTTAACTACAAAACAGTATTGGTTAATGGAGTTTTTTAATTTTCATAATACCCGAAGTGGTAGGGAGTTGAATAGGCACATGGGAGTTTATATCCGGTCTATTCAAACAGTCCAGACACGTGAATTTTTATTTAGCTTCTTTCACTCTGCCCCAGGATTTCTTAGCTCATCTATATTTCGGTGTCCACTTGGTGATTCTATTAAAGGAAAAATCAAGTTCACCGACGTAGCAGCTTTACGATGTCATGCTATTGGTCTCTCCGTTGTATCTAAGGAAGCATACTGTGACGGACCTGCCGTCCGGCACCCGAGATGCTAGCAAGCATACGGGTCAGCCTTCCCCAACGCACGGGCCAGCAAGCTATGATGCATGTATAGCAGAACTTTAGGAAGGGGCTTATTGATATTACCTGCAATTGCATAGGCCATGTTAGTGCACATCCCGAATAATCCGACAATGTATGATCCTTGCCGTGCCACATGAGTAGGGGAAAAACCAGGCCGTGACAAGCTCCCCCACCCAATCCGCTAGCGTCCTCGCAGCGGTGCGCTTGCCTCGCGTCCACACATGGCCTTTCTCTTCAATCAATCTTCCACCTCAAAGGACTTGCCAAATTCTCCACATTTACGGTACCACTCCCTAGTGAACGAGAGTCCACAGTGCCCCCTGCACCTCGTCTCGTAGTGCCCCTGCACTTACCGCCTTCGACACCAACCTTCACCCTGTGCCCTCTGCACTAGTCCCTCGGTTGGACGGCACTCCTCACGGCCGCAGCTCCTCCGGCATGTCGAAGCTTACTCAATGCACTGTCCTCTTTTGGTGGATTCCCCTCAATACACTGCCATGCTCAACGAAACAAACGTGCAACACGACTGCACTAACCATGCCTTTTCCTGCGCCATCCCAAAGTTTTCCTTTCTCAATTATATAGCTTACTGACGCCGTTTCTCCATTTTGCTCTTTGGCAAAGTCACGCATTTCATGGCCCAAAATCGTTGCCGAAGAATGCACGCCATTGGTTTGCCACTCCAACAACGCACATTCCAACGGTCCCGCTCTGATACCACTTGTGACGGACCTGCCGTCCGGCACCCGAGATGCTAGCAAGCATACGGGTCAGCCTTCCCCAACGCACGGGCCAGCAAGCTATGATGCATGTATAGCAGAACTTTAGGAAGGGGCTTATTGATATTACCTGCAATTGCATAGGCCATGTTAGTGCACATCCCGAATAATCCGACAATGTATGATCCTTGCCGTGCCACATGAGTAGGGGAAAAACCAGGCCGTGACAATACGCTCATAAATCCTCGAAACACCTACGGTAAGGTAATGAATTTATTTTAAGAAGATTGTGTCTACATAGCCTCAATTCTTTGAATTTGATTATATAGCCTTGGTTTCAATTCATTGTTGCGCCTCAGTTTCTAATTCATTACGTTTTCTATTTTAAATAAAGTTTATTTCTGTAGTTGTTAGTTACTATTTGGTTCTATATATTTTACTAAGAATACTAAAATAGACTCCAAAGATCAAATTATTACTGCTAGCAGTATATTATAATTCTTTTTACAAAACTAACTTTTGTTTCGTGTTTTGGAAAAGACATTTAATTCAAATGTTGGAGTTATAACTACTAAAAAAGAGATTGTAGCTTAAGTGTGAAGTCTCGGTGCAGCCCAAACTGTGGCTACTGTGCCTAGTTCCTCTATGGCTTAGACTCTAGGACATACTGTTTTCCCCATCCGTGACCGTTTTGTTTAATCACTGGAAAAAATCAGAGAAATTCGATGGGTTAAATTTCAAAAGGTGGAAGCAAAAGATGTTGTTCTATGTGACCATATAGAATCTTGCGAGATTATTGACAGAGAATGCTCCATTACTTCAAGAGGGCAAATGAGACATTCAGACTATAAGTACGTTTGATGCTTAGAAGCATTTTGAATTCCTAGGTCGGAATTATGTCATGAACATCTTGGCATATTCGTTCTAGAATGTGTAAAACACTATGAAAAGGCTAAGGAATTATGAGAGTCTTTGGATGAAAATATAAAATTGAGTACGTCAGAGCCAAGAAATTTATTGATGGTCACTTCCTGGATTATAAAATATTTGACTTCAAATTGTAATCGGTCAAGTACAAGAAATCCAATTGATCTTGCATGAAATTCACTTGGAGTGGATGATCGTGAGTGAAACCTTATAAGTAACAGAAATAATTGAGAAGTTAACTCCTGTATGGAAGGATTTCAAGAACTACCTAAAGCACAAGCAAAATGAAATGAATATTGAAGAACTTATTGTTGGACTTCACATTGAGGAAGACAACAAAGATTCTGAAAAGAAAGGGTTTAGTCTAGTTGTGACTAAAGTTAATGTTGTTGAGCATGGCTAAAGCTCTAGAAACAACAAGAATAAATCTGGATTGTTTGGCAAAGGACCAAATTTAGTACCGTAAGGAGGAGTTTCCAAGAATAAATTCTTTGAAAAATGCTAAACTATGATAAAGTAGGTCACAAATCAACAGAGTATAGATTGCTAAAGAGAAACCTCAAAAAAGAGGCAAATGTGATTGAGGATATAGTGCACGATGTTTCTGAAATGGACCTCGTTGCAGTTATTTCCGAAGTGAACCTTGTGGTTTCAAACACATGAAAATGGTGGATTGACACTGGTGCCAGCCAATATGTTTGCTCTGACAAGGAGATGTTCAATGGTTTGAAGCTACATAAAATGGGAAAAAATTGTTTATGAGAAAATCATCGACCTCTGAAATCAAGAGCCATGGAAAGGTGGTTTTGAAGATAACTTTCGGAAAGGAGATAACTCTGAATAATATGATATATGTGCCGAAAATTAACAAGAACTTGTTGTACAACTTGCTGTAAAGCAAGCATGATTTTCGCATGGTGTTTAAGTTAGAAAAAGTCATTTTTGTCTAAGAATGGAATGTTTGTAGGAATGGGTATGTATATGATGGTTTTTCGAGCTCAATGTAATGATTATTAAGTGTAAGATGAATAAAGTGAATAACTCTTCTGTTTACTAGCTTTAGCGTTCTAATTTGTGGTATGGTAGATTAGGACATGTTAATTATGGTACTTTGCATAGATTTAAAACATAATTGTAAAACAAGTTTTAAGGAAAAAAATAACAATGTCGTCATTTCAATCTGTTGAAAGGAAAACCGAAATGTTAAAAGTTTTTTCTTTAAAAACATTTTTTATGTTCTCGAGGTAAAATATATGGTTGAAAAGTGGTGAGAGAAAATGTTTGTGGTTAAAAAGTGATTTGAGAAATTGTATTGTTTAAAAACATGTTTTTTAACACTTTGCCAAACAGGGGCTTAATTTACACTGGTGTGTATGATTTAAAATCTATACAAACATGGGAAGACAAGAAGTATTTTAATACTTTTATAGACAATAGCACAAAATATTATTTTGTGTATTTGTTTAAAAGTAAGGATGAAGTTATGAAGAAATTTGTTCTATTTAAGAATGAAATTGAAGACCAACTCAATAAGAAAATTAAGGTATTGAGGAGTGATCGAGATGGTGAGTATGAGAAACTATTCTCCGAATTATGTACACAACACAGAATCATTTAGGAAATGAAAACACCATATTCACCTCAACAAAATGGTGTTTCTGAATGAAAAAATCGTACACTGAAAGAAATTGATGTGATAATGATGTGATCCCGGGAGGGGTCACGATGAACACGCGGAAATTACGCCGGGAAAGTTCCGAATTCAGGTTGGAACGGACGGTGACACTACGACCCGAGCCTCACGACGCAAGAACCAAGGGCATATTAAACTCGAGACCCGTTACGATGCGGAAACAAGAACTGTAATGGTTTGAACGCCACAAGGAATGTCCAAATCCTTGATAAGTTCGATTTGGTGAACGCCACAAATATCTCACAATATTTGATAAGTTCGAAAGTTCATTCAAGAATAATAATTGGGAGAGAAATAACTCAACACAATTTTCATTAATCAAAGTCTTAATAATCCTTTTGTATTACAATGAAGACGCATTTATATAGGCAACCAGAATAAAGATCCTAATCTACTTAGGAAACTAAATAAAATCTAATCTAATTAGGGAATAAATAAAACTTATCAAAATAGACTCCTAAAATACTAAAATAGGAAAAATGAATTAAAATATAAAAAAGGAAACAAAAATCCGCATGATTTTACACTAATCTGTATTTACGGCCGTGACAACATTCCTTACGGCCGTAACTGTACTTCTGCTTAAGGATTACGATCGTGACCATAAACTTACGGCCGTAACTGTTAAAATCTTGGAATCTTTAATTTCCACCCGTGGCTGACTTACGGCCGTGACCAGATAGCTTACGGCCGTAAATACGAATCTGATCCATTTTGACTTGATTTGATCTTTGAAGCTCTCCGAACCTGTTTGAATTCTTGTTTTGGCTTGAATTGTAGTTCTTTCCGTCAAGCCCGCCATGATTCTCATCATTCTCCCCTTCTTTAGGATGATTCGTCCCGAATCATAGCTTTGTGAATGATGTTTCAGTGAACCCCCTGGGTCAAATGGAAATCCTTTGCTTTCATGCCATAGGACCAACCAATAGATCCCCACTACTTGAATTATATGGATTGATCGAAATGTGAGCTTCCTTGGCCATATGTGGTGGGGCTCAAACGTCTGGTTATTTCGAACCTGCAAGAAGGATTCAAAAAAAATAGGGAGGGAATTATTAGTTCCATAAGGTACAAGGTACGGATCCCTGTACTCATGAGGAATCATCACCACCTCCTCTCTTCCCACAACGAGGCTATTTTTTTCCCTCTTTCAATCTTTTCACTCCCTTTCTCAATATTTTTACTCTCACGCCCAACCACACCTTCATTTTCAAAATTCTCAAACTCAAAAACTTCCACCACACTTTTATCCTCTACTTCAAAATTCGGAGTTTGATCAACTACTTCAATTTTCAACTCTTCAAATTCAATATTCTTAACATGAGGTTCTACTATAATCTCACACTCACTTCCCCTATGTAATTCATGCTCAGCCTCCCTTTCACTTTCCCGTTGCAAATTGGCTAATTTTTCCCTTGCTCTCTTTGCAATCATCTCCTCCTTTAACTGCTTTAATATAATTCTCACCTCATCAATTTCATCCCTCGTTTCCGAGACACCATCCCCTATTTTTGAGGCACCATCTTCCAATACTTTCAGCTTATCCCCAATTCCAACTCTAGGTTTATGATCAATCATATTCTCCCTCCTAACTCTAGGAACTGTTTGAGGTTTTTCCTTGAATTTAGACATTGTGGAGTCGGATGTGAAATGGAATGGAAAGATTCGATAACAAGGAGTTATGAAACTCAAGGAAGTGGTCCTTGAATTTTGGAATTGACTCTTTTTTTTTTTTTGAATTATGGATGAAATTTCGGATTAAATAAAAAATATATATATATATATATTTTTTTATATAAATCCGAAATTCGACAACAAACGCGACAAAACAAACGGGACATGATTTGGACAAGAATCGAAAAATTAAACAAGATTGAATTTTTTTGTTGGATTTTTTATATGAATTAAAAACTGAAAAAAATTTCCGGCAAGAAGAACACGAAGAAAAAGTAAACTCAAGAAAAAAAGGACTCAATAACAAGATATGGGTAATTTTGTGCAGACTCTATGATAAAAACACAAAATCAAACTGGATAGAATAGAAAAACAAAACCTGAATCCAGAGTCCAGCTCTGATACCAAATGATGTGATAATGATGTGATCCCGGGAGGGGTCACGATGAACATGCGGAAATAACGCCGGGAAAGTTCCGAATTCAGGTTGGAACGGACGGTGACACTACGACTCGAGCCTCACGACGCAACAACCAGGGGCATATTAAACCCGAGACCCATTACGATGCGGAAACAAGAACCGTAATGGTTTGAACGCCACAAGGAATGTCCAGATCCTTGATAAGTTCGATTTGGTGAACGCCACAAATATCTCACAATATTTGATAAGTTCGAAAGTTCATTCAAGAACAATAATTGGGAGAGAAATAACTCAACACAATTTTCATTAATCAAAGTCTTAATAATCCTTTTGTATTACAATGAAGACGCCTTTATATAGGCAACCAGAATAAAGATCCTAATCTACTTAGGAAACTAAATAAAATCTAATCTAATTAGGGAATAGATAAAACTTATCAAAATAGACTCCTAAAATACCAAAATAGGAAAAAGGAATTAAAATATAAAAAAGGAAACAAAAATCCGCATGATTTTATGCTAATCTGTATTTACGGCCGTGACAACATTCCTTACGGCCGTAACTGTACTTCTGCTTAAGGATTACGGCCGTGACCATAAACTTACGGTCGTAACTGTTAAAATCTTGGAATCTTTAATTTCCACCCGAGGCTGACTTACGGCCATAAATACGAATCTGATCCATTTTGACTTGATTTGATCTTTGAAGCTCTCCGAACCTGTTTGAATTCTTGTTTTGGCTTGAATTGTAGTTCTTTCCGTCAAGCCCGCCATGATTCTCATCAGAAATGATGAATGCAATGTTGTTAACTTCTGGGTTGCCTTAGAATATGTAGGGGAAAGCTGTGTTACTAGCTAATTACCTTCTAAACAAGGTGCTCCGAAAGAAAGAGGAAAATAGCCCTTACGAGTTATAGAAAGGGGTATATCTTGCCAAAGTGGTCGTTCCTACACCAAAGAAGGTAAAAATAGGCACGAAAACTATTGATTGCATTTTCATTTGATCTGCATATAACAATAGTGATCTGATCCAGACCACAAGTACAAGCCCGAGCAAAGATCAGTTGATGATTAAAGGAGGACCGATGACTCGATTGCAAATGAGGAGGGCCAACGAAGCAATGGACAAACTAGTACAAGAAATAATAGCCAAAACAATGTTCGTGTCATCAAAAGAAGCAAGTTCCATGTTGGGACCTAGCCAAAACGACGAGTGGATCAACCTCATTCAAGCCGCCGAAGGAAGTTGTGAAGTTTTGGAGTTACGGCCGTAACCTATAATTCTTACGGCCGTAACGAGTTCACTGCTGAAATTGATATTACGAGGAATAAGGAATTACGGTCGTAATTGCTAAAGGTCACGACCGTAATGAAGTCACTGCTCAAAAACTGGGTATTGGAAATTTTGGACTTGCGGCCGTAAGTTATGGTGTCACGTCCGTAAGTGTGAGTCAGTAACCCAGTTACGGCCGTAAAGGAATTAGTTACGGCCGTAACTATCAAAATGCGTAAAATCCTTATTTTCTGTTATTTTTATTTCTTTCCATATTTGAGCAATTTATTTCCTAGTTAAATTAGGGCTTTTAAAGCCAGATTTTGACCATATTTATAGGGATGTAATTTTCATTATTAGTTAGGCTATTATTGATATTATTGTGAGACAAATTTGCTTTCAAACTCTATTCTTCATTGAATACAATTCGAACTTGCGAGTTAATCTTGTTTGTTCAAATCTCGGTGACAATTAATATTGCTTGTGATCAAGAGGTAAATATATCCATGTGATTGTATTGGTTGATAGGTTCAATAAATTTTAATTGGATCCATAAATCGTGGTTCTTTGGTGTTCTTGGGTCGATTCAATATTTTGTGAGTTGCGTAGCTACAATTGCTACGTGGTTTGCATCATTTGGTATCAGAGCTTAGGCTCCAAAAATCAAGGTTATATCTTTGTTCTGTTTTCTTGAGTTTTCTTAATCGTGTTCTTCTTGTTCTTGAGTCTTTAATCCAAAAAGTGTCATAAAAAAAATTCAAAAGTCGTTATTTCCTTCGTTTGGTATTCAAATAAAATTTTGTTTGTTTCCTTATTCTCGTAGTTGAATTTTCGAGAAAAAAGATGAAATTTCAACAGCAAAGAATAAAATTCTTATTTGATTTCAAGAATTACCTTCTTGACTCAATCTTATTTCCCATAAAAGTGTCAAGTCCTTTATAGAGTCATATTCCATTCTCTCAAGGTCTTCTTCGAGTTTTCCAACAAGTTGATAACTTCTCACTCATATTCGGTTTGAATCATTCGGGGTTTAAACTTGTTTGAGTTCGGATTTGTTCTTTGAAGCAATTGTGGTGAAAGCTATTGAGTGGAAAAAGGCTAGAGAGGTGAGATCAATAGAGGGTAAAAGCCAAAATTGAGTGATACAAGAGCGAAATACACGTGAGGCATATATTACTTAGTTTTAGAATGTCGGAAAATTCTACTGCAGCAAAGAACGGCGATCAAGTCAACATGATGGAAGAGATGGCACAACGGTTTGAGAAAATGCTTGGGGATATGTCGAGCAGAATTGAAAGGTTAGAGCGGCCTAGGGAAGCGCCCAGTGTGCGGAGACAATTGGGGCGTGGTCACAGGATTGAGACGGAGGAAGAAGATGAATTTGATGTGTTTGATGATGGGGTACTCAAAGATAGAGAGGTTAGGCATGAACGACGAGGTAGAGAGGTTGTTGGGGATCGACCGGATCGTGACATGAATAATATCAAAACAACAATTCCTTCCTTTAAGGGTCGGAGTGATCTGAAACAATACTTAGAGTGGGAGAAAAGGATTGATTTGATATTCGATTTCTACAGTTATACGGAGGAGAAAAAGGTTAAGGTTGCGGTTCTTGAATTCACCGATTATGCACTTACTTGGTGGGATCAATTAGCAACTTCTAGGAGGCGAAATCGTGAGAGACTTATTAGTACATGGGGTGAATTAAAGGCTGTCATGAGGAAGAGATTTATCCCTAGTCATTACCATAGGGAACTTCATCAAAAATTACTAAGTCTCTACCAAGGTTTTAAGAGTGTCGATGATTATCATAAGGAGATGGAGATGTTGATGCTTAGAGGCAATGTGGAGGAGGATGAGGAGGCCACTATGGCCCGTTTCTTAAATGGGATGAATAAAGAAATAGCAAATGTGGTCGAATTGCAACACTATGTGGAGTTAGAAGATATGCTACATATGGCCATGAAAGTGGAGAAGCAATTGAAGAGAAAATGGACAGCTAAGTATCAGTCGGGTTCTTCGGGTTCTAATCCGTCTTGGAAGCCGAGGTGGGAAAATAAAGGAGCTGGGGCTATTTCGAAGGGGAAGATTGAGGTACCAAAGGAAAAGGAGGAGTTCATTAACAAATTTCCACCCAAAGGGGAACCTCAGTCATCTAGGAGTAGAGATATCCAATGCTTCAAATGCTTGGGAAGAGGACATGTGGCTTCTCAATGCCCTAATAGACGTGTCATTACCATGCGACCGGAAGGAGCTTTGGAAAGTGGTAGCGATGAGGAGGACTACAGCGACATGCCCACTTTGGAGGAAGCTAGTGATAATGAGGAATTGTTCTCCTGGGAGCATGGACCGTTATTAGTAGCGAGGCGAGCCCTTAGTGCACAAGTCAACGTGGATGACGTGGAGCAACAAAGGGAGAACATATTTCATACACCGTGTCGAGTCCAAGACAAGGTATGTAGTATGATTATTGATGGTGGTAGTTGTACGAATGTTGCTAGCACCACACTAATTGAGAAATTAGGATTACCATTGTTGAAGAATCCATCACCTTATAGACTTCAGTGGTTAAATGATAGTGGTGAAATTAAGGTGAATAGGAGGGTGTTAGTGAATTTTTCGATTGGTAGCTATATGGATGAAGTGATGTGTGATGTGGTTCCTATGCAAGCCGGGCACATTTTGTTGGGTAGGCCTTGGCAATATGATAGGAAGGTGACACATGACGGGTATAAAAATAGATATAGTTTTACCAAGGATGGGAGAAATATTACACTTACACCATTGACACCATCACAAGTTTATGGAGATCAAGTTAAATTGAAAAATGATGAAGAACAAAAGGTTAGGAAACTTGAGAAAAAGAGAGTTGAGGCCACGACCTCAGAAAAAGGAGAGGAAAAGAGGGTTGGAGCCACGACTCCAGAAAAAGGAGAGGCGAGAGAAAAAAAAGAGTGTTAGGGTACATACCTTAGAAAAAGAAGAGGGAGCGAAGAGTGCCAGAAAAGAAAAATCAAGAGTAAGTTTCTATGCCAAAAGTATTGAAATCAAGAAGGCTTTTGTGGAAAATCGACCAATGGTCCTTTTATTGTACAAGGAGTCATTCCTTGCCCTTGAGGAAACTAACATATCCCTCCCTAGTTTGGCTATTTCTCTCTTGCAGGAATTTGACGATGTATTTCCGGAGGATATACCTAGTGGGTTGTTACCCATTCGAGGTATTGAGTA
Organism: Ligustrum vulgare; assembly: GCA_963555705.1. Lineage (NCBI taxonomy): Eukaryota > Viridiplantae > Streptophyta > Magnoliopsida > Lamiales > Oleaceae > Ligustrum > Ligustrum vulgare. The sequence continues at coordinate 33,444,266 of OY743168.1, read as the reverse complement.
CAGATTGATTTTGTACCTGAAGCAGTCATTCCAAACCAGCCTGCTTATAGGAGTAATCCCGAGGAGACGAAGGAGCTTCAGAGGCAAGTGGAGGAATTGATGAGTAAGGGGTACATAAGGGAGAGCATGAGCCCATGTGCCGTACCCGTATTACTTGTACCAAAGAAAGACGGGACTTTGAGAATGTGTGTTGATTGTAGAGCCATCAACAACATAACGGTAAAGTATCGTCATCCTATTCCTAGGTTAGATGATATGTTGGATGAATTGCATGAGGCTTGCATATTTAGTAAAATTGATCTTAAGAGTGGTTATCATCAAATTCGAATGAAGGAAGGAGATGAGTGGAAAACTACTTTTAAAACTAAATATGGCTTGTATGAATGGTTAGTAATGCCATTTGGACTTACTAATGCACCTAGCACATTTATGCGTTTAATAAATCATGTTTTACGTACATTTATAGGTAAATTTGTTGTCGTTTACTTCGATGATATTATGATATATAGTAAAACTTTGAATGAGCATGTGGAGTATGTTAGGTGTGTTCTTGTGGTTTTGAGGCAAGAACAACTTTATGCTAATTTTAAAAAGTGTACCTTTTGCATGGAAAAAATTGTATTTCTTGGCTATGTGGTTAGTGTTAAGGGGATAGAAGTAGATGAAGAGAAAGTCAAAGTTATTAAAGAATGGCCAACACCTAAAAGCATAACTGAGGTTAGAAGTTTTCATGGCTTGGCTAGTTTTTATAGGCGTTTTGTTAAGGATTTTAGTACAATTGTTGCACCACTCACATAAATTGTCAAAAAAGTGTAGGGTTTAAATGGGGTGTAGAACAGGAGCATGCATTTGAGACCATCAAAAATATGTATGTAAAGCACCAGTTTTATTACTCCCTAACTTTGACAAGGCTTTTGAGATTGAATACGATGCCTCAGGGCTAGGTATTGGAGCTGTTTTAATGCAGGATCGAAGGCCAACAGCCTATTTTAGTGAAAAACCTAAAGGGGGCTGCTTTTAATTACCCCACATATGACAAGGAGTTGTACTCACTTGTGCGCGCTTTGGAGACGTGGCAACATTACTTGTGGCCACGGGAGTTCGTGATTCACACTGATCATGAGTCCTTGAAGCATTTGAGGGGTCAAGTTAAGCTGAGTAAGAGACATGCAAGGTGGGTAGAGTTCATCGAAACCTTTTCCTATGTCATCTGGTACAAATAAGGTAAGGAAAATGTGGTGGCGGATGCATTGTCTCGAAGGTATGTGCTTTTAACTTCTTTGAATGCTAAATTGCTTGGGTTTGAATACATTAAGGACATATATGCTAATGATGTGGACTTTTCTAGTATTTATGATTCATGTGGTAAATGGGTTGTGGATAGATTCTTTAAACATGATGATTACTTATTCCGAGAAAATAGATTGTGTGTCCCTAGGTGTTCAATGAGAGAGTTACTTGTGAGAGATGCCCATAGTGGAGGTTTAATGGGTCATTTTGGGGCTAAAAAGACCGTCGAAATCCTAAGTGAACATTTCTATTGACTTAAGATGAAGATTGATGTGGTTCGGATTTGTAGTAGATGCATTACTTGAAAGAAGGAAAAATCTAGGATTAAACCTCGTGGATTATATATGCCTTTACCCGTCCCTAGTGAGCCTTGGGTCGATATTTCTATGAATTTTGTAGTAGATCGCTTTAGTAAAATGACACATTTCATGCCATGCCACAAAACTGATGATGCTACCAACATAGCTGATATTTTCTTTAGGGAAGTCGTGCGCTTACTTGGGGTTCCTAAAAGTATCGTCTCGAATAAAGATGTTAAGTTCCTTAGTCATTTTTGGAGAGTCTTTTGGAACAAACTGGGAACAAAACTACTTTTCTCTACAACTTGTCACCCCCAGACCGATGGACAGACCAAGGTAGTAAATAGGACCGTGATTCAATTGTTGCATACCATAATCAATAAAAATCTGAAAAATTGGGAAGAGTGTTTACCATTTATCGAATTTGCATATAATAGGGCTATACATTCTACTACTTCTTGTTCACCATTTGAAATTGTTTATGGTTTTAATCTGTTAACACCATTGGATTTAATTCCTTTACCTATGAATGAACGTAGTAATTTGGATGGAAAGAAAAAGGCTGAGATGGTTAAATCACTCTACGACAAGGTGAGGCTGGCAATTGAAAAGAAAAATGAACATTATGCATCGCAGGCTAACAAAGGAAGAAAAAGCGTCATCTTTGAACCCGATGATTGGGTTTGGGTACATTTGAGGAAGGAGCGGTTTCTGGAACAACGCAAATCAAAGTTACAACCGCGAGGAGATGGTCCATTCCAAGTGATTGAAAGGATCAACAACAATGCCTATAAACTAGATCTTCCTGGCGAGTATAATGTTTTTGCTACGTTTAATGTTTCTGATCTATTTCCGTTTGATACAGGTACTGATTCGAGGTCGAATCCTTTCGAGGAGGGAGGGGATGATGTGATCCAGACCATGAGTACAAGCCCGCGCAAAGATCCATTGATGATCAAAGGAGGACCGATGACTCGATTGCAAACGAGGAGGCCCAACGAAGCAATGGACAAGTTAGTACAAGAAACAATGGTCACAACAATGTTCGTGTCATCAAAAGAAGCAAGTTCCATGTTGTGAAGTTTCGGAGTTACGGCCATAACCTATAATTCTTACGGTTGTAACGAGTTCACTGCTGAAATTGATATTGCGAGGAATAAGGAATTACGGCCGTAATTGCTGAAGGTCACGACCGTAATGAAGTCACTGCTCAAAAACTGGGTATTGGAAATTTTGGACTTACAGTCGTAAGTTATGGTGTCACGGCCGTAAGTGTGAATCAGAAACCCAGTTACGGCCGTAAAGGAATTAGTTACGGCCGTAACTATCAAAACGCGTAAAATCCTTATTTTCTGTTATTTTTATTTCTTTCCATATTTGAACAATTTCTTTCCTAGTTAAATTAGGGCTCCTAAAGCCAGATTTTGACCCTATTTATAGGGATGTAATTTTCATTATTAGTTAGACTATTATTGATATTGTTGTGAGGCAAATCTGCCTTCAAACTCTATTCTTCATTGAATACAATTCGAACTTGCGAGTTAATCTTGTTTGTTCAAATCTCGGTGAGAATTAATATTTCTTGTGATCAAGATGTCAATATATCCCTGTGATTGTATTGGTTGCTTGGTTCAATTAATTTTAATTGGATCCATAAATCGTGATTCTTTGGCGTTCTTGGGTCGATTCACTATTTTGTGAGTTACGTAGCTACAATTGCTACGTGGTTTGCATCAAATAGTGGTGGTCTATTTCTTGTGTATGAGTCTGAAATCTCAGACATACACGAAAACATGAGACTATAGTTGGAAATATTCAGAATTAAGGATTAGAAGAGGATGTTGAAGTTGAACCAAGACGTAGCAAACGGGGAAGAACAAAAAATATTATGGTCCTGATTTTCTTACCTATATGCTAGAAATTGAACATTAAATATTCAAAAAAGCTGTGAACTCTTTAGAAAGATCTCAATGTAAAAAGGTCATTAAAAGTGAAATAGATTTCATTTTGTAAAACCATACACAGGAACCAATAGATCATCCTTCAGGAAGTAATCACTAGACTACAAATGAATTTTCGGAAAGAAAATGAAAGCAGATGGGACAATCGATAAGTATAAGGTTAGATTAGTAATTAAAGGTTACAGACAATGAGAAGCTATTAGTTACTTCTATAAATATTCTCTAGTGACAAGAATAACATCTATTGTGATGGTAATTGCAATTATAGCTCTTGGGAAATTTTGAAATACATTAAATGGATGTTAAAACTGTCTTTTTCAAAGGAAATTTAGAGGAAGAAATCTACATGGAAGAACTTGAGGATTTTTCATCACCGGGACTAGAAAGGAAAGTCCGTAAATTGGTGAAGTTGTTGTGTGGCTTGAAACAAGTACCCAAACAATGACTTGAAAAGTTTGATCATGTCTTGAAGAAATGTGAATTTAAGATCAACAAGTGCAACATATGTGTTTACATCAAAGACATAGAAAATGGTTATATCATTTTATGTCTTTATGTTGACAACATATTGTTGGTAGCAATGATAAGATGATTAAATCTACCAAAGATATGTTGGATTCAAGCTTTGACATGAAAGATATGAGTTTAGCTAAATTTACTATAAGAGTCAAAATTCTAAAAACATTAGATGGACTCATTCTAAGTCACTCATATTATGTGGACAAAATTTTGAAGAAATTTAAACGAAGATAATTCTTGCATGGCTAGAACACCGATTGACACTAGTTGGCATCTATCTAAAAACAAAGGTGACGGTGCTTCTCAAATAGAGTTCTCTAAAATTATTGGAAATCTAATGTACTTGTTGAGTTGTACAAGATCAGACATAGTTTACACAATTAGTAAATCATGTAGATATACGAGTAATCCAGCTGGAAAGGATTAGTAAGAGTATTGAGGTATTTAAGATTTACTTATAACTATGGGTTACAATATACCAGATATCTACCAGTCATTTAGGGATACAGTGATGCTAATTGGATATTTGATATAAAAGATTCAAAGTTTGCAAGTGAGTTTGTGTTCATATTAGGAGGTGCACTTGTATCATGGAAATATTCTAAAAAACTGTTGCAACAAGATCTATCATGGAATCTGATTTTATAGCTCTAAATCAATTTGGTGAAGAGGCCAAGTGAATATGAGACATGTATAAAGGTACTAGATATATAATAGACATACCATAAGGCAGCTACTCTCAACTAGAGTTATCTTCGTTGACTATGTGAGATCAAAGGATAACATTGCAGATTCAAACCAAGGAGTTAAATAGAGATTTAGTTGGAAAATCATTAAAAAGAATGTGACTTAAGCCATTGGATGAATGAGTTGACACAATGGAAATCCAAATTAGTTAACTGAAGATCCCAAGATCTAGATTTAAATGGACTACCTGATTTTGAAGACTTAATTAAATAACTATGGAGGATAACATCACTTTTTCGCTCCTATGATGTAACGATGATGCTCGTAAGAATTAAAGATAATCAAAATGCTTTTAATGATTCTTATACATCGGGAATTTGAGAGAAGTAGAGAGGGATACTCTTAATTAAATGATCACCTATGTTAGAGAGAAGTAGAGTTGCTATTAAGGAAATTGTGTTGGTCTCAGTTCTTAAATACTCTCACAGAACCAGACGCATGTCCTTGACCAGAAATGAACATAACAATGAGAACTGAATTATGCCAGAAAGAATTCTGTTTACACAAAAGGTAGAATAGTTCAAGGACATAGCATATACTGGTCAGCTACTTTCAGAAGGGAAGGTTCAAAGTGTAATACCTACATATCCTATGCGGTTTTGGATGTCGAACTTTATCACAAAATCTTCCATGTCTCTATCAATTTCCATTCATGTGGGGATTGTTGGAGAAATTGATTTTTATTCCATGTTTGGACGTGATTTTTTGTGGGACATAGATTTTCTTTGTGGAAGATGAAAGTAAATTTGAGTTCTCATCAATGGGAATATCAAAATCATATACATGCCCAAATTGATGACTATGTGAATGAAAAATTGATGCTCAATGATGAGTGTTGGAAATGTGAAAAGTTTAAGAGGATAAGTAACCCACATAGGAAAAATATAAAACATTGGAGTACTTTATATATGGTTGCACTTTTGAAGTGTGTAATCATGTGTGGCATAGATGCTCTTTCCACATGCGCACACAGTGCGGTAGGGCTGCACAAAAAAACCGTCAAACCGCAAACCGAATCGAAACCATTGGTTTTAAACAGTTGGTCGGTTCCACTTGGACCCGCCAATATTTTCAAACCAAACCAAACCAAATTGTTTCAAAATGGTTTGGTTTAGGTTTCAATTTTTAAAAACCGCTTAAACCAAACCAAACCGCTAATTTTTTTAATTAAAAAATTAATTTTTATTCATTTAAATTTAGAGTTTTTTCTCAAAAATTTTCAAATTTATCTAATGAATAAAAATTCTTGTCTTTTTTTTTTAAAAAAAAAAGTTATTGTCTAATGTCCAACCACAAAATCTGATTAACCTTTAACTCATACCACCTTTTAACAACATACTCCAATCCTAAAATCCCATTAACATATAACCCACACCATCCTTAAATCACATACTCCAACCTCAAAAGTGTTGGATATTGGTTAATAAATCGAGAATTAAAAATCGATTAAAGTGACTTCGTGTCGATTTCGGCTAAATACTCAAAAGCTCGGCTCAATCCGTTTAGGCAAAATTGTTTGCCACTTCGCCGCTTCGGGGCGCACAAAATTGTATGGATTGAAACAAGCACCGAAGAAGTGGCATGAAAAGTTTTATAAAACTATGTTGTCAAATGGCTTCAAAATCAATGAATGTGACAAATGTGTCTACATTAAAAACACACCTAATGAATATGTAATCATATGCCTATATGTTGACAATATGCTAATTATGGGAAATAACTCCAAAGTCATTTCCTCGACTAAGAAAATGTTAACAAAACATTTTGACATGAAGGATATGGGAGTGACGGATGTAATATTAGGGATTAAAATCTCTAAGACATCCGATGGTTTGTCATTGTCTCAATCACATTATGTTGAGACTATACTTAAGAAATTTAAGGCGTATGACGATAAACCGGTTATGTCACCAGTTGACTTAGGTATTCACTTAGCCAAGAATACTGGTGAGCCCGTATCTCAATTGGAATATTCGCGTGTCATTGGTAGTTTAATGTATATTACTAACTGCACAAGACCGGATATAGCATACATAGTCAACAAGTTGAGTAGATTCACTAGTAATCCAAGTGTTGTACATTGGAAGGCATTAAACCGAGTTCTTAGATATTTAAGACACACGGTTGAATATGGATTACACTACTCAAAATATCCTGCAGTGTTAGAAGGATATACTGATGCAAATTGGATATCTGACACTAAGGATTCAAAATCCACGAGTGGTTATGTGTTTACCATTGGAGGTGGAGCCGTGTCCTGGAAATCGTCTAAGCAAACGTGTATTGCTCGATCAATGATGGAATCTGAGTTTATTGCGTTAGACAAAGCCGGTGAAGAAGCAGAATGGCTTCGTAATTTTCTTAAAGAAATCCCATGTTGGGAAAAGCCGGTTTCTGCAATTAATATACATTGCGATAATCAATCGGCAATAGCAAGGGCACAAAACAGTATGTATAATGGCAAGTCTCGACATATCCGTTGGAGACATAATACCATTAAACAGTTAATATCGAATGGTATAATCTCTATTAACTATGTGAAGTCAAAAGAAAATTTGGCTGATCCTTTGACGAAAGGACTTGCAAGAGATCAAGTATACCATCTTTCGAGGGGAATGGGCCTAAAGCCTATTGAATAGAATTACTATGACGGAAACCCAACCTTGTAGATTGGAGATCCCAAGATCTTGGTTCAATGGGACAACTAAGTCATAAATGATTCGGAATAAAGCACTTATTCCCATTCCTAAAATTTAAAGTGCTATGTAAAATGTGTATAAGGATAAGTATACATATATACTTTTAATGATTCATAACCTTGAGATACAAAGGTATGAGATCACCTATATAAGTGTGAAGTGGGGCCACTTCTACGAGAATTCGAGGCTTAATTCTCTTAGAGCACTTATGAAACCAAGAGTTGTCCAGAGCCAAAATGGACTCAACCATGAGAACCGAATAGGTTAGATAAGTCATGGTGTTGGTACAGTTGTTTGGTTTTACACGAACGGCTGGATGGTTCAAGACATCGCATTCACCAACTAGCCTAGTAAATCCGATTGTATTCAACTAAAGAAGGTTCAAGGCCACAAGCTACCTATCTTGGTGCTATTAGGGGTGGACGTGGTTCGGTTTGGTTCTGATTCTAGAAGAACCAAACCAAACCGTAAACCGATGGTTTTTTACTAATGGAACCAATTGGTTTTTTCAAAGATATGGAACCAAATCGGAACCAAACCGCTCGGTTCTGGTTTGGTCTGGTTTGGTTTGGTTTTGAGACCATTACTTGAATTTTTAAATAATAAATGTAAATTAAAACCTGTTTATATCCGCTTCTTCATTAAAATCCATCTACATCATTACTAAATAGAAAATGAAATTTTTAGTTAACAAAACAAAGATTTAGAAAAAGTAACATGTTATTCTAAGTCAAAGAAGAAGAAACTAGTCTGAAGGAAGCTCGTCGACCTGTTGAAATTTAGAGAATCGAACATAAAAGCAGTTTAGACTTATAGTTACAGATTACGATGAAGTTCTGAATCCCATTCTACCATGGTACCGTGTGAGTTAGGGATGTAATTGCAATTTGAGTTTGGGTTAACTCTTGAGAATTGATGAATTGGGTCTAGGTTTATATATACATAAATTTTAAAAAATAAACATCATTGTCGTCGATGATAACTAAGGAGTGCAACGATTGTTGTGTTATAGGAGTGTAAGTAAAGCAGTGTGAATGCGTATTTATAATTGAAAAGAAGAAAAACGAATTAGAATTAGAATTTAGATTTATGATTTAAAATCTTTGTCTAATATGAAATGAGATAAAATGTATGTTAAATAACATTTTTGTACATTTCACATTTATAATTTTAAATTTTAATTTTTTGGTGAGATGAATATCCACTAATTTGTAAAATATATATATATATATATAGTTTGGTTCTTGGTTATGGTTCTGGTTCTGAAAAGAGAACCGGAACCAGAACCAAAACCGAATGGTTCTTGATTCTAAGAACCAAACCATTATTTTTTTTATGTAGAACCGAACCAAACCGCTTGGTTTGGTCTGGTTTGGTCTGGTTCGGTTATTTTGTCCACCCCTAGGTGCTATGACTTGTCGTCGTGTACTCCATTTGTTAGAGTCTGCATTTCATTTGCATTGCATTCGCATTGTGTTGCGCATATCGAGGAATTTCCATTCATGTGGGGGATTGTTGGATATTGGTTAATAAATCGAGAATTGAAATTCGATTAAAGTGACTTCGTGTCGACTTCGGCTAAATACTCAAAAGCTCGGCTCAATCCGTTTAGGCAAAATTGTTTGCCACTTCGCCGCTTCGGGGCGAGGGGGCAACGCCCCCGAAAGAGAATTTTGATTTCTCTGCATGTATTGAAGGGTATATTTGGCATTTTAAAAACCAATATCGGATGAATGAGAAATTACGAAAAAGGACGAAAATCAGGTCAAAATATTTGACCGTGTGACCACACGTCAATTTTATTTTCGGGTTTTTGAGTTAAACCGTGTGACTGCACGGTCTATAACCGTGCGGCCGCACGGTTGTCCGGCCAAAAGACACATTTTCGTAAAGGTGCATTGTTTGGAAAGGGTGCATGGTTTGGCCTTAAACCATTTCGTCCACACCCTTTCATGATATATAAATAGGACCCTTTGGGTGTCCTATTCCTCACTCACAATTTGATATGCAAAAACACCTCTCGTCCTCACTTGTCTCCTAAATCAAAATCATTTCATTTCTTTTGATTTTCCTTCATTGCATCCTTTGGAGTACATAAGCCTATATTTGGTTCGTTGTACTTGTGTTTTGAAGTGCTACAAACACAAGTGAAGCCGTTGAATCTTGGGAGTCGATTGCCGAAATCCATAGGCACCGTTGCGGGGAAAATTCGACTTAAGGACAAAGAGTCCAACTCTTGCCTCGGCTTTGTCCCTTCTTCTCTTATTCTTCTTGTTTGTTTTTCTTTGCCGTTACTCTGTCCAATATTCGGCAAGGATTTACAAAACCATCATTATACTTATTTGGCGTCACTATTCACAAAATCCACCCAACAAAAAGCTCATTTAATAGAGATTCAAACAAAAAACGTTCCCACTTCTTAATTCAATCATTAATTTTCTGTTTTCATTCGTCTTCCTTGTTTCCTTCCAACTTCCAAGTTCCTCTTCACTAATATCAATTAGATTCTTATAATAATAGACAGAGGTGATAGGTGTACTTTCAATTTCTTCCTGCATTTGATTTTATTTTAGAGAGTCATGGAAGATGTTTTGATCTATGTCAGAAGGTTCGAATCAGGGTGAGAATTTGAATATCACTTGTTTAACTTTCTTTGCAAGCAAAATCATTCGATTATTTTATTTATTTTCTTAGAATTTACTCCTTGTTAAATTTCTAAATCTGGACAACAAAGATAAGCTTGCAATAAGAGAGCCAAGACAAAATATTATTACTGTGAAAAATTGTATAAGCGTCATACTAATAATTGCGGTACTTGTACTTTATCAAATCATATCACACATTTATGCAAGAAAAGTATCCGTATATGGTTTCAAATAAAAAGCAAAAAAGAATGACTAGTTATGGTATGTCTTAGAATAGTGATTTTTCTAAGAATTTTGATGACGATGACCTATCATGTTTGTTCGGAAAGAAGTTAGACAACAAATAAAATGCAATTACAAATTTACAATTGTTTTTTAACTTCATGTTTTTATTTTGAATTGAAAACAAATTCGAATGAATTTAACATCTAACATTATTAATTCTCGTATTTGCTTATATATTAACTTATTTTATCTTTATATTAAAATATATGAGTTAATTTAACGTCTAAAATATATTATATTATGTCGATAGGTAAAAATCGCGGATTAAAACCGAACCAAACCGCAAAAAATGGTTTGGTTTGGTTTGGTTTGTAAAATGAAATGGTTTGGTTTGAAAATATGTCAAAAACCGCCCAAACCGGACCGCGTTCACCCCTACAGTGCGGTGCATATCATGGATTGAGATTGCCTTAAAACCTTGAAATTGTGTGTGGGCCATGACTTGCATATATGAATGTCTGAAAAAACATACCAAGATTCGCCACACCATACAGTCCACTAGGAATGTCAACGAGCCGAGCCGGCTGGTGAACCGAAGATCAAGGCTCAAGCTCGGCTTGAGCTTTTAGGGGTCGAGTTTTTTTTGGCCCGAGCCGAGCTAAAGCTCGTTCCAAAAAATAAAGCTCGACTTCAGTTTTTGATTTTTTTTTATAACAAAAATCCATAAAATTTTTATTGAAAATGTATATATATAGCAAGTTGAGCCGAGATCATGGTAGAAATTCATGGCTCAAGCTCCCATAAAGCTTTTTGAGTGGGCTTTTTTTTTGCTAGAGCAAAGCCGAGCCGAGCCAAAACCCGTCTCTAAATAAAAAGCTCAGCTCGAGCTCTAGTTCGAAATCTTGAGCCGCGAGCCGAGCTAACCCCGAGCTTTTTTTGAGCCGAGACCGAGCGGCTCGAGTTGATGAGCCGTTTTGCCATCCCTACAGTCCACGTTTTTAAATTTTCCTAATTTATTTTTTGATTAAAAATATGAATAGGTGTTCTATCTGTCTTGTTAACTTCAGAATTGACACTGGTCAAGAAGGTGTTTAATCTTCATAACACCCGAAACTGTAAGGAGTAGAATAGGTACCCTTGAACTTATATATTTGTTTAATTCCTAGCATCCAGGCACACAAATTTTCATTTATCTTCTTTTACTCTGATTAAGAGATTTTTAGCTCCTCCATATTTAAGTGTCCACTTGGTGATTCTATTCAGATAAAAAAATTAGTTCGCCAACATAACAGATTTGTGATGATGTGCTACTGGTTTCTCAGTTGTATCTTAGGAAGCAGACGCTCGTGATTCTTCAAAGCACCTACGATGAGTGAGACAAATCTATTTTAAGGAAATTGTGTCTACACAAATCTCGGTTCTCTAATTATGATTATACAGCCTTAGTTTCAATTCACTTTGTGCCTCAATTTCTAGTTCATTATGTTTTCTAGTTTTAAAAAAAAGGTTTATCTTTGTAGTTGTTAATTACTATATGATTCAATATATTTTACTAACATTATCACTTCTCTAATATATAAAATGGTGAATGAATGAGGAACTTTTGAAAGACTAATTTGCCCTCACATTTTATTGTTAATGGCTAAAAAAGTCTTCAATTTAAAATAGTTATATATTAAAATAATAATTTATATCCATAATTAAAAGTGAATAATATGCAATTCCTTCATATTCCCTTGGTTCCACATCTTATTAATATGACACATTGATGTAAGAAATTCATATGATTGTTCCAACAATTCGCTAAAAAAATAATCAAGCATTAAGACATCAACTTGTGATTCAGTATACCACAAAACTCAATGTCCTTAATAAACCCCAATAAAATCGAAAGATTCCAACTCGTTGTATATTTTCTTTTGATACCTCTATATAGAAAGAAGATTCCAACTTGCTGTATATTTTCTTTGATACCTCTATATGGAAAGAGGATTCCAACTAAGTTGGTTTATTTCTCTTATTTTCATAATTACCTTTTAATTTCATGATTTCTTTAATCCTTTTTAAAATCTAATTGATTTGGATATACAATATACTTGATAATTTTTGAGAAAAAGGACATAATTTTTGTTGTTGTTTTTAATTCTCTATTTTAGATTTTTCCTCCTCGCATCTCATTAACTTCAAAAAATGATAAATTTCTTTTATTAAAACTTCAACTTATTCATGACTACGACTTATCTAATTAGTAATATTAAGTGAGGAACTTGTACAAATAGAATTAATATGTTCTTTATTTTTATTTATTTTGAAAGAATAAAATGTTTTTAGATATCTTAAAATTTCATAAAGCATTGAGTTTTGTGGGATAAATAGAACTAGTGAATCATCCCGTGCGATGCACGGGAAGAAACATCTAAATAAAAATAATCTCATTCGAAATTAACTAAATCCTTAAACAAAATAAATAACATTCACAAATAAGATATAAGTTCATCATTTATTAGTTTCATGTATAAACATCAATCTTTTAGGGAGAAGTCATACATGCGAAAATGATTGTGTCTGACTCTTATTGATAATCATAGCATATGACACCATCAATGAATTTTTTTTTTTTTTTTTTGAAATCTAATAAGTATCCTAAAATTCGAATGACTCAATGATATCCTTGGAATAAAGAACTTGTGTCCTGCATTACTTTCATATAGAATTTGACCTTATAGAATATGATCGTCAAGTTTTGTAACGATTATTCACTATCTCCTCGAACCAAAAATTCGCCTTGCAAAATGAACACTTAAATGTAGGATCTCCAGTATTCATGTACTCTGAACATTCAAACAATAGATGAAAAAGTTAATAATAGAGATCACGCATATAAAAGATAAAATATAATAGATGAAAATTTTACTTTGGATTTGTATAACTGAACACGGATATTTATTTGTAAGATTGAAAATATTATAAGAACACATTTTTTTTTTATGAAAAGAGAGATTTTGACACAAAAAAACCAAATATAAATAAGTAAAACCAAACAAATTGTCGTTCTTATATCATAAAAAATAAAAAACAACTTCTCGGTAAAAGCAAATTTTTAAAAAAAATAATTCTAGTTTCTTGTTTTTATTATTTTTTATACAATGTGATATACAATTTCATCAAATATATATACTGACCCATGAATAATATGTTTTTTCTTCACTCAACGGACGAAACCATTAACATATCTATCCAACCCAAAGCTATTATAAATTACCCAACATTAGTTAACACATTGCAACCCCAATAGAGAAATCTAGAACATAATATAAATAGACTATTAACAAATCCTCTTATTAGTCAAAAATAATTTTGCATTCTATATTTTTTTCGAAGCTTTCTCTACAATATTATTGTTTTAATATTTTTTTCCTTTTTGTCAAAAACTCAAATCTATGTTCAACGACTCAAAATATCACAGGTCTTGAAGAAAAGAGTAGTGTCAATCATTTTTACTTTTTCAAAAAATAATTTACGATTTTTTATTTTCAACTGGTTTGTAATATTAATAACTAATAAGCATTACCACCGCACCAGAAATTTTGAATCATAAAACGTGATAAATAGAAGGTGGAGTGGAGGGGTCATGTTAAACAATACACATTTTTTCAAAGAAATAACATTTTAATTGAATATTTTATTATTGTGTATATCTTCATAATAATTATATATAATAGAAATGAAAGAGATTGTATATCGGGAAATGGAAAAAAAAAGATATAGAAAACAAAAATGAATAAACAGATTTTGAAAAACGGGGAAAAAATGAAACAAATTATGAAAAAGCGAAAAAGGAAAAAAAAAATAATAACTGGCTTTCCAATGTAATTAGGCGGCGGGAAATAGAAGTCATATAAACATAATAAATATTGAAGAATGTAAGTAGACGTCAGCGATTTTGAAAATAATAAATAAAGATTGAAGGCCCAACTATTTTTGAAGTGATTTTTAAAGTTGATTATTAGATGAGAGATATGAGTAGTGTGAACATGATAAATATTGAAGTCCCCAAAAATTGGAAAAATAAATAAATAAAATCTGCACATAGCACAAGAGTTTTGAAGGGGTTATGTTAAACAATACACATTTTTTCAAAGAAATAACCTTTTGATTGAATATTTTATTATTGTGTATATCTTCATAATAATTATATATAATAGAAATGAAAGAGGTTGTATATCGGGAAATGGAAAAAAAAAAGATATAGAAAACAAAAATAAATAAACAGATTTTGAAAAACGGGGAAAAAATGAAACAAATTCTGAAAAAGCGAAAAAAAAAATTAATAATAACTGGCTTTCCAGTGTAATTAGACGACGAGAAATAGAAGCCATATAAACACAATAAATATTGAAGAATGTAAGTAGACGTCAACGATTTTGAAAATAATAAATAAAGATTGAAGGCCCAACTATTTTTGAAGTGAGTTTTGAAGTTGATTATTAGATGAGAGATATGAGTAGTGTGAACATGATAAATATTGAAGTCCCCAAAAATTGGAAAAATAAATAAATAAAATCTGCACATAACACAAGAGTTTTGGAGGGAAACAGTGAAGTTGACTGAGGTTGACTCAGCTACTTTTATATATTATATAGATATGGTAATATAATTTTCTCAATATGACTTTTTTAATACACACACGCATATAAATATAGAAAATGGTGCCATCAGCTTACACCATCAGCTGTGTAAATAGGGTCTTCAAATGGTGCAAAAGTTAGCTTATAAAAATTTCAGCATAATCAAATTAATTTAAAGAATAATCGATTGAGGGCGAAGGAAGAAGTTCTTACTCGCAGCAATAAAAAAAATGAGATGTTTGAAGGGGTTCCCGATTTCATTAGATTTGGGGTTGCCCTACTCGGTGGCCACTTCTACTTCATTATGAATATATTTAAAATTTCCTATGTTTTTTTCTTCCCCATGGCTATGGAATACTTCTAGTTAAGTTTCTGGTACCTTTATCTTCTTCCTCAAAAATAAGTTGATAGAGTACAAATTTCAATTAAGGTTGAAGAAAATGTTGAAGTCCTTGAAGGTGTACAGTTCGATATTCCCTGTGCAAGGGGAAAGCGAGAGGGTAAGAAAGCTGATGTGATCCAGGACCCTAGACAATCGGAGTCATAGCAGGCTTGAGGGAAAAATTTAAATATTCAAGTCAAAACAAGAATTCAGCAGGTTCGACGAGCTTTGAAGATCAAACCGTGTCGAAAAGAACCGAATATTATGCAGAAGGGCTGTCACGGCCGTAACCTCCTCTCGGGTTAAAATGCAGAATTCCAAGATTTTCATATTTACGGCCGTAAATATAAGTGTCACGGCCGTAACTTTAAACAAAACACACTTACGGCCGTAAGTGTCATCTTTACGGCCGTAACTGCTTAACGGATCAAATTTTTCTAGATTTCGCATTATTTTATTTCCTTATCAGTTTTGACTATTTTAGGTTAGTTAGAACTCTATTTTGAGTCCATTAGATACTAGGGTTTTATTTTGCTTATTTATACGATTTTTCCATTCATTGTAAACAGACTTTGATTATTGAATAAAAAGAGATTGAATGTTTTTCGATTGTTTAATGTGTGGATTCACATTACAAACCCAAACTTATCAAGATTGATTATCTTGTGGCATTCATTCAGAACTTATCAAATATTCACGAGAGTATTTGTGGCGTTAAAAATAAGAGACTTATTAAGGAGATTGGGCAAATCCTTGTGGCGTTTTGAGAGTCGTGGTTCTTTATTCCGCATCGTCAGTCATCGCGTCGTGAATATCGGGTCATGATTCATCCGTCCAACTACAACTTGGGTTCAGAACTTTCCGGCGTTTCTTCCGCGCTTCGAATCTCATCATCTGGTATCAGAGCTGGACTCTGAATTCAGTTTTTTTTTCTATCCAGTTTGATTTTTATGTCTATCATCGAGTCCCATAAAAATCATCCATATCTTGTTGAGTGTTTTTTTTTTTTTTTTTTTTTTTTTTTTTTTTTTTGCGTTCTTCTTGTTCTTGAGTTTGTTGGGTCTTTAATCCAGAAAATCATTCTTAAAAAATTCCAAAGTGTTTTTCTTGCTTAATTCTTATCCGAATTAAGTTCCGTTTGTTTTGTCGTATTCGTTGTCGAATTTTCGGATTTATAAAAAAAATTATTTTTTTTATTTTATTTCGAAAATTCATCCAAAATTCAAAAAAAAAAAAAAAAAAAAAAAAAGTCCATTCAAAAACCACTTTCTTGAATTTTTTGATCCTTTGTTTTCATTATTCTTTTCTGTGTTCTTCCACATAAATTTCACAATGTCCAATTCCCATGAAAATGACAAAGATCGTATGTGGAGATTTTTGAATGATGCTTTGATGAGGTTGTATAAACTAGATTAAAGGGAAGGGAAATTGAAAAGGGGGCGATCTCAAGTAAATCGTAGTGATGAGAGTCAATATAGGCGTGATCATAAGCCTAGGGATGGAATAGGGGTTAAGAGAGGAGCTGAGATTGATCCAAAAGCAAATTTGAAAATTCAAAAAGAAATTTATGATGAAAGATTGAGGTGTGAACGAGAGGCAGAAAGAAAATATTTGGCTAAATTGCGAAAGAATGAGGAAAAACGAAAGTCGGTGATTAAATGGCTAGAGGAGAGTGAAATACATGTTATAGTTGAGCCTCGAAATATGAATGTTGAAAAGAAGGAGGGAGGCTTGAAACATGAATTAGAAGTAGTTGAAGAGACCCCGAACTTTGTGATAGGAGTTGAAAACGTGGAGTTGGGTGAACAAAATCAAAAATTTGATGAGGAATTAGAAGTATGGGTAGAAGTTCAAATTTTGAGCTTTGAATTGGAAGATCCACATTTTGGTAGTGATGGGTAGTACATGAACATGGTGATTCAAATGTGGAGGTCGGAGATGTGGTTGAGTTTGAAGATAAAAAAAATTGAACAAGAAATTGCAAAGGAGGAAAGAGGCGAAGAGAAGAGCCTCGTGGTTCAAGAAGTGGAGTTGGTGGTGGTTTGTCATGAATACAAGGATCCATACCTTGTACCTCATGAAGCTAACATGTCCTTCCCCATTTTGTTTAAATCTTTTTTGCAGGTTAATTATGATTGGAAGCTTCAACCACACTGCAAATGGTAAAGGAAGTTCAAGCTCCATCTCTTCCATGTTTGCCAATCAAAGTATTCCAATTTATTGAACTCATGGCATGGAAGTAGAAATTTTCCGTTTGATCCAGGAGGTGAAGTGAAACAACAGGAACAAAGCTATGATTCGGGATGAATCATCCTAAAGAAAGAGGGTATGATGTGATCCAGGACCCTCGACAATCGGAGTCATAGCAGGCTTGACGGGAAAATTTAAGTATTCAAGCCAAAACAAGAATTCAGCAGGTTCGACGAGCTTTGAAGATCAAACTGTGTCGAAAAGAACCGAAAATTATGCAGAAGGGCTGTCACGGCCGTAACCAACATATGTCACGGGCGTAAACTCCCCTCGGGTTAAAATGCAGAATTCCAAGATTTTCATATTTACGGCCGTAAATATAAGTGTCACGGCCGTAACTTTAAACAGAAACACACTTACGGCCGTAAGTGTCATCTTTACGGCCATAACTGCTTAACGGATCAAATTTTTCCAGATTTCGCATTATTTTATTTCCTTATCAGTTTTGACTATTTTAGGTTAGTTAGAACTCTATTTTGAGTCCATTAGCGACTAGGGTTTTATTTTGCTTATTTATACGTTTTTTCCATTCATTGTAAACAGACTTTGATTATTGAATAAAAAGATATTGAATGTTTTTCGATTGTTTAATGTGTGGATTCACATTACAAACCCAAACTTATCAAGATTGATTATCTTGTGGCATTCATCCAGAATTTATTAAATATTCGCGAGAGTATTTGTGGCGTTAAAAATCAGAGACTTATCAAGGAGATTGGGCAAATCCTTGTGGCGTTTCGAAAGTCGTGGTTCTTTATTCCGCATCGTCAAGCCATCGCGTCATGAATATCGGGTCATGATTCATCCGTCCAACCACAACCTGGGTTCGAAACTTTCCGACGTTTCTTCCGCGCTTCGAATCTCATCAAAAGTTGTAAAGTGTTGAGAACATTTTAAATTGGTCTTAACGAGGCGTACAAATGACGAAAAATCAAGAATATAAAGCAGCGTACAAATATTGCAGAAAACAGTTGGCATGGAAAGAAATACCCACCTCACTATCGCAAATGTGTGACCAAACATGGTCACGTCGAAACAAATCAAACTCAACTGCAATTTGATACATCCACTAGTGGTTCTACATCTACACTTAGCTCATGGATGTATTATGTAAGAGAAACTTGCATTGAAATGGTGAAATTTGTTGCTGTGGCGGAGTTGTCACTAAGTATTGTGAACAACCAACACTTCACTACCAACTTAAAAAATATCTTAAATCGAGGTATATTGGAATTAGTAGAAATACTCTTCGTTCTGACACTATAGAATATTTTGCTAAAACTAAGGAGAAACTAATATTTGACTTAAATAAATTTGGCGGTATTATTTCATTTACTTCTGATATTTGGGAAATAATTAATAAAATGGTTACATAACTGTACCTGCACACTACATAGATCTACTTTGGGTTGTTCATAAAAAAATTATTGCTTTTAAGATTATGGAATTTTTCCATAATGTCACCAACATGTTTAATGTTATATTACAAATTATTAGAGAATATCAATGTGAAAGTAAAATTCATTCTCTTACGTTGGATAATGTTAGTGTAAATAAATATGTTGTAGATAAATTATGTAGAATTTTTAAACCTGAATTTGGTGAATTTTTATTCCACGTTAGATGTGTATGTTTCATTTTAATTTTAATTTTAAATTTAAATTTAATTGTTTAAGATGAAATGAAATATATTAAAGATCAAATGGATAGAATTAGAGCTGCACTAATTTACATATCACCAAGTAGGAAATAATAATTTGAAGAGTTATGTTTATGATATGGTAAAGATGCTAGAAAATTTGTCACCGACGTAGAGCATAGGTGAGGCTCTACACATTTATTACTTAAATCATGTAAAAGTTATGAACACTTAACAAAGGAGTACTTTAATGATAGAACTGTTAAAAATGAAAATGAGTTTATATTAGTAGAAGAGAATTGGGAAGTTATCTTTAAAGTCAAAATATTTTGACGAGTTTTTATAATTCAACCAATATATTATCTGGGTATATTACCCTACTAATTCAAGAGTTCTTAAACTTTTTTTATTATTGTAAGAACTTTTCATTAAGTATAGAAATGATCCATTTTTTTATATTTTATAAATGGAATAAAAATTTAGAAAATATTGGGAATATTTACTTATATTATTTCCTTTAGCGTGCTAATGAATCTGCGTTACAATTTAAAAGGTACCAAACATATTATTTCAAAAATCAATAACGTGTTGAATTTAGACTCCCCTATCACTAATAGTAATTTAGAATGAATGTTAGTGAGCATGTATGACATATGCAATAAGATTAGGTGATAATGTTAGTCATACACCCTCTACACCATCTTGTTCTTTTTCACTTAGAGAAGATGAAGTAGAAATATTGGATCCAATGGAAGAAATTATGGATACACAAGAAATTTCTTACAATATATTCCCTATTTTTCATAACACATCCGAATCTGGATCATTTGGTCTCATTGCAATACCTGCAAAACTGAAAAAAATAATAATAAATAAATAAAAAAAATTACTTAGGAACGTAGATTTGTTGTTTTTTACAATTTGATTTACTTGAATTTCGACAAACAAATGAACAGAGATATCTAATTGTTTTCCACTTTTCGTCATGGCAAACGATATACTAAAACCTCATGTTAGCATAGAAGCTTTAGAATATACTTTTAGTGCAGGTAAAAAGACTTTGTCCGAAATAAAGAACCATTTCAAAAAAAGACATTTTGGAAGCATTATGTGAATAAAAAATTAGCAAGACGCTCATTTTCGTATACAAAATAAGTATGTCGAAATTGCACGTAGTCAAATAAATGATCTTTAGTTTTAACCTCTTTATTGTACATAATCATCTTTTCTCTAAAATCTAAATACTATTTTTGTTTCAAAACAAAAAACAGTACACATAACAAGTTGTTCGTATACAATTTTAACTCCTCCTAATAGAAAATTCAATTAAGTAGTCGGTCTCAAGCTCAGAATAGGAGGAGAATTTTCAACTACATGTTTTTATCTTTTTATTGTATTAAAAAAATAATAATAATAATAAAAAAAACAGGCTCATGGGCGAGCTTGGCCCACAAGTTGAGAAATGAGTTGAGCAGGCCAAGCTTGAGGCTGACTCAACCCATTGCCATTCCTAATTTTTTATTATTGTAATTGTTTGGTTATAGAAAAAGTAAATTGACCATTTTACCCTTCACTGCATAATATCAATGTAGGTTAAGATTTTATTTTTTGGGTCAACTAACGAACTAATTAACTGATTATGTTCATTGTCCTCTGGCTCGAATCAAAATGAAAGGTTTTGGATTGTGGCTGCAAAAATAAAAAGGTGTAGTCGCAACAAATTGAAAGGATAAAGATGAATATTGTATAATTTCCTTTCTTTTTCTTGATTTTTGATATAATTATTGTAATTGTTTGATTATAGAAAATATAAATTCACCATTTTACCTTCACTGAAATATATATAAATTTGGGTAAAAAAAAAAATTAATTTCTTGGGTTAAATAACGAACTAATTAACGGAATTTGTTCATTGTCATATGTCTGCAATCAAAATGAAATGTTTTTTTTATTGTGGCTGTAAGAATAAAAAAGTCTAGGTGTAGTATACAACAAATTGAAAGGTTTGGGACCCATTTGCACTTTTTCCATTCTTCGTTTGGGTATGATATGGGTTTGAGAAAAGGGAAAAGTACGCAATTACAAATCTATAACTATAACTTTTTAAAACTAACAATTTTTTTTTAAGAATAAGGTGTTTGGAATAATAATAATAATAAATATAATATAATATAATTTAATATAAAAATAATTATCACTTATATTTTAAATTAAAGTTAATATAATTTTATATATAAAATTCCAAACACCAACCAACCACCCCCATCCCACCCCACCAAGTTATAGTTATACACACAAAGTCGCAGTTCTGTCACAATTACAAATTTAGTTCTAAAATTCACCCCTCCCCACTCCACTCCACTCCACTCACAGAGTCATAGTTCAATCACACAAAATCACAATTTGATTACAATTAAAAATTTAATCACAAAATTCATCCCCTACCATCACCTAACCTCATCTTACTCACCAAGTCTCAGTTAAATCATTTACAAATTTAGTAGCAAAATTCACCCCACCCACCCACCCGACCCTACCCTACCCGCGAAGTTTCAATTTGGTCACACGAATTCACAGTTCAACCACAATTATTACAAATTTAGTTGCAAATCAAATTCTATAACCGATTATTTAATTAAATGAGCCACATCCCGTAATCGTCACAAGTCACGCAAAGTAACAATTGACACAAATTTTGGTCAGAACTACAAATATAGTTGTAATTAAACATTTTTAGTCGCACAATATTTATTGGTCACAACTTACTCATTTTTTTATCATAATTAGTGAATATTTTGATCATAATTACCTAATAATCGATCATATTTGTGACCAATAAAATGTTATAACATATGAATTAATTAAATGGATCACGTTCTGTATTAGTCAGTGGTCACACGACGTCATACAAAGTCATGGTTAGATCATAATTATAAATTTAATTGCAAATTAAATTTTGTGACTGATAATAAAATTAAACATGTCACATCTTATACTCATCACAAGTCGCTCAATGTCACAAGCGACACAATTTTTTGTCAAAATTACAAATATAATTACAACCAAACATTTTTAGTCGCATATTATTTATTGGTCGCAACTTATCTGTTTTATTGGTCACAATTAATCAATTTTTTGGTCACAATCACCTAATAATTGATCACATTTGTGAATGGTAAAACTTTGTAACAAAAAATTAATAAACGGGTCACATTCTATACTAGTCAAGGGTCATATAGAGTCATAGTTGACACAAATTGTAGGTCATAATTACAAATTTAGTCCAAAATCAATTTTTTGATCTGTAATTTAATTAATATGGTCACATAAAGTCACATATTGACACAAATTGTAGGTCACATTTACAAATTTAGTCGTAAATCAAATTTCATAATCGATGATTTAATTAAACCGATCACACCTCATACTCCTCAGTCAAAAGTCGCACAAAGTTACAATTAGTCGATATTTTGATCACAATCACCCAGTAATTGATCACTATCAGGCATAATTGATCACATGAAATATGTTTTCTTGAATCCATTGATAAAGAAATATGTTTTCTTGAATCCATCGATAAAGAAATCAGTGATTCAGAGGACTCTTCATGTATGAACCTACAATCACCCATTCCCCATTAATATTCACTTTAAAATGATCCAAATAATTGCATTCTTCCAAGTCCGTCTGGACGCTTTTTCCATCATAACATATGAAGCACATTTAAAGCTATGACATCCTTTCTGGCTTGATACAATCTAATCTGAGCCATCTTCTTCGTCCTTCTCCTTCTCCCTTTTCCCTTTCTGATTTTCATTTTTAATCAAATTACTGTTGAAATATTTTGTGGATAGTGATGTCAAAGAATAGAATATATATGAAAACTCATGCCAACATATGGACAAAATAACGGCAAGGAAATAAGAAAAAGAAAGGAGATGGAAAAGATGCAAAGTCGAGACAAGTGTTGAACACTTTATCCTTAAGTCGAATTTGCCCTGCAACGGTTCCTAGGTTTATGACAATCAACTCTCAAGATACAACAACTATCATTTGTGTTTGTAGCACTTTAAAACATAAGCACAACAAACCAGGATAATGACTTTTGTACTCCAAAATGAATATGAAAAGAAAGAACCAAAATTATGCAACAAGAATGCAAGAATTTTATTTAAGAGAAGAAGAAAGAATGATATTATGTTTACATATTATTAGTGTGAGGAATAGAACGTCCCAAATGTTCTATTTATAGATGATGAAGAGCTAGGAACGAAGTAGTGTGGAGCCAAATCATGTAACTCTTCGAAAGGAAGTGACTGTTCATACTACTATGCGATCGCATGACTTTACGTGAAACCGAAAAATAAGCAAAAAACGTTTTACGTGCGATCGCATGGTAACAAATTTGACCCCTTTTTCGTCCTTCTTCGTAATTTCTCATTTATCTGATATTGGTTTTGAGATGTCGAATATGCTCTTCGATGCATGCAGGTAGATCCCCGTTTTCGCTCCCGAAGCTGCGAAGTGGCGAACACTTTTTCCTAAAAGGATTGGGTCGGATCTGAATATTTTATCGAAGTTGACACGAAGTCACTTTAATCGATTTTCAACACTCAACTAATTTCTCGAATTATTAAACCACTTTCCAACAATTACTCCCAAGAATATTGGTCAGGCCATCCTTATTCCTATCAGCAAAGTTAATTTTCTCTCTGGTACTACGATTCAGTTGCTCTTCATTTATAAATTTGTTTTGAGAAAACGAACCAAATAAATAACAAAAATTATAGTGGCGAAGTTTAAGATAGATAACAAAAATTACAATTGAATCATTGCATATGTTGTCACTCCGTTTTACCCATGATCCATTCCATCTTCATCAACATTTTCTGTGAGACTCGTCGTTGCTGGCGACGAGATCGCCTCTGCTGCCGTAGTAGCGAAGATCTCCCTGCTGGGACACAAGGCGACAATTTCGTCACTACGCCACTGAAGTGGATGGAGTTGCAGTAGAGAGAGCTCATGAGCCAAGCTCGACTCGGCCCACAAGCTGCGAGCTCAAGGAGTATTTAATGATACTCATGGGGCATGATCCTCATGTTATGCTTAGAGTGATACATAGAGCGAGTAGTACGATGTGACTATCTCAATTGAAAACGATCATAGAATTCTGAATAGTCGAGATCTTGGTTGGGGTCGCTCAACGGTGAATGATCTCGCTCGCTTATCGGTGAATGATCTCATCTAGTGAAATGAGATTGCCTAGATGGAGGACCATTTCTGGACAGGTGAAAAGCAGGTGCCTCATATCTCAAGATGGGGCTCGTGTATGATGCAACTGGCGTAGTGACTGAAGGGACATGTGGTGCGCGCGATCCAGAAAAAGATGCTCCAGTAAGTGATGGAAAGTCTACCTCGATGTTCTGCATGCATTTTCTCATACCCATCCCATCAATATCACTCTAGATCTGTGCATTCACCTTGTCCTATCAAAGGGTAGGAGTAGGTGGAGCTTTCTCCTCACCAAAGAGATTAGTGACCAAGTCCTCAATGGAAAATCTCAAGGAAGATGTGATCTTCATATGGTGCTTTGCCTCAAAATGGTCTAGCAAAAGTTAATTGACCTTTAATTTCTCTGTACCTAGCTCTACCAGTAGACTACGTGCAAGAAGCTGTGGAATTGTCCCTGCTGACCCATGAAAAGATCGTGCTGTCTCTGAAGATGGTGAGGAGCTAGTGCGGGTAGTGCCTCTATAGAAGGTACAATAATAATTGGTGTAGAAGTGATAGAGATAGGAGATACCTCAATAGGAGCCTTTAGAAGAAGCTCATATATGGTAGGAACTTCCACCGAAATAAGCTCAATAGATGTAGGAATGATCTGTGTAGCCTCTGTGTAAACCACTGGTATGATCTTAGTAGTAGGACGGGAATAAGAGCCTTTGTAGTCTGCTCAGGAAATGTAAGGAGAACCTCTGTGGTAGGCTCAATATCTGTAGGAATCTATGTTGTGGTCTCTAGTATAACCTCTGTGTGTGTGTGGGTGCAGTCTCTGTTACTGATGGTGTTAACTAGATGACTAAAGGAGCTATTGTGGAAGTAGTGAAGAAGAAAGAGGGGGCTGCTGATCGGACAAACCTCTTCTTTTGTATGGGAGGTGGTGTTGTAACTGCTAGCGCAGCAGTAGGCAGTGGTGGTGCTGGTGTAGGGGTGGGGCTGGTGCCGGTGGTCTCCCAATCTGACACTGAACAAAATTTAGGCTGCGTTTGATAGCGATTGTGGAATTTGAGTGGAAAGAAAATAAATTTTAGGGAATTGAATTCCTGAGAATTTGAAGGTTGATTGGTTTAATTATCTAGGTAGAAAAAGTGAGGAATTTTTCAACTTTTGTTGTTGATTGGTATTATTTTTCATAGAAAATAAAGCAAGATTCAACTATTTTAATAATTTTTTTTCACACATTTGTACTTGATAATAATAATTTTATTTTTTGGAAAAAAATAAATAAAAAAATGATCAAAGTGATGAAAATGTTACAAAGTTTTTCCTAGAAAATAAAACCTACCCTCCCACCAAGAAAATCAATTCCTCAATTTCATGGAACTTAGGCGCGTGAAGTGTATTGGATGGAAATAGTTTCCATAGAAATGATTGGCAATCAAACATGACAAAGGTAGAAATGTAAGTGAAAAATGTGATTTTCCATCGAAAAGATAGTGTATCAAACACACCCTTAGATTAATTATGATTTAAAATCTTTGTCTAATAGAAAATGAGATAAAATGTATGATAAATAATATTTTTGTACATTTCACTTTTGAATTTTTTGGTGAAACGAACACTCATTGATATATATATATATATATATATATATATTAAGTTTGATTTTTGGTTCTGGAATAAGAATAAGAATCAGAACCGAAATCAAATGATTTTTGATTTTTAGAATTAAACCATTAATCTTTTATGTAAAATCGAACCAAACCGCTTGATTCTAATTTGATCAATTTGATTCGATTATTTTGTTCACATCCTTACCTCCAAGATCTATTCCTAAACCTATTCATCCGCCAATCCAAAGTCCAAACACACCGTATTGGCCCGGTCGGAATTCAGATAACCCGACAGATTTCCCTTTTACAATTGCGTTGGTTTTCAAATTTTCCACGGGTTTATAAAAAAAAGAAAAATGCTAAAAGAACAACATATTTGAACAAGTTAGTGGACAACACACTTATATAGAGATGTGGCCCACACATGTAGACCCTATCGCTCATGTGAGAATGTTATTCACCTTATCATATAGAATTATCCAATAAAAAAAAATATATTCTATAAAAAAACCCCCCGGAACCTTTTACCTTTCTACCCGTAGCTATTGATTTCGATTCAATCCCCTCGAAAATAAATGGAGAAGGAGATTACTGAAAACGGAATCGGAATTCGGATTCTATGCCGCCGACTGGTGATTTTGAAGAAAGAATTAGGCATTCAGTGGCTAATTGGATCTCCATTCTTCCCTTCACTCACTATAGTTTCCACCCTCCGTTGCCTTCATACCATCGGCTCTGATTCGATCTCTCCCGATCTCGTCAAGGAATCAGGTATGCAGTTGTATGCAGTTGTTTTATATTTATGTGTTCGTTTACATTTTCGTGGAACTTATGATAAGATTAAGCTTTTGAATGAGGTGAAAACATGGATTCGAGTATTTTTGTCACCTATCGTGTTGACCTTAGCCTAAAGTTTAAACTTTTATATCAAGTGATTAACAGTCTTGGTGCATTGATACTCGCACGTGTATGCATAAATTGGTTTTGTTTATCTGGTTGCAACTTGCTCAGCAGGGTGGTTAATTGTTTGACATTGTAGTTTCTTAAAGTTTATGGTGATTAATGGTTTGGGGAACTGACGTGGAAATGCTAAAGAAGGCTGGGACGGAGCCAATCATTTTGAGCTGGAGCCCCGTATTAACATGCACAAAAACGTTAAAATAACATAATAATGAGTTTATTACAAGCATTCCTTATGAATTCTCATACTTTGATAGCGTTATATAATTACATCATTATCATTCTTGTCAATACATCATTCTCAATATACCCAATCAAATTATCATTCAACCATTGATCACACATTCAGGTCGACGGCAATGGAATTGAGAAAATAAGGAAGAAAGATGTGTGCATCCCATGTTCTCTGTATGAAACAAGCTTTTAGATTTGGGAACTAGGTTGGGAGTTATTGGGCCAAGATTTAAATAAGAGGTGTAACTTTATAACTTCTTCCATTTTGCTAATAAAAGTTATACATCAACCTATTCCAGAATATTTTAGAATTGGGCTAAAAGTTAAATAAAAAATCTTTAAAAAATAATAAAAATAAAAATATTGCAAAAAGTTTGGGGGGTCCAGGACCCCCCTTGGCTCCACCCATGCATGTGTATATATTAATACTTGAATGTATTGAGTATTTTAATGGCATAAAAGCATGTTTATACTCACATGTGTCTGTGTCAAATTAATCTACGTGCACGGGGTTGTACCTTGCTCTGGCAGGGTGGTGAATTGTTAGTTTCTTTCACTTGATAGTAAATGGTGGACTGAACTACAAGCGGGGAACCAAGATAGTAAAGAAGGTAGAGCATTCTCATGCCTAATGTACCAGTTGTCTATGTAGGGGTATCTGTGTGTATTTATGACATCTATGGGTGGTTATATTCTCAAATGTTTGCATAAAATTGTATTTGTGTCCGTAGTTGTACCTTGCTCTGGCAGGGTGGTGAATTGTTTGACATAAACAGTGGATAAGGAAACTAAGCCTCCATTTGGTAAACGGTTTATAAACTAGTTTATAACCTACAAAATTTCTCAAACCACTTTCTAACCACATATTTTCTCTCTTCACTTTTCAACCACTATTTTACCTCAAAATCATAAATAAATCAGTTTATAAATCACTACAGTATTACCGAACGGAGGCTAAGGTGTTAAAGAAGGTGAGTAGACTATGCACAATGTACAACGCCCATGAACCCGTCTATAATACAAGTATTCGGGCTGCTACAGTGTAATAAACATTGTTCAAAAAAAAATATTTCTTATTGTTATTGAGGCTTGACTGATAATACTTGAAAAGAGCAATGTACAATCTTTTCCATGTTCTTTTGGCACTGTGCAAGGGTCTGCAGCATTTCAAATGTTCTAGAATTGCTGTTTATTTTATTGTTAGCCCCTGTTTAGTATATACAATAAAATAAGATTTTTAATAGATTTTGATAAAGATTGATGAAATGTGTGATTGAAAATTTACGGGTCCCATAAAATGTGTGGTTAAAATTAATCGTTGACTTTAACTTTAACTTAAAATTTAAATCTTTTCTTTTCTTTTTATTTTATTTTTAAATCAGAACCAAACAGGGGCTTAGTAGTTAGATCTTTGCACAATGGTTTCTGCATTTCACATGCTTCTATGCTTGATTTTTGATATTTATTCAAGTGAAATGATTTATGAACTTTGTGACAGATGACATAAGAAGTCTGCTTATGAAGGGTTTTGAAGTAATTGGAGCATTGATTGTTGATGATAAAAATGACTTGAAAATTGAGAAAATAGTAGGGGATGCTATTTCATCAGTTAGAAAATTGAGGAACTCCCTCTATAGCATTGACAATGATCGTCAGGTACTAATTGGAGCTGTATTAGATTTGAAAAATGGTGTCAGTGAGCGTCATGTTCAGTTTTTTATGTCAAGAGCTGGGAAATCTGGTAGTGTGGAAAAAGTAGGTACCATTTTTTATGAAGATGAGCCTGAGAAGTTTGTTTGGGATAGAGGTTGTATAGTTCAATGTGAGCTTCCGTTAAGGCTGCCATTATATTATCCCATGAACACAAAAGGTGAACTTTTCTCACCTCATTTATTTATTTATTTTTTTCAATTTCTTATTTGATTGATTTCTGTTCATGAAAAAATGTATATAAAGAAATATTTAACATGCTTTGACAAAGATTTATATCTTTGAAATCTTTAGATCAAAAGATGAACTGAGAACAAATTATATTAGTAAAAAATGTGAGATTTTTTTTGTAATTTATGTACAATTTTTATTTTTCTTATTGTTGAATTAGCTTGAGTTTTGATTCAGTTTAGATTAGATTAGATTTTAGAACAAGATAGAGCACTTGAAAAAGTCATTGCCCATTTCATTTTCCTTTTCCTTTTCCTTTTCACCTTCTTCATTAAACATTCAGAACAAAACTAGCTATTTGTTAATTATTACTAAACAAAGAATTGTTTTTTGGAGTACACTCTGACACAGCAAAAAGCTTCTTTACTTGAGATGAAAACTTGGAGAAATGAATTGCAAGAATATAAATTGCTGAACAGTCTCTTCACAAAAAGTCAAAGAAGAACTAATCTATCAAGGCTATTAGTTTTCTGTGTATTTGCGTAGTGATACATGATGCATACCCTTCTGTTTGCCTTTGGGAAGCCATCATGTTGCGAAGCAAAAATTTGGGCTATGCTTTACTTTGACGAGAGAATTTGCTTTTACCTTTTCTTTTTATGGTTCTGACTAAGTTCTGTGCTCTTTAGATGTGGAGGGCATATACGCACAAGCTATTAAAAATGTAGAGTGTAAATTTAGAGATCCACAAGTTACATACCTTATAGAAGCCCATAACAGTCAATCAACTGGTGGATCCCAGCCAATTGTTCTTCATGGCACAGAACTGAATCCGCCAGAGGAACTTCCAAAAAATGCCTTTTCAATTGAAAATGCTCGAGAATCCACTGCAAAGTCTTTAGCGTGTTCTTACTTTTGCTTAGAAACCAAAGATACGGTGCCATATACTTCAGTAGAGGTAAAAAATTTCGAAGAAATGATGAACAGTCTGCCTTGATTTACTAATAAAGTCTTATTGTTTAATGAACTTCACTCTTTACAAGTAGCTGTTGAAAAACTTTTATGCTTAGAACGCAGATAAAATTCTAGTCAACATCCTGTTTAATAGATCAAGAAGTTCTCACAAGCCTACAGCGCCTATTGCTGAATATTATCCAGGTAACTAGAAGTTTTGAACTTTTTGGGCTATCCTTGTGGTCTTTCCCTTTTTAGCTTGCTATTTTGATATTGCTCCTTCATTAATTCCTATCTTACTACTTCTCACCTTGTTTCGTTTCAGCGACAGAAGGTACGAAACTTTTGGTCGTAAACCACAAATTAGAAGTGCTTTGCTATGCAGCAAAGGAACTTTTGTTGATGGATTTAGTTTCCAAGTTACTCATTCCTGCATTAGTCGATCAGTTACATTCATTGAAGAACAAAATTTCGCCCAGTCTCTTAACAGAATGCCCAAAGGTAATACTTTTAGAGTGTCGTACCATTCACGAGAACTTCTAGGAATAGGCAGAATAATGTATGCTAAAATCTAGTACTCCCTCAGTCTTATAACAATAAACTTGTTTCTTTTTTGACACAGATTAAGAAATCTTATTTTATGTGTTGGTACTATAAATTTTGCTTACATTTTCCTAATATACCCCAATATTTAGTAATAATAGTTCATATTTGTTGATAACTAGGCTCGTATAAATAGGAGTATATTAGAAAACTAAAATTTTAATATAATAGGGAAAGTGACCTATAATTTGAGACAAATAGAAAAGGAAAGGAAGCCTATTTTTGTGGGACGGAAGGAGTATATGCTAAATCCAGAGGTTATGTGCATTATGATTAATACAACATATGAAATTGACGTGAGTTGATTTCTGACTTGGTTTACACGTAGTGTCTCTATTTCAGTTTCTGTAAGAAAGTTATTTTGGTCCTTTTTTTAATGCTTGTTCGATACTACAATCACTGAAGTGATGAAATTGCTTTACTCTTCTGCAGCTACAGCCATACCACTTCATGCCTTCAGGTTTTTTACATCCAATAACGGTTCTGTATGAACTCAGTTATGGAGAGACGGAAATGAAACAAGGTATTTGAATTCAAACATCAGTAACACATATTGTGGCTAGAAATATGTATCCTTGTCTTGAGAATGGAAAATAAGATGGATATTGAAGCACTACCTAATCCCAAACTCCTTTCTGCTGCAGTGTGCAATCAGAATATTTTCACTTCATCGTTTTGTTTATTCAATTACACAGCATACGTGCACTGCAGTTGTTGTATATAGGAACAGGGATACAAGTCTTTTTCTTATAGGAATTGATTGTAATCCTCTTCTCTCTCTTTTCTGCTTTTGGACTGAGATACGCACACGGGGCTAATATTGAGCACAGAGGATTCATAGCCAAAACTTCTTGAACTTTCAGTATTGATAGTCTGGAAGATTACCCCATCAATGAATTGTGTAGCATGGGCTTAAATAATGAGAAGCTGAATGAGAACACTACTTGGTGCAAACAATTCAGAATAATGTGTCCCCCCACCCCACCAACTTATGCTACCATCTTTTTATAGGGAATGTGATTCTTGTTTGGTTGTCAGAAACCCCCAAGGCATTTTTTAGGTTTTATATTTCAAATATGACATTTTTAGGCTTTTCATTTCTTCTTATGGTGACATAAGATTTGAAGAATTTTGCATGTGCAGTTGAAGTTCGAAGATCCCTTCACCTGAGACTTGGGTTACCATTTGATCGCCCTCTATTGAGAATTGCTAATGCCATAAGTTTATCTAGAACAAAGGACAACACAACGAGAAATTCATCTCGAAAGGGTAATACGCAGTTTCCTGCATGGCCCACAATTTCTTATCAGTGATTGTATTCTGAGTGAAGGTTTTCTTCAGAATTGTTGACTCATTTGTGTGTATTTTAGGTTCATCTTTGCTCAATGATGTACATCATGGAATTCAGAGCAGTGGGGGTAAGTTTTGTCTTGTGTCTCATGTATGCTCCCAGTTTCTACGTTTTTATGTATTACTATTTCTTTCTAACGATTGTACCAGTGTTTTTATTTTTTTATATTTGTTTGCTTGTGCAGTATCTGGTGGTTTTGTTTCTCTGGTGCAAGGTTCTTACGAGTATTATCATTACCTCCAAGATGGATTTGATGATTCGGTAACACAATTTTCTCTTGCAAGCCCTTCTTTTGTTGATGTTTACCTGTAGAATTAAAAAAAGATGTGTAATTTCTTTTTATGAACCCTTCCTTATGTTTGATACTGTTAAAAATACATGTCAGGGATGGGGTTGTGCTTACCGCTCTCTGCAGACTATTATTTCATGGTTCAGGCTGCAACATTACACTTCCATTCCCGTCCCTTCACACAGGTACTTTAGGCTCTTTGAGAAGGCTGAAGTAATTACTAGATGAATCCATTGAATCCCCCTCCCTGGTTTGTTGTTTTGTCCGTTACTTGTATCTCCTCCACTTGCCAAGGTATGTCTGTCCAAGCTTTCCAGAGAACATAATCACTCCACGTCGTTCTCAGGGAAATACAGCAGGCACTTGTGGAGATTGGCGATAAGGACCCTGCATTTGTAGGGTCACACGAATGGATTGGGGCCATCGAGTTAAGTTTTGTGCTAGACAAGCTTCTTGGAGTAAGTTTACTTGTGTTAATCTAGTGCATCAAACATACTTTTTATTCATACATTTCGTAGGACCCCCCAACTGCTTCTACTACTACCCACTTATTTTTCACACATTTCGTAGGACTCAACTTATAATCATAAAATCACTCACACATTTCGCAGTACTCACAACATATAATCATAAAATGACTCCCAAGCATGCTATTAATATGCTTGTATCATTACTAGTCTCGACTCTTAAATCATGACCAATGCACTGTGGCTTGCTTACTAAACTCCTATCCCGAACAGGTTAGTTGCAAGGTCATTAATGTGAGATCTGGATCTGAGCTTCCTGAAAAAAGTCGAGAACTTGCATTGCATTTCGAGAATCAAGGAACACCCATCATGATTGGTCAGAATAATTCTCTTTCTTATCTCATATTTCAAAATATATCTAAAAGTGAAGATTAAACCTTGTCGATTTTTGCTTAGCCATAGAATTTGTGTTAAAAGACTGGAAACAGAGGATATAAAAATAGTTCCCGGCACTTGTACTTACAGGTGGAGGTGTTCTTGCATATACCCTTTTGGGGGTCGATTATAACGAGACAAGTGGAGAATGTGGATTCCTAATACTCGACCCTCACTATACTGGGAACGATGACCACAAAAAAATTGTGAATGGCGGATGGTGTGGGTGGAAAAAGACAGTTGATAGTAAGGGAAAGCATTTCTTCTTGCATGATAAATTTTACAATCTCTTGCTTCCCCAGAGGCCAAACATGGTCTAGTTTAACTTTCAGTTTAGAAGTAGGCTAAGGAATTTACTGCAGAGGTATCATAGTTTAAGATCAGGAAAATGGAATATGTTTGGAGATTGTTTTTGTTCCTATTTTATTTCTTTCTTGTAATGTAACGTGGAGACTGAGTAAAACGTTAGATGGGTAATGTGAGTATTTTTTGGTTTACAATCACTCCAATTTCCAATACGACTTTTTAATAACACATCTTTTTTATCTCCAATTTTTAATCCTACATCTACCTCAAACAAAAAACCCAAAATCTGATTATAATCAGATCCAAACAGCGGCTAAGAATTTTATGGCTAAATTTTGTCTTTGGGCAATGAACTTAAGAAATTTTTTAAATGGGTCACCAAACTTTAATTTGCCTCAATAGTGTCTCTCTCGACCAGTTCAGGTTCAAGGGAGGGTGATCGAGGATACCCTGACTTTAGATCCCAAGTTTTTTCCACTCTAATCGCATTCGTTCACATATCAGCCTCAGACTGGGAGAAATTGATCTGTCGACAGACACGTTAATTATCACATAAGCTAATTGGGCCTCTATAAATTTATTGATTTGTTGATATACAAAAAAGGATAATTGCATTATGCACCTTTTTTCTCTTGAACTGAAATAAACACTTAATAAATTTATGTCTTTTTCTTTTCATTACTCAAATTTACACTCTAAGTATCAATGTGTGATACAAAATTTAGGTTTTAAGTATCATAAAAAATTAGAAAGTATCGTAATATGATAATTTAAAATGACGTAAATTTCAGTAAATCGGAAGTATTATAAATTTTTTGAAAGTATCAATGTATGATACGTTTTGACTTACGTAAATTTGAGTTTGACCCCAAATTTTTGGGTATTTATGCAAATGTTCCATACAAAAATACACAATTCTGAAGTCAAATATCAAAGCCCAGAAATAAGGAACCCAAGTATATGAGTATCAAGGAGAATATCAAGGAGTTTGAGTGATTGGGTGAGCAACGAATGAAGCGTTGGACAATATACATAATTAAAGAGGCAAATTTCTCAATCAACCCATGATCTAAAAAAATAATAATGGGGTAGTTAATTACAGTTACTAAGATGTGGTAATAAAGATTGCTATTATGAGAAGTCACTGAAAGAAGTTATTCATGCAAAATAGTGAACGATTATGGGTAGTCACAAAGCGAGAGTTACGCAAATGGAGATTATCAAAATATAAAAGACGAAATACATCATGAAAGAAGAACCACAAAATCAACTCTAAAACAGAGACTGTAATTTTCTTATTTTAGATTTTAATAGATTTTCTTAGTTAGACATTCTGTGCTTACGCCCCTTGTAGGTATATTATAAATTAAATCTTTCTAGTAGAACATCTTTTGTTGAGGCTTTGTCTTAAGATGTTTTCCCTTACACATCCTGTATTCATTTTTTAATTACTAGCATGAAACTTGTGCAAAACAATTAGGCACACCTAATGGGTCCCTTGGTGTAAGAAAGGTTTGAAGCATCACGCCTCATAAAAACTTGATAAGGAGTCGAAAATTCCATGATATGTTTCTTCTGTGGTTGAACAATTTGAGGGTCAGCAAAGTACCACAGAGATAAAAGGATCGGGTCTTAGCTTTTTTGAACCATGACTGAGTTAAGCCTACGTACCATGCGTGCATTGATGGGATAATCACTCAGGACGTCATCGAGCGGGTAAACTTGTAATATATTCACATTGTTGAGAAACTCGCTCAAAATGAAAATGCACCATGACAACATGGGTAAACAATTTAGTATGTTAAATAAACTCTTGAATAAATTGGTAGGCCAGATTGTCGGTCAAATCCTATGGGAGGGGATAATTACTTTCAAACTAGGTGTTTAATATGTAGTGGCTCGCCAACTGTAAACATAAACGGAGGTTCACCAACCATAAACACAAGTCAAGGTCTTGAAGTGTCACATATTGGACCATCCAATATGGAAAGTCTTGGACCTTTTAATGCGGGAGGTGTTGGAACATATAATACGGTTGTACTCTTAATATAAGGGAGAATATCCAAAACATAGGACAAATATTACACGCATTAACGAAGGAGTAAATCCACCCTTTAATGGTAACAATGAACCAAATAATTGTGCATTAATGACTAATACGTGTGCAAATCCTATTAGGCCTCCAGCTATGCCCATGTACTACAACTAGTAGTACTTCCATTTGACCCTAAGGCAATGTTGAGTGAACAAATAACAGAATCCCACAAGATCAGTTGTCCTATGAAATTCGGCTAGAAATTCGTCCAACGTATAAGAAACCTTATACAGACATGGTAGATCAAGTATATCCTTGACCTTGAAGGTATAAAGTACTTGAATTCTCTTTATTTACTGGTCTAGGGAAATTTCCACTTTAGAACATAAAGAGCATTTTACTTTACAATGTGATGAAGTTACTCGCTACCATAAAGTAAGATTAGTCCCAAATTCAAAAATCGGGGTTGCTTTTTCATGTTTCATTAACTTGCTCTATCCAAACTTGGCAATAGTTGGAACATTTATTTCATGCTCAATTTTACAAAACTGAGTGAGCAGTCACTAGCAGATTTGGAAAATTTGCATCAATTGTCAAATAAATGGGCTGATTCATTCTTTCAAAGATTTAAAACTATTCGGAGCAAGTGTTTTGTTCTTTTGCCAGAAAAAGAATGTCAAAATTGTTTAAAGTTGATTCAGTTTTGAGTTTAAAAAGGTTCCAAGACAAAGAATTTCCTTGTCTCTTTCAATTTAAAGCGAATGTTATTAGATATGAGCAATTGTTTGAAGAAGAAGAAGAAATGAGAAATTTCATTAAATAAACTTATTATAGAGACCCAAATTTTGACAT
The DNA here is from genome assembly GCA_963555705.1 of Ligustrum vulgare. Lineage (NCBI taxonomy): Eukaryota > Viridiplantae > Streptophyta > Magnoliopsida > Lamiales > Oleaceae > Ligustrum > Ligustrum vulgare. The sequence goes on along the minus strand of OY743168.1, from coordinate 33,407,782 downwards.
ACATGCCTTTGATACTAGTCAAAGCGAGGTTGAAGTATATCTGATTGAAATGGTCAAAGGAGATATTTATGCATGTCCCTTATTAACCAAGTTAGAAATATTGAATAAGGATGAACTGGCAAAAGAAGAAAAAAATATTGTAAATGACATAAAACATGGTCTCACATAACTAATAATTGCTTGGTTTTTCGTAATTTTTGCAGGACGCCATTGAGTCAAGACGAATTACATTTGAATCAAAGAAAAAGTTGGCATTGGATGAGAATTCGTTTCCACGGTCAGTGGATGTCGATATAGTCATCCCTAAATTTGAAAAGTTTGGCCTTCCAAAGTTCAAGCTAGTAGTAGATGAGAGAGATGACGAAACCACATCCTAAGGCATTTGAACTTTTAAAAGGAAAAGTTATTGAAGAAGGAAAGAAAGGGAAACTTGTGCATTATATGCCATAAGGAAGTTTACAAAGTAGCAGATGTAAAGAAGACATACACACAACACTTACAGTCGGCCAATGCTACTGATCCCCAATTGTTTATGCAGCATGTAAGGCCACCTCATAGGAGATCATACAGCCTAGTCCATGGTTGTACACCAAGATGTTTGGGAAGTCATATAACCCACAATTGAATGACAAGACATTTAGAACACAATAATATCGCTCAAATGTGTGGCATTATTTCAGTCTTAAAGTAGGGAAGGTGATCCCATTCAATGAGATGACGATGACTCAAAAGAGGCATTTCCAGAGATGCAGAGTGCTATTTTTTTTTTTATCTATTCTCTTTATTTTGAATTAATCTTATAGTACACAATTGTTTACCTAGTGATTTACCAATTTTTGTATTTAAATATCACAAACAATTGTGATTGTTGATTTTAGGATGATGTGATGGAAAAAGTGATGAATGTTTATCAAATGCGTTGTATGTAACCCAATCAATAAACCACTATTTACAAGTAGCAAAATTCCCAAAATGGCCTCACTCCCCACTTACCCCAACAAACTAAAACCAATTTCAGTCAACATTTTCAGGTTAAGAGCTTGTTTGGAAAAGCTAAGGCCATGTTCTCTTTACTGTTTTGAGGTCGTTTTCTGTTTTTATTTTCGAAAACACTAAAAACGCGTTCTCTTTACCATTTTCGAAAATGTATTTTGGAAAAAAAAAATTATACACAAAACGCCCAAAACCTCGTTTTGGACATTTTAAGTGTATTTCAACAAAAAAATGTTCAAAACGCGAAAAACGCGTTTTGAAATTTTTTTTATTTTTATTTATTTATTTATTTTTTATTTTTTAAAGAATTATCATAACTTGGAATTAAGCCTAAATAATTTATTTTTTTAGAATTATCTTAGCTTAGAACTAAGCGTAAATAAAGTTTTCTTTTTTTAAAATTATCCTAACTTGGAATTAAACCTAAAATAAAGTTTTATTGAATTCAACATCAGCATTACAAAAAAAATTAATTGGGAATTCTTGTTGTTATATTTCAAAAAATGCCTTGATAAATGGACTGTGGTGGTTTTGAAAGACTTGCATTTTCTGGATTTTAATAAAATCAGAGCTTCCTCAAATTTCGAACATGACCAAGTTGTGTTAATATAGACTATTAGTGCTCGCATTAGTATGTTGTAGGTAACCATGTTTTCAGTGTATTGTGAAAGGAAATTTGAGTTTTATCCAGTAGTATTCTGCAAGCAAATTAATTAAAAATGGTTTAAGTAGAATTCTGCAACATTTCAAACAGAAATGTGTTTTCCAGCTTTTCATTTTCAAAAACAGTTTTCAGAAATGACAAACTAAACATGTTTTCAGCAAATTTGAAAATAAAAATAAAAACAGGAAATATAAAATATTTTCGAAAATGAAAATACAAAATAAAATACAAAAACGCCACCTAAAAGTTTTACAACTATTCAAACTTAATCTCCATCATCCATTCTTAGTCAAGCCCACAATTTTTTATTTTTCAAACATTTTTAGAGCACACATCCATAAAAAAATAAAAAATAAAAACTAAACCAAAACATTTCACGTTACCAAACATGCTCTAAAATTACAATCTTTTTAACATCTTCTACAATGTCCCATCCTCACCCTGCTGTTGTGAAACTGGAGCCTACGGCCAATAATGCCACCTCCACCTCATGCGTTGACTGTACAGCCATCGAGACTTGCTGTTTTAACTGATTTTAATGTTGAGCCGCTGTTAATACCCAAAAATACCAGATTCAGAGGCTTAGCATAAAAGGCCCAAAACATGATAGCTCATTATGGATGGAAGGACGATCTGGGCGACTAGGCGATTACTAAGGCACTTAGGCGATAGGATGGTGGCAAAGGTGATTGGGCGACAACATTGAATAAGGTTAAAGAAGCAGTTTTGGGGAATCATCCCAGGACTCATCCGGTCATTCATTAGTAGTTTCCACGTTCTGAGCAGTTGAAGGAGATCATGGAAGTTATTTGAGACAAAGTGGTAGATTTCAGTTACGCAAGAAAATGGGCGACAGTTATGCGACATTGTGGATAGCAATTGTTCCAAGCAAATTATAAGTTAAGGCGGCAATCAAAAGTTCAAATACTAGAAGGAAGTTGTAGATAGTTGTATATATAGTAGAACTTTAGACATTTAGAGGGATCAATCAATCAACTCTTGAACAGAGATATGAAATTTTCTTTTATCTTTACTTTCCTATCAAAACATAGTCTAGTTCGTGTGCTTGTGTCCCTTGGAGGCCTTGCATCTTTTGTCGGCTTTTGTACTATTAGAAATAGACACCTCTCATTGGGACTTTGTCTCAAAAGGTTGTTGTTCCTTACACATCATCTGATTTTTCTTTAATTTGTTACCTGCTACACGATTACCCGCACGGAGTTTGAAGGGAAAACAAGTTTAGCACACCCGGTGGGACAACATTTGGTGTTTGAAGATACAAAGGTGAAGAAAGATGCTTTATAAAAATTTCGATAAGGAACCAGCAAGCCACCGCATCCAGTCTGTGATCGAGAGATATGAGCAGCAGCAAAGCACTCCAGGAACAGATGGACAAAGTCAGAGATGCTATGAGCCAATGGAGGAATTAAGTCCTCGAACTATGCGTTCACTACTTGGCGAACTCACATAGGATGTGGTTGAACAGGTAAACTTACAATATGTTCATAATATGGAAAAGTTCATTTAAAGTGAAGGAGACCACTATGACAACATGGCTAGACAACTAAGAACCTTACACGATACAATGAATAGGTTAACAAGCCAAATTTATCAGTACACTTTTCTAAATATTGGTCATCACTTCCAAGCCAGAACAATTGTGGGACACAATCCCACGATTGTAGGTCCAAATTAAGGGATAGAACCACCTTTTACACTTTCTACTTCCAACTTGGGGGTAGTGGTATGGCTAACTTAGGTAATAGTAGTGAAGCGCTACACTTGGGGGTAACCCAAAGTACAAGAGATAATATCCAAAATAATGGACAGAACACCCCACGCATTAATGACGAGGGGAAACTCAGGCTAATGGTAACAGTGGTCTAAAAAATTGCACCTTTGCTGCAAACCCCTTACCAAATATTAGGCTACAAGTGATACCACCTAGAAATCAATATGTAGGTGCCCCTTATGATCCTAACGTTCTATTAAGAGATCAAATTACTGAAATAGTGAGGGACCAAATGGCTGTAGGAATACGTCCTTGCATTAGGCCTACTTACACTAAGCTATATCCTGATTGGGTAGACCAAGCATATCCATGGCCAAGAAGGTACAAAGTACTAGAATTCTCACTGTTCATTGGCCTTGGAGAAGTCTCAACTTTAGAACACATAGGGTGTTTTACGTTGCAATGTGGCGAGGTAAATGACTACCATAAGATGAGACTATTTCCTAGCTCTTTAACAGGGGTAGCCTTCTTGTGGTTCATTAATTTTCCAGAAAATTCTGTTCAGACATGGCAACAATTAGAACAATTGTTCCACACCCAATTTTACAAGTCAGAATCTGAGGTTACTTTGGCCGAATGGAGAATCTACGCCAAATGCCAAACGAATGGGCAGAAGGTTTCCTCTAGAGGTTCAAAACAGCTAGAAGCAAGTGTTTTGTACCTTTTTCTGAAAAGGAATTTGTTAAGATCGCTCAAAGTTGCCTCAGCTTCGATCTATATAAAAAAAAAAAAATCTAGGACAGGGAGTTTCCTGAACTTTTTCAGTTGAGCACGAATGTATTCAGGTATGAACGACTAATTAGAGAGGAAGAGCAAATGAAAAGTTTCCAGTAAAGGGTCTTACTATAAAAACCCTAACTTTAACGTTCACTTGGTTGATGATAATTACCATGATCAGACCGAAGTAGTTAAGGGAGACACATATACCTGCCCTTTAGCGGTCGAATCAAACTCAACGGTCAAAAATGAGCCTATAAGAGATAAAAACAAAAAGGCTAGAGTATTCTCCTTTGACGTGACCAAAGCTGACCTTATATTTGATAAACTATATAAGGACGAGCAAATAAAGTTGAGCAATAATTATAAGTTTCCAAACTCTAAACAAATCAAGGGTAAAAAATATTTCAAATAGCACAATGCATGGTCTCATATGACATTGAGTCTATGGCGAATCACGTTTGGGGCCAAAAGGAAGATGGCAGTGGATGGGAATCCTTTCCCACCGCCACTTGGGGTGAATATAATGTCAACTAGCATCAAAGGTAGGTTGCTAAAATCCAAGTTAGTCATAGATGATGGCGAAGAAGATCCTAGACCCCATTGCAGTGTTTTTGAATGACTCAAAGGAAAAGAACCTAAGAGGGATGAAAGTATGTTGTGTGCCAAATGCAAGGGAAAAATAAGTCAACATGTGGAGGAGGTGGATACATGGGGACATTACGATCCAAGAGATATTCCAAATTTCCAGCCCGATAGAGGATGGGACAGGCCATTCCATGGAAAATCATTTTTTGAAAGGCAGTTTAGGCGGATGAATAATGGGAGGACATTCAGACCACAACCTCGTTAGCCGAATGTATGGCATTCATTCTAGTACAATGCAGGAAGGGTGGTGTCATTTAATGAGATGACTAGAACGCAGCAGAGGCGTTTCCAAAGAAACTAAAGGAGAATCATGAGGAAGCAACAAGGATTTACACATCCTAAACCACCTAAACTGTTTTAGGTGGCAAACAGAAACATACTCAACGACAGTAAGGAAGCCAGCACAGGAAAATCCATGGAAAAGATACCGCAGAATTCTTCAGGGAAGTCAAAGTTTGAGCGCAGTAAAAAAGATGATGATGAGGAAGATCCATGGAAATCCCTCACCATTCAATTCGGGACATTGCCTCCTGTTATAGCTAATAACTACTTGTTAGCCAACAAATTCCAAAGTAAAGAGTTAACAGAGGAAGAAAGAGAGAATGATGAAGAGGAAGTATGTGTGCTGGAGTTTGAAGAAGGTCATACGTCCCAAGAAGTCTATGGAGAGGACGATGACATGACTGACATAGAGGAAGAGATTGATTTAGAGGTGGAAATAAGAAAAAGAGGAGTGTTGCGCAACACCTTGTTAAAGCAACTATACCAAGAAGGTGTACGTGAGGTGGATTTATTGGGCGAACTATCAGGCCATTCCTTCAACTATTACGTGCTATATGGGACACCTAAGAGAAGGGTAAGGGTGCCTCGCTTTGAAAAATATGGGTCACGTTCTAGAATATTTCCTCTCCCCACAAGTTGGTTAACGGATGAAGAGTTGCAAGAAAAAAAGCAAAAGGGGACAGCTTGCAGAAGAGTAGGGTGAGTTATTGCACGAAGTTGGTGTAGTGGAAGATAAATAGGAGGTAGAAATAGATGCAGCGGAGAAGGTCATTTTTAGAAAGCCGTCTGCGAAACTATCCAAGCATTTAAGGCTGTTGTATGTGAAGGCTTTAATCAATGGTATACCCATGTCGAAGGTGCTCATTGACAATGGGGCAGCTATAAATACTATCCCCTCTAGGATGATAAGGAAATTTTCTAAGACAGAGAGCGATACCTAAGAGAAGGATAAGGGTGCCTCGCTTTGAAAAATATGGGTCACCTTCTAGAATATTTCCTCTCCCCACAGGTTGGTTAACGGATGAAGAGTTGCAAGAAAAAAAGCAAAAGGACACAGCTTGCAGAAGAGTAGGGTGAGTTACTACTCGAAGTTGGTGCAATGGAAGATAAACAGGAGGTAGAAATAGATGCAGCGAAGAAGGTCATTTTTAGAAAGGAGTCTACGAAATTATCCAAGCATTTAAGGCTGTTGTATGTGAAGGCTTTAATCAATGGTATACCCATGTCAAAGGTGCTCATTGACAATGGGGCAGCTATAAATACTATCTCCTCTAGGATGATAAGGAAATTTGCTAAGACAGAGAGCGATACCTAAGAGAAGGGTAAGGGTGCCTCGCTTTGAAAAATATGGGTCACCTTCTAGAATATTTCCTCTCCCCACAGGTTGGTTAACGGATGAAGAGTTGCAAGAAAAAAAGTAAAAGGACACAGGTTGCAGAAGAGTAGGGTGAGTTACTACACGAAGTTGGTGCAATGGAAGATAAACAAGAGGTAGAAATAGATGCAACGAAGAAGGTCATTTTTAGAAAGCCGTCTGTGAAACTATCCAAGCATTTAAGGCTATTGTATGTGAAGGCTTTAATCAATGGTATACCCATGTCAAAGGTGCTCATTGACAATGGGGCAGCTATAAATACTATCCCCTCTAGGATGATAAGGAAATTCGCTAAGACAGAGAGCGATATGATTCCAACAGAGGTTATACTTACAAGCTTCAATGGAAGGGCAACTTCAGCTAAATGCCATTGGATATAACTATAGGAACAACTACTAGGACCACAGTCTTCTTCGTTATAGATGGTCCCACCAGCTACAATGTGCTACTAGGGAGAGATTGGATTCATGGGAGTCGTTGCATACCATCATCACTCCACCAATGCCTAGTTTTCTGGAATGATAAAGGCAAAGCAAGGGTAGTACAGGAAGATCACAAGCCCTTTGTAGCAGAAGCAAACTCAGTGAAAAGGTTCATGTACAAAGGAAATTATGGACCTATCAAAATAATTCAAGACGAAGAAGAAACTCAGATTGTTACAAAGAGCGAAGAACCATTTCCATTAGACACACTCACTGAAATGTTCAATCAAATGAGGCCAAACATAGTGGCCCTCAAAGAGCCAATAATTGGCAAGAAAATAATCGAAGAACCCTGAAATGAGTCTTCTGCAATAGAAAGACCTGGATGATGTCCAGTATTTCAAAGCCAAACTGATGGCTTTCAATAAAGAATGTGAAACAAAAGCAGAAGAAGCAGCAGCATTGAAGTCACTGAAGGACAAATTAGCAGTACTCGAAGTGGAATATCATACTAGCATAGAGATTAATAAGGTAGATTGCTTGGAAGAGGAAATGCTGGTAAAGCACTTGGATGAAGAAGTAATGGTGATCGCAAAGCCTGAGCATGCTCAAACAAAAGACCCACTGAGGAGGGTGAACATTGGCTATGAGGGGGAAGACCGCACAACATTTGTCAGCCAAACACTTGGTCAAGATGTAAGTGATAAATTAATCGCTTTGTTAAAAGAGTACAACAATTGTTTTGCTTGGGAGTATGAACACATGCCTTGGAGTTTGGTAGAACATAGATTATCAACTAAGCCAAATTTTAAGCCCCATAAGCAACCTCCTAGGTGCTTGGCCCATAATGTATTGCCTGAAGTAAAGAAATAGATAGAACAATTGTTGAAGGCCTTTTCTACTAGAACAACCGAGTATGTTGAATGGTTATCTAATATAGTGTATGTGTTAAAAAAGAATGGTAGTGCTAGGGTGTGCATAGATTTCAGGAACTTGAACCTAGCAACGCCCAAAGATGAATATCCAATGCCTACAGTGGACTCTTTGGTGGATTCAACTACCGGACATATAATGTATTCCTTTATGGATGGATATTCAGGATATAACCAAATCTATATAACTGAAGAAGATATACATAAAACTGCCTTTAGATGTCCTGGAGCCTTAGGATGTTTTGAATGGGTAGTCAAGCCTTTTGGCCTAAAAAAACACATGGACCACTTATCAAAGGGCAATGAAATTGATTTTTTATGATATGATAGGAAAATTTGTTGAAATTTATGTAGATGATATCGTGGTCAAGTCTCCTTAAAAAGAAGACCATTTTGAACAGTTAAAGTGCTCTTTTGAGCATATGAGGCAATATAAGCTAAAATTGAACCCTTTGAAATGTGCGTTTGGAGTAAACGCAGGAAATTTCCTTGGATTTTTAGTGCACAGAAGAGGGATTGAGCTTGATAAAAAATAAGGCGAAGGCCATTTTGGAGGCCAAACCATCTAGTAACAAGAAAAATTACAAAGATTTCTTGGTCAAGTCAACTTTTTGGGGCATTTTATTTCTAACTGTACATGTTGAACAAAATTTTTTTTGACTCTATTAAAGCTGAAGAATCAGGACGAATTCATCTGGAAAAAAGAGCATCAAAAGGCTTTTGACAGCATGAATATTTACTTGTCAAGTCCACCAGTGTTAGTGTCACCTATCCAATGACGGCCAATGAAAGTATAAATATCAGTTGAACAAGAATCCATAATTGGAATGGTCACACAGGAAGACCATTTTGGTGAAAAGGGGCGATTTATTATTTAAGTAGACAGTTAACCAAATGTGAATGTAATTATTCGGCCATTGAAAAACTTTTTTTTGGCTTTGTATTTCACATGTACGAAATTAAGGGCTTATCTGCGGCCCGTAACTGTTTATTTACTTTCTAAAGTAAATTTGGTCAAGTATATGTTTTCTCGCTATGTTTTTGCATCAAATGATAGGTCTTTGGACCTTGGCATTGTCAGAATTCGAAATACAATATGTACCCCAAAAGGCAGTTAAAAACCAAGTATTAGCCAACTTCTTAGCCGATCACACATGCCTTGACATACCTAAAGAAGTTGAATTGGAAGTCGATTCATTTGAATTAAAAACTTAGGTTTTATACTTCGATGGATCAAAAACTTCTGGAGGTAAGGGGTAGGAATACGAGTGGGTAATTGTTGATAGCCAAAAATAACCAATTCAGAGGCCTAGCAGAAAAGGCCCAAAACATGATAGCCCATTACGAATGGAAGGGTGATGTGGAGTGAGCTGGGCGACTGGGCGATCACTAAGGCACTTGGGCGATAGGACGATGGCAAGGGCGATTAGGCGACAACATTGGATAAGGTTGAAGAAGAGTTTTGGGGAATCATCCCACGACTCATCTGGTCATTCATCAGCAATGTCCATGTTCGGGGCAGTTGAAGGAGATCATGGAAGTTATTTGAGACAAAGTGGTAGGTTTCAGTTATGCAAGGAAATGGGCGAAAATTATGCGACATGGTGGACATCAGCTGTTCCAAGCAAATTACAAGTTATGGCGTCAATCAAAAGTTCAAATGTTAGAAGGCAGTTGTAGATAGTTGTATATATAGTAGAAATTTAGACATTTAGAGGGACCAATCAATCAACTCTCGAACAGAGATATGTAATTTTCCTTTATCTTCACTTTCCTATCAAAACTTAGTCTAGTTCGTGTGCTTACGCCCCTTAGAGACCTTGCTTTGTCTGTCGGATTTTGTACTCTTCGAAATACACACCACTCGTTGGGACGTTGTCTCAAAAGGTTGTTGTTCCTTACACATCGTTTGATTTCTCTTTAATTTGTTACCTGCTACGCGATTACCCGCACGGAGTTCGAAGGGGGAACATTGATGTTTTTATGTGTATGGCAATAAAAGGAATACCTAAAGAATTGATTCTAATTTTGGTAAATGGGCTGCAATAAATTGTGTGTTTCTGAGGGAATTTAAGCTTGTGTAGTGTGAGTAATTTATGGAATGTGTCTCGCGCTGCGATGTTTTGTTTGAAATGCATAAACATTGGATGTCAATTTAACTGCTTGTTGAAAAAGAACCAACAAAGGCAGCATCCGGATTGACAAACATTTTTCATGTTGTGTAGATTGGCTTCCTTTGGACAACATCCTTCAACAAAATAATCCCGATTTAGCCCAATAAATCTTTTTATAGTTTATGTCGATGGAAATTATTGAAGAAGGTGCATAAAACAAAACTTTGTAATTTTACCATAAGAAATGTAGACAAGTTAAATCAATTTTTTATTTTATTTTATTTTGAGATAGGAAGCAACGTTTAAATTGGTGTATATTTTTGGAAATTTTAACTTTCAATCGGTGGTGGTATTTGTTTGCCCCGTAGGATGAATATGACGAGATTAGCCAAGAAAAGAAGATCCCAAAATTATAGTGCCTTTAAAGTAAAATCATGTCACCCAAATAATTAACATGTCAAGGGGTATTATTGAAGAAGTACATAAACTTTCTACTTAGTTTTCAATATGAGACAAATAGGGTACTTATAAATTTGTCCGTCATTTAGAAAATTCTGTATCTTCTGCTAATAAATAATGTTGTTGACGTGATCCGGACCAGGCATCGAAGGGCGAGGTCGAGCCATCGACAATATGACAATGATCTACGTGCAAAACGAAGCAAGTTCCGTGTTGGGATCGAGCCGAGAAGAGGGATGGATCAAGCCGAGCCGAGAAAACAAAATTGTTTATGCAGAAAAGACATTACGGCCGTAATGGAAATCCTTCACGGTCGTAACACATATAATCACGGCCGTAAATCATGTTATCACAGCCGTAATCAATTGTCGAAGAAAAAAGGAAAATTGCAGCACAACGAGGCTTACGGCCGTAAGCTTGGAAGTTACGGCCGTAACATTCAAACAGGGACATTTTCACGGTCGTAAGAAATTCATCACGGCCGTAACTGATGGTACAGTTTTGATCAGAAAGGCGATTACGACCGTAAAATAATTATTCACGGCCGTAAACAAGCTACGCCAGATTTTCCGGAATTTTCCATTATTTTATTTCCTTTTTCTGTTTTGGTTATTTACCTATTTTAGAATTTTAGCATAATTAGAATTCTATTTTGAGTAAATTAGATGCTAGGTTATTTTGCTTATTTATACGCTTTTTTCAATTCATTGTAAAAGTTAAGTTGAGTTTGATTAATAAAATTTGTGAGAGGATTCTCCAAAATTGAGATGTTGAGTTTATTCCCTTTTTCTTGAACTTATCAAAGATCCGATCTTTGTGGCGTTCTTCCAGCAAACTTATCAAATATTCGCAAGAATATTTGTGGCGTTTCTGAATTCGAAACTTATAAAGGAAATTGACAAGTCCTTGTGGCGTTCACCCATCTTGGTTCTTCAATCCGCATCGCCATAAATCGCGTCGTGATTATCGGGTCAAGGTTTTACCGTCGTTCTATCCTTATTTTCGTTGTTTGTTCTTGCGTCGAATCTGATTTAGATCTTTCCTAGGTTTTTAATTGTCGTTATTTCGCGTTTTTTGACGAGATTCCCGACTGGGATCGCGTCATCTGGTATCAGAGTTTAGATCTATTTCAGATTCTTGCGTTTCTTGATTTTCTTGATTTTTTTGCGTTCTTCGCGTTCTTCGTGTCAGTCATATATTTTTCCAGTTTGATCCATAAGAGTCAGTCCCAAAAATTCAAAAGTGTTTTTCTTGTTTGTTTTTCGTCCAAATCCAGTTCCGTTTTTTCTGCCATACTCGTAGTCCAATTCTTTGGCAGATTAAAAAAAAAAAAAAATTCCGAAAATTTTCAAATATTCCCCAAATATTCCAAATTTCTTTGTTTGTGTCTAAAAAAAATGTCTGATAGAGAGGTTTCCACATCTTCATCTTCTATTGGAGACAGAAAACAGCACAGGGGTGTGAACAGAAGGAATGAACAGGGTAACAATGATATGGCAGCAATGAGGGCTCAGTTTGAGAGGCTTATGGTACAGATGGAAAATCGGGGTGCCGAGCGGGATCAATCTCATGATGGTTCTCGGGTTAGGAGAAATAATAGGCGTGAGGTTGGTATGGATGATGAAGGCATGGGTAGTGAAAGTGGAAGTATATCGTTGGGAAGCATGCGAAGGAGGGATAGAGGAGATAGGCACGAAAGAAGGCATGATAGGGAGCGTCGGGATGCTAGGAGGCATTTTGGGGGTAGAGGTGATGTTGATGATGACCTTGGGAAAATTAAAGTGAAAATACCATCGTTCCAGGGTAGGAGTGATCCGGAGGCGTACTTGGATTGGGAGACAAAGGTTGAACGGCTTTTTGATTTTAATAATTATTCGGAAAAGAAGAAGGTGAAATTAGCCGTGATTGAATTCACCGACTACGCAAATATTTGGTGGGATCAATTAGTGACGGGTAGGGGGAGGAACCTTGAGGAGCCGGTGGAGACTTGGGGTGAATTAAAAACCATAATGAGGAAGCGGTTTGTGCCGACTCATTATTATAGGGATATTTACCATAGGCTGCAGGGTATGACTCAGGGATCGAGGAGTGTAGAGGATTATCACAAGGATATGGAGGTAGCGATGATTAGGGCTAATGTGGTGGAGGATCGGGAAGCTACGATGGCTAGGTTTTTAAGTGGGCTAAATAGAGATATAGCCAATGTCATTGAGCTGCAACATTCCGTGGAGTTAGAGGACATGGTGCACATGGCCATGAAGGTGGAAAGGCAGCTAAGGAAAAAGGGGGCAGCAAGACACTCACCATCTTATCCTACATCACAACCGAAGCAGGAATCCAACGTTGAACATAAGCCGAAAGAAAAGGAGGAGCCTACAACGAAAGGTAAAAATATTTCTGATTCTCAAACCACTCGGGATAGAAATATTAAGTGCTTCAAATGCTTGGGTATGGGTCATATAGCATCCCAGTGTCCAAATAGGAAACTAATGATCTTACGTGATAATGGTGAAATTAGTTCCGAGGATGAATTTAAGGGAATGCCTAAGTTAGTAGATGTTGGGGCTAGTAGTAGTAGTGATGAGGAAGGGCTGACCTATCCTGAAAAAGAATCACTTGTTAATCGGCGTGTCCTTAGTGCTAGGGCTACGGTGGATGAAATTGGCGAGCAAAGGGATAATCTTTTTCATACTAGGTGCTTGGTGATTGACGGGGGAAGTTGTACTAATGTGGTTAGTACAATGTTGATTAATAAATTGGGCTTAAGCTTGATGAAACATCCAAACCCTTATAAATTGCAATGGCTGACCGAGTCGGGGGAAATTAAGGTAAATAAACAGGCTAGGGTCAATTTTGCCATCGGGGGTTATAAGGATGAGGTGGTCTGTGACGTGGTACCTATGCATGTTGGTCATTTATTGTTGGGGCGACCCTGGCAACATGACAGGAGGGTAGTGCATGATGGGTTTAAGAATCAATATTCATTTGTGAAGGGTGGGAAGAAATTTACACTTGTTCCGTTATCTCCGAAAGAAGCTCAAAATGATCAATTGAAAATAAAGAGCGAGTTTGAGGGGAAAAATAAGAGCGTTGAGGCCACGACCTCAGAAAAAGGAGAGGGTGTGAAAATTGAAAACAAGAGAGTTGAGGCCACGACCTCAGAAAAAGGTGAGCTTGAGAGTGAAAAGAAAAAGAAAAGAGAGTCCACCACAAAAATGAGTTTATTTGCATTTGGTAACACATCCCTCCCCAGTTCTATGAAATCTGTTTTGCAGGGACATAACTCAAGCCATAAACGTAAAACAGGAAAGAAATTCATTAGCCAAAATGAGCGGTGCAAAACGAAGCAAGTTCCGTGTTGGGATCGAGCCGAGAAGAGGGACGGATCAAGCCGAGCCGAGAAAACAAAATTGTTTATGCAGAAAAGGCATTACGGCCGTAATGGAAATCCTTCACGGCCGTAACACATATAATCACGGCCGTAAATCATGTTATCACGGCCGTAATCAATTGTCGAAGAAAAAAGGAAAATTGCAGCAGAACGAGGCTTACGGCCGTAAGCTTGGAAGTTACGGCCGTAACATTCAAACAGGGACATTTTCACGGCCGTAAGAAATTCATCACGGCCGTAACTGATGGTACAGTTTTGATCAGAAAGGCGATTACGACCGTAAAATAATTATTCACGGCCGTAAACAAGCTACGCCAGATTTTCCGGAATTTTCCATTATTTTATTTCCTTTTTCTGTTTTGGTTATTTACCTATTTTAGAATTTTAGCATAATTAGAATTCTATTTTGAGTAAATTAGATGCTAGGTTATTTTGCTTATTTATACGCTTTTTTCAATTCATTGTAAAAGTTAAGTTGAGTTTGATTAATAAAATTTGTGAGAGGATTCTCCAAAATTGAGATGTTGAGTTTATTCCTTTTTTCTTGAACTTATCAAAGATCTGATCTTTGTGGCGTTCTTCCAGCAAACTTATCAAATATTTGCAAGAATATTTGTGGCGTTTCTGAATTCGAAACTTATCAAGGAAATTGACAAGTCCTTGTGGCGTTCACCCATCTTGGTTCTTCAATCTGCATCGCCATAAATCGCGTCGTGATTGTCGGGTCAAGGTTTTACCGTCGTTCTATCCTTATTTTCGTTGTTTGTTCTTGCGTCGAATCTGATTTAGATCTTTCCTAGGTTTTTAATTGTCGTTATTTCGCGTTTTTTGACGAGATTCCCGACTGGGATCGTGTCAGTTGTTGTCTGGCTCCATAATTAATAATGAGAACAATCAAGATAAGATGAGCTTGATAGGAAATGCAGAGGCCATGGAAACAGAAGCGTTGCAACTGAAAAGGTTGGGGAAATGTCGTTCAAGAACTGGTAAAGTGGAGTACGCTCCTGATTGCAATGGAGCTGATATAGATGCTGACCAAAATGGTCAAAGGCCCTTGACTTCTCGTGTGGATTTTTGTGTTTTTCACGTCTTGACTTCTTAAGAAAAACATGCCGTTTTTCTTATATTTAAATGCAAATAAGTTACTTGACCTCCAAGTTTCCTTATTGTAAAAGATCTCTAATACCAGCAAAATATAGTAGAGATAATTAGAGAAATGTAAGATAATTATTCTTGAATAAATCTTACCATAAAATAGGATAGTGATAAATCATGAAAGATCTTACCATAAGTTAATCATTTACCAAACAAGTGATTAACATTGACTTGGATACCAAGTTTTCGTCCAACTCAACAACCAAGATTTTCGGCCTTATCAAGAAGCAACCTTACCATATGTAGATAAGCTTGAATATGCTCGGTTTTATCAAGATGATGATCTTACCATATGCAAAGATAAGATTGAAATATTCTTGATCATAACAATAAGAAACTTACCATATCTAAGGATAAGCTTGAGTGCCAAGAATAATCATAAAATAGATCATCACGAAATTTACAAAAATTACAAGATAACAAGATCAAGATTTCGAGATTACGATCCTAATCAAATCAATATTTCTTGATCATAATCTTTCCAACAATAACATGATTTTCTCGAAAAATAAAAGATATATTTTCTTCAAAAAGTATTTGCATAATTTAGTTAAACTTAATGAATTACTAAATACATGTATTTAGTAATTAAATTAAGTTTTCTTAAATTACACATTTGTGGAAAAATAGGAAATGTCAATAATATAAAATTAACAATCTCCCCCTTTGACTTTTTCTATTTTTCCAAAACCAATCATCTTTTCATAATCACAAGAAATTAACAAGCTCCCCTATAAAAAAAATCTCCCCCTTAAGTTATGCATCATAATAAACACAATCAACTAATGCATGTAAAGGAAATCAACACATAGAGAGCATTAACCAAAAAGATGATATGACATGCAAATGCTACTCCCCCTTTTCGGAGAAAGAGGAGAAGCCAATAGGTTCACAAAACCTGCACCCAAAATCCACAACCGAAAGTTGATCACAAGAACAATAGTTTTAAATCAAAACATAGAAACATTGTTTCAAAAACATTAAAAATGATCAGATGGAACTGGCAGGGCGGAGATCAGTCTTAGGTCTTCTTTTGCTTCTTTGTGTCAGGGAACTTTTTGGCAGCAACCGTCCTCTTTTCCTTGGCTTCCACTTGAGCCACATCTTTCGAAGACCCCCGAAGCAGTTGATCTAGTGTGTCTTCAAGACGTTTGACATGCACCTTGAGGTCAGATATGTCAGCCTTCAACCCAGCATTCTCCGCTTCTAGCTGATCAATCCTGGCCTCCTAACCAGCTGAATCCCGATTCCCAGCAGTCTCATCCGCAACCTGTTTCCTGTGACCCCTCTGTACCTCCAGAGTTTTTCTGCATCTGGCCCTGTTCAGTACTTTGGGGGTGATCACCAGATCATCTTCCAGCGTCTAGACACCCTGATCACTCAGAACTTGTGAAATAATCTAAGGGTACACCAACAAATAAGTATTCCCCTGGCGAGGGCCACTTCCCGAGACCCTACCAATGATGGAGTTCCAGATTCATGCAGCAAGGTCAATATTACATTTAGTCCCTAGGAGAAACAAGTTTCTGGCAGACTCTCTCTTAAAACTTGAGTCATGGATGAGTTGGTCAAAATTTGCCTTCACAATTTTTTGAAAAATTTGGTATTTCTTGGACATCTCTGATCTAGGTAATTGTTTCAACCCCTTCACCGGCCACGTGATCTTACCCCCTGACAAATCCATTACAATTTCATCGTTAGTGGCTTCCATAGACTCATCCTCATCAGCCACATCCTCATTCAATCCTAACCACTTTCTAAGTTCCTTTGCAGAAATCTTAATCAATTGTCCCCTAACAAATAGTGAAGTGGTAAACATACATTTTTTGGAGTTAAAGTCAATAGGGATATTGGCATAAAATTCTTTAACCAAGGTCTCATTGATCTCTCCCTTACATTCAGTCAACTTCTTCAACCCAAAGTGTGACACAATATCATTCACTTCAAAATCATCAAATTCGCCTACAATCACTCTAGATTCATAATGCAGCCGTTTACCCAAAATGTGCTTTTGAAAATCAGAGTATGCCTCAGACAACCAAAATTTAAAATTAAATGGGGTAAACATACCTCTAGCAGTCTGCATGGGGGTGCAGACGAATGAAGATATATCAAATTTGGATCTCACTGGACCCGCAGCTGTGTCTCCCTTTTTCTTCTTTGGACTTACAGTGATTTCTTCTACCTTCTGTTTTCCCTTTCTATATGGGATCACAACCTCTTTCTCAGTCTCCTCTTTTGACTGCGTAGATTCGTCTGCATTCTCAGATTCCTCTGATTCTTTTGGTGGTGCTCCACCCCCAGACTCTTCAGCTTCCTTGTCTTCCTCAAATTTTTCATCCTCCCCAGACACGTCATGTTCTTCTAATTTTTCTTTTTCATTACCAGATTCAGTTTCACCAGATTCGTCCCCGCCTTCTTCTTCCACAACTTTCGCATCCTTTGCCCTTTTCTTAGTTGCAAGTTTACTTGCTCCCTGCACCTCACTGCGAATATCCAGGGGAAAAAGATGACTTTGACCAAGATTACCTGATATGGGTGCAAAGTTTATGCCCATGGATTGTGGAATGATTGGCATGCCCCGGCTCAATTGGGTCATAAGGAGAGCAGGTGTTGGAGTAGTACTGGCAGTAGAGAGCGAGGTCGGCATTGGGCTGGTGCCGGAGGGCGGTGCAGGTACAATAGCCCCGGCGCTTGGAGTACCCATCTTAGATGGGTTTGGTTGAGACGATGCTACATTGCTGCCGCCACCTCTGGTGACTCTTCTCCTTCCGGTTTGCTTACTTCTGGCCATGTCTGGAATGGGTTTTTGAATTAGAGAGAGGAAGACGGAAGGTAGGGTTTAGATGAGAGAATTTGGGGTTTTGAAACTTTGGGACGTGAGTTTTTATGAAGAAGTGTAAGGTTTTTTGGGTTTAAGAGGAATTCTCATTGAAAAGGAATTATAGTTTATTATGGTAACTGGAGAGTCCTGATTCTTGCCAACTTCTTTCCTTAAAAATAGATAAACATAGAAATAGAATATGTTGAGAATTAGGAAATAAATAAATTGCCAAGAATTGGGCTCCACAATTAACTGACTTGTTCTACAAGATTTGTACATATTAGCCCACGATATACTTCCTTAAAAATAAAGATTTTCAGAATAAAATCTAAAATTTGTGAATAAGAAAAATCTAAATGCATCTGGATACCTGAGACACGTCTGAGCACTCGTTGGCATCTGTTGAGTCAGATACATCTGGCAGTATACAATCCACCACGTACATGATTAAGTTGATTACTGTGCGTGTGTGATCCAAGCAACCATTAGTCATCCAGATACTGTAAAAAAAATCATATGATTGCCCTGACTTCTTGATTTGAAACCGTTGTACACAATAAGACCGATCAATATCTATAAGAAGTGCATTTTCTCAAATCCGGCTTGCTGACTTTTACTATATTGGGGCAATGTCTTTTGGAGGTGGAAATGGCTTCATACAATCCCCAGAAGTTATCTTACAGCATGTTCCCCTTTAGATTAGAACACGGGTATGAACTTAGCTTGGATTGGTAGATTCACACAATCCCTAGAAGTTATCTTACTAGATTTTTCCCTTTCTTCTATAATATTTCCGCATTTACCTTAAATCATTATATTTTGAAACTAAAGGGTATGAACTTGGCTTGGATAGGCAGCCTTCTTTTCCACTAGCCCTGCCCTTGGATAATAAGAATATGCGTGCAATGCTATAAACAAGATTCAGATCATAGGTCTACACATAGAATATGAAATCTCATCCAGTAACAACCATATGACTCAGACAGCAGTGACTTATCCTTTGGATTGCCCAGATTTGAGTGCTAGTTAGATTTATCTGGAGACATGTTGACTGCCTTCAGCCAGACATATCTGTTTCGTTATCAGCCTTAAGCACTCAGATATGTCTGCAAGCAAAAACATGATCTACTTAGTATAAGAATAGGATAAATTAACCTAAATGCAAAAAAAAAATGTGTTTTTTTTTTTCAAATATGCAAGTTCTTATTCAGAAGGAGATGATACTCCAATTTTTTCCTAAGACTTTCAAATTTGAGAATATCGAGGGCCTTAATAAACAAATCTGCAAGCTGTAGATCAGTCTGTATGTGCTCCAGATTGATAATCTTTTGTTCCACCAATTCTCTGATAAAGTGGTGTCTGATGTCAATGTGTTTTGTTCTGGAGTGATGTGTTTTGTTCTGGAGTGCTGGACAGGATTTTTAGAGATGTCGATAGCACCGGTGTTATCACAGTACATAGTGGCTTGTTCTATAGAAATCCCATAGTCTTCCAAAATTTGTTTCATCCAAAGGAGTTGTGTATAGCAACTGCCAGCTACAATATACTCAGCTTCGGCTGTGGAAAGTGGCATTGAATTTTGTTTTCTGCTTAGACATGCCACCAAGTTATTTCCAATGTAGAAACATCCTCCGGATGTACTCTTTCGATCATCCACATTCCCAGCCCAATCTGCATCTAAGAAACCTGTAAGATGGGCAGTGGTATCTCTTGTAAACCAAATTCCGTAATTCAATGTACCACTTACATATCTGATGATTCTTTTCATAGCAGCAACGTGAGTGATGAGATTCGAAGAGCGGAAGAAACGCCGGAAAGTTCCAAACTCAGGTTGTGGTTTGACGGATGAATCATGACCTGATATTCACGACGCGATGGCTCGACGATGCGGAATAAAGAACCACGACTTTCGAAACGCCACAAGGATTTGTCCAATCTCCCTGATAAGTTTCTGGTTTTGAACGCCACAAATATTCTCAAGAAATATTTGATAAGTTCGATATTTGAACGCCACAAGAAATATTCTTGATAAGTTCGAAAACATAGGAATCCACCTATATCTTTTATTGAATCCTCAATAAAAACTGTTGTATCAAAATCAAAGTCTGAATTACAATGAATGGAAAAAGCGTATAAATAAGCAAAATAAAACCCTAGTCGCTAATCTACTCAAAATAGAATTTTAATTAGACTAAAATTCTAAAATAGGCAAACAAATAATTAAAAACAAAATTTAACCTAAAAATACGCAAAAATCCTAATTTTCGTCTGCATAATTGACTTGCTGTTTTGAAGCCCCAAATGATGGAATTTGGCCATAAAATCAGTCGGCTCAAGGGCATTAGCCCATGAGTTTTGCTTAGTGGCCCATTTCTACTCGAAAAACACATATTATACATCTAATTCCGACATGGTTGACTGAATTGCACTTTTATTTGGCTTGAATATTTAACTTTTCCTGTCAAGCCTGCTATGACTCCGATTGTCGAGGGTCCGGAACACATCATACCCTCCTTCTTTAGGATGATTCGTCCCGAATCATAGCTTTATTCCTGTTGTTTCACTTCACCTCCTGGATTAAACAGAAAATTTCTCCTGCCATTGCACATGATTAACCAAAAATATTCTGCAACGGAGGTCACGTGAATGACTTGAAGTTGGAACACCTTTGGACATTGGTGGTGTTGCCCAAATTTCCACGTACCATTTTCCTGCAAGAAAGAATTAAACAAAACGGGGAGGGACATGTTAACTTCATGAGGTACAAGGTATGGATCATTGTATTCATGATAAACCACTACTAACTCCACTTCTTGAACCACGAGGCTCTTCTCTTCGCCTCTTTCCTCCTTTGCAATTTCTTGTTCAATTTTTTTATCTTCAAACTCAACCACATCTCCTATCTCCACATTTTTATCACCACGCTCGTGCACTACCTCATTACTACTCAAATGTGGATCTCCCAATTCAACGCTCAAATCTTGAACTTCCACCTCAACCCCCAATTCATTCCTCTCATCATCAACAATTTCATTCTTAATCACTTCCTCACTACCCAACCCACATTTTCCTCATCAAATTTTGGAGTTTGATTATCCGTTTTTAATTTCAACTCTCCCTCCTTCTTATCAATACCCTTATCCCCACGATGCCCCCTATTACACCACTTTTCACTCTCCTTCCTTACCCTCCGTGAATCTTCTAGTGCTTCCTCTAATGTCAACCCATATAGTACGCATGTTTTCCCTTTCTTAAGGAATTTGTATATGTGCATACTCTTATTATAAACAGCCTCCCTCCTACGTCTCCATGGTTTTCCCAATAAAATATGATAAGATTTTAATGGCACTACATCACACCATACATCCTCACTATACATTCCCTGGGAAATAGGCACTAGAACTTGTTTGGTTACTTTGAAATTCCCAAACTCCCTCATCCACGTCATCCTATAAGGTTTATAGTGTGGTTCTAGGGGTAATCCTAATTTTTCAACCACGGTGCTACTAACGAAATTAGTAAAACATTTTCCATCAATCGCCAAACTGCAGCTCTTATGATCCACATAACATCTAGTTTGGAATAAAGAGCCCAGATCATAATCCATTATGTGACGTTAAAAAAATTTCAATAATGAAGAGAATTTAGACATCAAATAGCAAGAACGATTTTTATTGACTTGGAAGGAAATGAATTCCAAGAAATTTAAAGAAACTCAAAAAAGTAGTTCTTGAATTTGGAATAACTCTTTTTTTTTTTTTTTTGGATAATGAATTTTTGGAATTAAATAAAAAATAAAAATAATTTTTTTTTAATAAATCTGAAAATTCGACACGAACGCAACAAAACAAACGGAACTTAATTCGGATAAGAATTAAGCAAAACAAACACTTTTGAATTTTTGTTAATTTTTATATGGATCAAACTGGAAAAAAATTTATACGAAGAACACTCAAGAAAAGAAAGACTCAACAACAAGATATGGATAATTCTTATGACAGACTCGATGATAAACATAAGAATTAAACTGGATAGAAAAACCTGAATTCAGAGTCCAGCTCTGATACCAGATGATGAGATTCGAAGCGCGGAAGAAACGCCGGAAAGTTCCAAACTCAGGTTGTGGTTGGACGGATGAATCATGACCCGATATTCACGATGCGATGGCTCGACGATGCGGAATAAAGAACCACAACTTTCGAAACGCCACAAGGATTTGTCCAATCTCCCTGATAAGTTTCTGGTTTTGAACGCCACAAATATGCTTAAGAAATATTTGATAAGTTCGATATTTGAACGCCACAAGAAATATTCTTGATAAGTTCGAAAACATAGGAATCCACCTATATCTTTTATTGAATCCTCAATAAAAATTGTTATATCAAAATCAAAGTCCGAATTACAATGAATGGAAAAAGCGTATAAATAAGCAAAATAAAACCCTAGTCGCTAATCTACTCAAAATAGAATTCTAATTAGACTAAAATTCTAAAATAGGCAAACAAATAATTAATAACAAAATTTAACCTAAAAATACGCAAAAACCCT
Organism: Ligustrum vulgare; assembly: GCA_963555705.1. Classification (NCBI taxonomy): domain Eukaryota; kingdom Viridiplantae; phylum Streptophyta; class Magnoliopsida; order Lamiales; family Oleaceae; genus Ligustrum; species Ligustrum vulgare. Next base: position 33,385,466 of record OY743168.1, on the reverse strand, counting down.
AATTTTCGTCTGCATAATTGACTTGCTGTTTTGAAGCCCCAAATGATGGAAGTTGGCCATAAAATCAGTCGACTCAATGGCTTTAGCCGATGAGTTTTGCTTAGTGGCCCATTTCTACTCGAAAAACACATATTATACATCTAATTCCGATATGGTTGACTGGATTGCACTTTTATTTGGCTTGAATATTTAACTTTTCCCGTCAAGCCTGCTATGACTCCGATTGTCGAGGGCCCGGAACACATCAGTGAGACTCCTTAGGTTTAGCTTGATATCTTGCACACACTCCAACACTGAAGGATATATTTGGCCTACTGGCAGTAAGGTACAGAAGACTTCCAATCATGCTTCTGTAGAGAGATGGATCTACATCCTTGCCACTGTCATCCTTTGAAAGTTTTAGAGTAGTTTCCATGAGAGTTCTCATCGCCTTTGCATCTTCAAGTCCAAGTTTCTTCACCAAATTTTTAGCATATTTTGCTTGAGATATGAATATGTCAGATTCATCCTGCTGTACCTGCAGACCAAGAAAAAATGTTAGTTCACCAACCATACTCATTTCAAATTCTCTTTTTATTGTATTTATAAATTCATCACTTTTGGACTTAGATGTAGACCCAAATACAATGTCATCAACATATATCTGAGCTACAGCTAGTCCAGGATTTAGATGCTTAATAAAAAGAGTTTTATCAGTTCCTCCCCGTTTGTATCCATTGCTAAGAAAGAATGATGTGAGCCTTTCATAACAAGCTCTGGGGGCTTGTTTCAACCCATATAATGCCTTTTTGAGTCGAAAGATGTAGTCCGGGTGAGATGGATCTGTGAACCCTTGGGGCTACTCCACATAAGCTTCCTCATTAAGCACACCATTTAGAAAGGCACTTTTGACGTCCATCTAAAATAATCTGAAGTTATTGTAGCAGGACACAGCTAGGAATAGCCTGATGGATTCTAGTCTAGCTACCGGAGCAAATTTTTCGTCAAAGTCTATCCCTTCAATCTGGGTATAACCTTGAGCAACAAGTCTGACTTTATTTCTTACCACATTCCCTTGTTCATTTGATTTGTTCTTGAAGATCCATTTGGTTCCAATTACATTACCTTCTTTAGGACGTGGTACCAGCTCCCAGACATTGTTTCTTTCAAATTGGTTGAGCTCCTCCTGCATAGCCTGTACCCAATGTTCGTCTGTCAGAGGTTCCTTGATATTTTTTGGTTCAATTTGAGACATATGACAAATGTTTCCCATCTCGGCAACAAATTTTCTTCTGATCACATTTCTCTTAGATATATCGGTGAGAATGTTATCAAGTGGATGAGCCTTTTGAATCTTGGCAGGTGGTTATCTCGATACTTCTGATTCTGCAATATCAGGTGTATCTGGGTAGTCCGATACGTCTTGATCTGCAGATATTACTGAGTGCCCAGACTCATCTTGATCGTGTGCTTCAGCATCATTGAGACTTCCAGCTTGGTGCTGTTCTTCTTCTGATTTTTCGGTTCCAAATTTTTCTTTTGGTGGGACTTCCAGTTGATCACCATCTGCTTCCTGCAAATCCGAGTTCAAAAAATTAGTGTCATCCACTTTCACATTAATTGACTCAAGAACGGTTTGGGTTCTTAGATTGTAAACTCTATAGGCCCTACTATTTTCAGCATAACCTAAAAATATTCCATCATCCGATTTTGAGTCAAATTTTCCTAGGTGTTCTCTATCTTTTAAAATGTAATATTTACTTCCAAAAGCATGAAAGTAATCAACCCTAGATTTTCTACCCTTCCAAATTTCATATGCAGTTTGATTTGTTCCTGGTCTAAGGATGACTCTATTAACAATATAACAAGCAGTGTTTATGGCTTCTGCCCAAAATTTCGTGGGCAATTTGTTGCTGTTTAGCATGACACGAGTCATCTCTTGCAGAGTTCTATTTTTTCTTTCTACCACTCCATTCTGTTGAGGAGTCTTTGGGGATGAGTACTCATGCTTGATCCCATATTGGATACAAAAATCAGCAAACTCAGAGTTTTCAAATTCTCTTCCGTGATCACTTCTGATCCTTTTGACTCTTACCTGTTCGTCTGCCTTTTCATTGCTCAATTTCTAAAAAAGATTAGCAAAATTGTCAAAAGCATCAGATTTATCACGAATAAACATGACCCAGGTGTATCTGGAGAAATCATCAACACACACATAAATATACCTCTTGCCACCAATACTTTCCTTTTGGATAGGACCCATCAAATCCATGCGAATTAGTTCAAGTGTATGAGAGGTATTAATAGATGTACCTGATTTGTGTTGACTTTTGATTTGCTTACCCTTTTAACAATCACCACAAATTTCATCTAGAATGTTTTTTATGCTAGGCAAGCCTCTCACAGCCTGTAGTCTGGTCAATTTCATGAGATCATGGTAGTTTAGATGCCCTAATATGTTATGCCATAGTTTCTCATTTTTGGTCCTAACAGAATTGCAAGTTATGTGACTTTCAACTATATAGCATTTGTCTATGGATCTAACTCCTTTAAACAAAACGCTTTTACGGATTAGAATTCTTGTCACAACTTAAAACCTTGCAATATTCTTTAGAAAACATGACAAGCAAGTTATCATCACACAATTGTCCTACACTGATCAAATTTGCCTTAAGTCCTATAACATACAAGGCATTAGTTAATGTAGGTAGGCCCTTGATGTTGATGATATCAGATCCATCTATCTTACCCTTTTGGCCATCACCAAATGTAACAGCACCTGTCTCGCCTTTTTCAAAATGTGTTATTAGAGAGAGATCACATGTCATGTGTCTAAAACATCCACTATCAAAATACCATGTGTTAGGAATCAAGGCACTTGATAATTGAACTACATAAGCATTAGTTCGAATTTTCTTTTCTTATCTAGAAACAAGTCTTCTTTTATGTAAATTGATTAATTTCAAGTACTCATGACACATAAATACATCATGGCCAGATTTAGCACAAAAATTACAGAATACCTGGAAAACAGATGTATCCTGCCGACTCTGTCGAGGTTGAAATTTCCTGTTGTTCTGATGGACAGACTCATCTGGCTTGTACAGATTCGGCTGAAACTATCTTTTTGTATAGTTCCTGGCTGGATGTGCGATTTAAGTTCCAGCAACATCTGTATACTTTTTACTTTGTTCCTTGTATCTGTATCCAGATTCTCTTACAAAGTTTATTTTATGGTCATGATTTTTACCTTTACCTTCATATCCAAGACCTGTTTTTAAGCTGACAGGTCTACCAGTGTTCAGGATTTCATTAAGCTGGATAGATCCAAGTGTCAGCTTCTTGATTTTGTCTTGTGCTTTAGAAAGTTCTGAACTTAACCTGCTTACCTCAATTTGTTCAACATCTGAGAATGAAGATGCGTCCAGATGTCGTTCCCTGCTGTGTTCAGCGAAGGCCTACAACAGTTGGATCTTCTCTTCTACATCTTGAAGTTCCTTTCTCAAGTTTTCAGTGTTTGGTCCAGATTCATCTGCATAAGAGGAGTTACCAGATTCAGTACCAGACAACTGTAAAGCAGTAAGGGTAGTTACCTGTTTTTCAGAATTGCTGCTGTCTGATTCTGATTCAAATTCATCTGAGTTTCCATCGCTCCATGTAACATTCATGGCCTTCCTTCCCGTGGACCTTTTTTGAGTATTAGGACAATTTGCTGCAATGTGTCCATATCCTTCATATTCTGTGCATTGAATTCGACTCTTAGGCTTTCCTTCAGACGAGTTAGCATTATTTTTAGGATAAAAATTGTTTTTCCTCCATTGTTTTTGTGGTTTTTGATTCTGGTCTTGAAGATTTGTGGATCTTTCTTTTTGTTTGCCCTTGAGGAACTTTTTAAATTTTCTGGTGAGAAGTACACTGTTTTCATCTTCATCTGTCTCCCCAGATTCGTCTGGATCTTCACTGCTTGTCTTGAAAGCAATCCCTGGTTTTTTGTCTTTCTTTCTTCGAGCCAGATTTAACTCATAGGTCATTAATGACCCTACAAGTTCCTCAACTCGCATGGTTGAAAGATCTTTGCTTTCTTCAATCCCTGTCACTTTTGCATGGAACCTGTCTGGAAAAGATCTAAGGATTTTTTGCACAATCTTCTCATTTGAGTAGGTTTTCCCAAAAGCTTCAGCTGAGTTGGTGAGATCGCTGATGTGATCCGGACCAGGCATCGAAGGGTGAAGTCGAGCCATAGGAAATATGACAATGATCTACGTGCAAAACGGAGCAAGTTCCATGTTGGGATCGAGTCAAGAAGAGGGACGGATCAAGCCGAGCCGAGTAAGCGAAGTTTTGGGGCAGAAAATCCATTACGGCCGTAATGGATGACCTTCACGGCCGTAACATATATATTCACATCCGTAAATCATGTTATCACGGCTGTAATCAATTATCGAAGAAAAATGAAGAATTTCTGCAGAACGAGGCTTACGGCCGTAAGCCAGGAAGTTACGGGCGTAACATTCAAAAAAGGGAAACTTCACGGCCGTAAGAAATTTGTCACGGCCGTAAATAATAAACACAGTTTTGATCAGAAAGGCCTTTACGGCCGTAAAAGAATTATTCACGGCCGTAAATGAGTAGCGGCCAAATTTTCCGGATTTTTAATTATTTTATTCCTTTTTTAGTTTTTAAATTATTTTCCTAATTTAGAATTTTAGTCTAATTAGAATTCTATTTTGAGTAAATTAGCAACTAGGTTATTTTGCTTATATATATTCTTTTCCATTCATTGTAAAAAACAGTTGAGTTTGAGTTTATGAATTAAATTGAGAGAGGATTCTCTTGTTAAAGGTTGAGGAGTTCCTTATGTGTTCTTCGAGAAAAAATCTAACTTATCAAATATTATGAAATATTTGTGGCGTTGAACTTATCAAATATTCGCGAGAATATTTGTGGCGTTTTCAATTAGAATCTTATCAAGTCCTTGTGGTGTTTTGAAAACCTTGGATCTCGATTCCGCATCGTCAATTTCTTGCGTCGTGAATCTTGGGTCAAGGTCATATCGTCAATTTTATCTTTCCAGTAGTTTAATTCTTATTTAATTATTGTGTTCTTGTGCTTCTTGGCTGAATCTGGATCTTTCCTATCTTTGTTTCGTTTAATTCCGCGTGTTCGTTGTGACCCCCTCCCGGATCAGATCAATCACTCAATCTGGCATAGAAGCTTTTGAAGTCTTCTTTCTCATCCATAGATAGTTGTTCAAACTCTAGAGTGATCATCTGCAGCTTGGAGGTTTTGACAGCATTGGTTCCTTCGTTTGCTACCCTCAAAGCGTCCCATGATTCCTTGGCAGTTCTTAAGGAGGAGATGTGTCTAAATTGACCTGGATCAACCAAGGAAATGATAGCCTTACGTGCCTTAGAATTCCAATTTGCATTAGCTAACTCATCTACATTATAAGCACTTCTAGCTACAGCTGTAACAACACCTCCAGCAGTGATAATGGGTGCTGTGTAACCTTCAAGGACAGATGTCCAACAACGTTCATCAATAGATTGAATAAAAATTTCCAGATTAATTTTTCAATATGCATAGTTACTGCTAGTTAACAGAGGTGGCCTAAGAGATGCAGAATTTTCTATTTAGACAACCGAATCTCACTTTCTAGAAGTGAACCCGCTCTAATACCAAATGAAAATTTAAAGTTGTTTAAATTTTATAAACAGACTGTCACAGATAAGTCTGAACAGTAATCAATTAACAATAAATCGTTAAGATCTGTTTTAACACTATACCAGATGAATCTTGCCGATGCAGATTCGTCTGGATAGTAAAACAAAAATGAACAGAAAAATTGTGCAGAACTGTAAATGAATAAGAACACAATAATTTGAGCTTAACGTGGGAAAAACTCTAACAGGGAAAACCCACGGCCCGCATCCTTCGGACAAACACCAATCACTATATGAGAAATGAGTTTATACAGATCAATCTAAACTACAGGATAAATCTACGCATAGACTTATCAAACATCCAAGAAATAGATCACTCTCTGATCCTTCTATGGCATTTAATGTGAGCTAACGTCCCACCACTCTTCAGTAGTTTTCTTTGAATTTGCAACACTTTTTCAGCAACCTCGAACTTCCGTTCGATCTTGATCCAAACCTCCCGTTTGATCTTCACGCTAAAATTCTTTCCTTCTCTGAGTGATTGATTCCTCCTCCCGGAGTACCGAAGTCACAACACAATTGAAGCCTTTAATATTTGTGCACCACACGAAATTTGGCTTCTTGACTCCTTGAATGTAGTGGACGTGAATGATTAAGCACCACACGGATTTTTGTGTTTTTCACATCTTGACTTCTTAATAAAAACATCCCGTTTTTCTTATATTTAAATGCAAATAAGTTACTTGACCTCCAAGTTTCCTTATTTTAAAAGATCTCTAATACCTGCAAAATACAATAGAGATAATTAGAGAAAGGTAAGATAATTATTTTGAATAATCTTACCATAAAATAGGATAGTGATAAATCATGAAAGATCTTACCATAAGTTAATCATTTACCAAACAAGTGATTAACATTGACTTGGATACCAAGTTATCGTCCAACTCAACAACCAAGATTTTCGGCATTATCAAGAAGCAACCTTACTATATGTAGATAAGTTTGAATATGTTCGGTTTTATCAAGATGATGATCTTACCATATGCAAAGATAAAATTGAAATATTCTTGATTATAACAATAAGAAACTTACTATATCTAAGGATAAACTTGAGTGCCAAGAATAATCATAAAATAGATAATCACGAAATTTACCAAAATCACAAGATAACAAGATCAAGATTTCGAGATTGTGATCATAATCAAATCAATATTTCTTGATCATTATCTTTCCAACAATAACATGATTTTCTCGAAAAATAAAAGATATATTTTTCTTTAAAAAATATTTGCATAATTTAATTAAACTTAATGAATTACTAATGTGTAATTTAAGAAAACTTAATTTAATTACTAAATACATGTATTTAGTAATTAAATTAAGTTTTCTTAAATTACCCATTTGTGAAAAAATAGGAAATGCCAATAATATAAAATTAACAATTGGAAATAAGAAATGAAATGAAATATGCACACAATATACCCGACAATTCTGTGAGGGTGTTTTTCAACCGTTTTTGCCTTTTCCAATTTCAAGTTGTAAGTGATTGAACTATATTCTTTTTGACATTGTAACTCAAACAATGTGTGTATATTTCTCAGATCAGGCATGTATTTTCTGAGCATGGACACATGAAAAAACGTTATGTACTGCTGAAAGTTCAGGGGTAAGGCCAATTGATATGCCACATTTTCGACGTGTTTTAAGATTTCAAACGGGCCAATGAATCTTGGTCGCAACTTTCCTTTATTACCAATATGTAACTTCCTTCATAGGCGTGACTTTAAGGATACCTTATCACCTTTGAAACAATTCAAATCCTTTCTCCTCTATTCTGCATAGCTTTTCCATCCGTCTTGAGCCATTTTCATGTCATTATGATATTTCTCGATAGCCAACATGGTCTGTTCAATAATCTCTGGACCCAAAATCTTACACTCATAAACCTCATCCCAATGAACTGGCGATCTAAACTTCCTCCATATAGTGCTTCATAGGGTGCTATGCCGATAGCGGCATGATAATCATTATAAGCAAACTCAATTAAAGATTGATGCTTCTTGTTGAAGAAATCATAGACTATTGACCAAATCCCCATAAATCTTATCTTAATAATATATAAAGGAAATACACTTCTCAAAAATAGGTTTTGGAACTTTTCATGTCTAAACTGCATTTCCTAAAATGGAAGTATTTCAATGAATTAGAATATTTTTTATAATTACACTATTATTTTGAAGTCGAAAAATATGCAATATGGGTGTTAAATTGAAGATCTTAACGAGAACTTTAATACGAACTCACAAGTGAGAGTCAACTATAAACATGTCGTCCCTAAAATCACATCAAATATTGAAGGTAAAAATTTATTTTGTACCTTTTACTTTTTTCCAATGTCCCACCGCTTCAAAATTGTTTTATTTAAATCCTACAATGATATTTATAATTTTTTCAACTAAATCTAATTTGGTACTAAATAATTAATTTCAATTCGAGTTGCTTTTTTCTTGTCAAATTAAAAGATATAATAAATATCCAAACGAAATTAACATTGAAAAAGAATTTCCAAAAATTATCCCAGAATTTGAATATCTAATATCATTACATCAGACCCAAGTTTTTGTCATAGATAAAGCCTTAAAAGAAGACTATAAAATTTTAGATACAATAATAGACGCTAGAGAATATAGTAATACTTTTAATCCTTTTAAAGATTATATAAACAGAACTAGTAAAAGAATTTTTGAATTACAATTTAAAATTAAAGAACTTGAAGAAATTTTAAGAACAAAAATTTTAAAGGTAGACAGTGAATTTTATCCTTTTTATTCAGAACAATACAGAATAGAGACAGGATATTATAAACAAGACTGTGAAAGCCTTTTAGACCAATAACTTCCGCACACAAGCCGATCTCTACATCTAACCTTAAGATAATTCTACGCAAGTGGCTGTGTTTATTTTAAGTATATCCCCCCCCCCCCCTCTTTTGTTGGTATCAGAGCCATAGCTAATAAAAAATACATAGAATATTTAGACTTAGAACTTTCTAGTCAAGGTAAAAAGTTCAAAACAATAGAAAATAATATTTTAAGTTGTAATTTAGAAACAACACATAAATTACATAGTTTATTTTCAGAAGATCCAAGTCAGAATCTTTTAATAGACTTAGTCATAAATTTTGCAAAAAATTTAGACCAAGCTAATAAAAAATTTAATAAAACTTTAGAAGAAGTTTTAGATCATTTTAAAACAAGAAACTTAGAATTTTAGAATATTAAGGAAAATTTAGACTTTATTAAAAATCAAAATTGTGTTATTTTAGAAAAAATTTCTAAACAAGAAAATATTACTTTAAAAAGTAATTTTTCAGAAATAAAAAAAATTTAGATTCTAATAAAGAAATTTTACAAGAAACAAGAAAGATAAATAACAAAACAGAAGAATTAAAAGGATTTATTCTTAGTTAATGAACAAAGATTTTGAATCTGAAAGAAACTATAAAGAAGCATTTGATTATTGTAAAATTTTTCAAAAAGATCCAGAAGGAATAACTAATTTAGATTCCCCAAAAACAACCGAAGGAATTCTGATTAGGCAAAATAATATAATTATTACTCTTTTAGTAAGTTTGCACAAAAAATTAGACGTTTTTGATAAAAGAATAGACCCTGAAATAGAAAGTGATTTAAGATCCATAACAAACAAATTAGGAAATTTAAATATCAAAGAAACAGGTAAAGAAAGAATTACTAGAAGATTACCAAAAGATTTAAAATTTCCAAGATGAGTTTAACAACACCATTTTTAGGAAGATCTAGAACAATTAGCGAAGGAACATTAAGACCAAGTACATCAGGAATAAATAGAAATTTCTTGGATAGGATTTTGAGAAGAGTAGAACAACATAATCAAAATTTAGAAGAGATTATAGATCCAGGACAAGATTATGCAAGATTTCAGACACATAGATTAAGAGTACTTAATCCTGATATCCTGTATAATAGAGGAATTTTGAATCAAGAACTCAATTTTTTAGACATCATAGAGAAGTAGAAATACAATGCATTAGCAATCAAGTAGTAAAACTTAACTTAATCTCAGAAGATTCTAAAAAAGAACTTAGAAAAAGAAATTTTAGATTTATTCATTTAGGATTAATTGTCATAGGAATAAAAGGATTAACTAGAAAAAGTCTAGGATGTAAAACACTTATTACCATATATGATGAAAGATTTAATAATATAGAAAAAGGTCAGATAGCAAGTATGGAAGTAGACATGAATAGTAATAATGGTATCATTTACTGTAACCCAGACTTTTTAATGACTATCAGAGATTTTTCAGAAAAAATTAAAATAGGCATACAAACTAAAGGATATGAAGAAACTAATAGTGGAGATAATCTTTTAATACATGTAGGATTTCTAGGAAGATGCTCAATCAATTCACAGACTAAGTATAAAGTATATATGGATAAAGTAGTAGGACTAATGAGTAGCAAAGGAATCAATATGGTTAAACCCAAAGAATTTTCAGCAGAATAATTAGCAGGATTAGAATGGGATATGGATAAGTTCTTAGAAGAAGAAGAAAAACCAATTGCACCCAGAGAATCATTAAATTATAAAGACGTACATGGTAGAACAAGTTTAAGGTTTACTGATTATCAATATGTACCAAAAACTTCTGATGAGGAAGAACAAGAACCACACCAAGAAAATGTTCACATAGAACTAATAGGAGAAGATATTGATAAAATAATCTTTCCAAAAGAATTAGGAATCATTCTAAATAAAGAAGAACTTTTAGAATTAGAAGATCAAATGTATATTTCAAAGCAAGTAAAAGAAAATGAATATTTATATTATGATTCAGAACAAAATATTAGGATATGAATTATCAATGAAGAAAATGATAATAAGACAGAAGTTACAGATTATAGTTATATAAAAGAACTTATGGAAGATACAACTAGGTATAGAACATTTGATGAAACCCCTTTTGATAAGACCGCAAAACATGAGATTTTAACATATGGAGATGGTTTTCCTCCTAGAGGAGCTTATAATGCATATAATGAACCACCACAGAATAGCAGATATGTAGCAAAAGGAAGTGAGAGACCTTTAGAACAAAAAATAGAATTCCAGACAGCCTCTAAAGCACAAATATTAAATATTACTGCACATGATCCCAGACATGGACTAATGTTATAGACGTATGGAAGAATACCATAATAGGACATTATATTAGAAATATTCAAGAAATGGAACCTTTAGATATGTATAGATATTTAGAAACATTCTTAGGAGAAAGTACTAAGGCAATGTGGGAAGCCTATAAAATAGAAAGAAAAGAAGAATATGATCAGTTAGTACAATTAGGAAGTAACCCTTATAATTTTGTCAATAAAGTACAAATCTTAATTACTGGAGCAGACCCTAATTCAGGACATATGAGTATCCAGAGAAAAGCTATGAGAGACTTAGAACAACTTAACCTATACAAATGGACTAAGGGTAAATATGTAAAGAAGTTTTTAAATGAATATTATTATTTAACTTCAATATCAGGAAACACATTTAATCAAGAAATAGGAAATAAATTATTTCATAAACTGCCAGGACCATTAGGACTAGAAATAACAGAATCATGGAATAACTTAGCCTCCGTAAAAGAATTTCTAGAAAAGAATTGGAGCATAGGACAAAGAATTCAGCACGTAATAAGATGCCTCGAAGGAAAATGCGTAGAATTACAAATTCAGAAACAATTAAAAAAGACAGATTATAAATTTTGTAAAGACATTTTCACACCTCAGACATATGGAGCCTCAACCTCCAAATCATATAAGAAAAAATATAAAAAGAATTTTAAAAGACCAATAAAGAAAAGATACTTCTTAAGAAAATCAAATAAAAGAAAACCATACTTAGATGAAAAAAGACATGTTAGAAAATTTAAACCAGAAAGAACTTACAAAAATAAATTGAATTGTTTTGTTTGTAATAGCAATGAACATTTAGCAAGAACATGTCCAAAAAGGATAAACAATTATGATAATAGAAGTACTCTTATTGAATGTACAAATGAAGATTTAATACAACTAGATGAATATATTTCAGATAAAGAATCCATTTATAGCATAATATCAATAGAAGATCAGGTAGAAATGGAAAAAGAACAATCTGATTACGAAATACTAGATGAATTTTCTAAATTTAAAATAGATGAAGAATCAGAATCAGAACAAGAAACTGAATTTATGGAAACATCATAGAATCATGTAGACATAAATGGCAAAAGAATATAGGAACAGATAATATGGCATGTTTTATTTGTAATTGGTATCCAGCAAGAAAACTTAGAGCAAAATGTTTAGGATGTTATAAAGAAGCATGTATAAAATGCTTAGAAGAAAAGATGATCATAGAAAAAGAAGAAATAAACATAGAATTAGATAGAAATAAATTAGAAATTTCTGAAATTAAAATTCTTAGAAGAAGAATTGAAAATTTAGAAGAAATGCAGAAATTAATGATAAAAAGAATTGAAATATTAGAAACAAATAGAAAGGATAAGCAAATTATGATAGAAGAGCCAGATTTAGAATGTTCACAGATAAACTATGTCCAAGTAGTGTGTAATACAGAAAAACTTAAGACAATTAAAGTAAAATGCCAAATTAGAATAGGAAATTATATTATAAAATGCTTAGGATTAATAGACTCAGGTAGTAGTAATTGTATAATAAATAAAAAAATTAATTCCAGATCAATATATTATAGAATCCAAAAAATCAATAAATGCACAACAAATGGATGGAGGATTATATACATATACAGAGTTATTAAGACCAAATAGTAAAATAAGTTTTGAGACTAATTGTGGACTTAGTATAGAATATACATTACCAAAGGACTCAACATGGATCAGACCTTTAAACTTAAAAGAAACTGATTTTATTATAGGACTAAGTTTTTTATTAAAAGACAATGGTAGTGTTACAATTACAAAACATTTTATACATTTCCAAAAACATACACTATTTACCCCAACACAAACCATATATTATCCATCAGAGTGCGCTGAGAAGCGTGGTGGAAGCCCTAAAGAAAAAATTTGTCCCTGTAATAAAGAAAGAGAATGTCAACTTTTAGAAGAAAAAGAAGAAAATCCAAATGAAGAAGAAATAGAAGAATTTGGAATAGATTATGAATCGTTAGAATTCTTAGACAATGAAAAAATTTATGATATGTTAATCATAGAACAAGATATAGAAAATTTAATAAATAGACTAGAAAAAATGGAAATATTAGGAGAAAGTGTTTTAAAATATTGGGAAAAAGATAGGATTTTTTGTGAAATAAAAATAAAAAACCCAGAATATATTATAAGAACAAAAAACATTGAAGCAACTAATTTAGACTTAGAAGATTTTAAAATGCATATTGAAGAATTAATAAAATTAGGAGTTATTAGAAGATCAGATAGCCCACATAGATCAGCAGCCTTTATTGTAAGAAAACACTCAGAAATTGTTAGAGGAAAAAGTAGGATGGTTATTAATTACAAAAGACTTAATGACAATACAATAGATGATGCATACAAAATCCCAGATAAAACAGTCTTAATTAACAAAATTCAAGAATGTGAGATTTTTAGTAAGTTTGATTTAAAATCAGGATTTTGGCAGGTAAAAATGCACCCAGACAGTATTAAATGGACAGCATTCACTTGTCCAGAAGGACATTATGAATGGTTAGTTATGCCATTTGGCTTAAAAAATGCACCTAGTATTTTTCAAAGAAAAATGGAAGATATTTTTAATAAACATAGTAAGTTCATTATAGCGTATATTGATGATATTCTTGTTTTTAGCAAAAATAGAAGAGAACATAGAGGACACTTACAAATTGTGTTTTCAGAATTTATAAAACATGGTTTAATTATAAGCAAAAAGAAAATGATTTTATTTAAAGAATACATAAACTTTTTAGGAGTTAATATAGGCCAGGGAGAAATAAAGTTACAACCTCATATAGCTCAGAAGGCATTAGAATTTCCAGATAAGTTAGAAGATTTAAAACAAATTCAGAAATTCTTAGGATTGGTAAACTATGCAAGACCATTTATAAAAGATTTAGGAAAAATAGCAGGACCCTTATATTCCAAGACCTCTCCCACAGGACAAAGATTTTTTAATCAAGAAGATATAAAACTTGTACAAGAAATAAAAGATAAAATAAAAAATATGCCAAAACTTGCGATGCCTTTAGACACGGATTTTTTAATCATAGAAACAGATGGAAGCATAATAGGATGGGGGAGCCATTTTATTATGCAAACCAAATAGATATGCAGACAAAAATACAAAAAGAATTTGCAGATACAATAGTGGAAATTACAAAGAAAAAGGAAATATGAGTAGTATAGATGCAGAACTTTTAGCTGTTAATTATGCTTTAGATAGTTTTGAATTATTTATTATTTCAAAGAAAGAAATTATAATAAGAACAGATTGTGTTGCCATTGTATCTTTTTATAATAAATTAAAATTAGATTCTAAGAAAACAAGCAGGAGAAGATGGTTAAACTTTGTAGATAGAATTACTAATACAGGAATAAACATAGAGTTTGAACACATTAAAGGAGTAGATAACAAAGCAGCAGATATCCTTAGTAGGATGGTAGAAAGTAAAGAAATTTTGGAGAAAGACTTATTCTGATTTTGTTTTACAGATGTCTAGACCGCCTCCAAGACCTGGAATTCCTCCAGGGAATTCTTTTGCATCATTTCAGACTCCATCTACTCAGAACAGACCATTTTACTCAGAACGATTAAGATTTGGTAATCAAGAACTTATTTGTTTTCCTAGCAGTAATATTTCTTTTAAAGTACTTGCACATGTTTCACTTTCAAAAGAAGAAAAATGTATTTTAGACAATTTATGGATTGCATATAATAAGAATCCAAAAGATCAAAAATATTTTCTTGCATGCATGAATGCATTGTCAGAACATTTTAACCAGAACAGAACAAAGTTTAAATTTTATGTAGTCATTAAAGGTCATAAATTAGGAGTTTTTCATACATGGTTAGAAGTGTTAGAAAGCATTAGTAATTTTAAAGATCCACTTTATAAAGGTTTTACAAGTTTAAAAGAAGCCCTTGATTCAGCCAGACAACTCATTGGTATTAACTTCTTTGTTTCCCCTTCTCTAAAAAATTACCAAGACCCTCCTCTTGACTTCTCACCTAGCAGAGATGAGAACATTTTTTGCAACCATTGTGAATGTATGAAGAACAATTTTAGAGTTATCAATGAAGCCAATCAGAACCTCATTTCAGAAAGAACCACATTACAAAAGAAGATTACAGAGTTAGAAAAAGAAGTAATCAGTTTAAAGCTTAGTATAGGAAAAGGTACTACTGAGCCCAAGAAGTCAGTAGCTAGTCTGGTTCAAACGGTAGCCGGTAAAGACTTATCAAATCCGTTGATGGCTATGGACTTGCCAAAAGCCCAACAGACTCAGGGAACTGTTGATTTCCCTATTACACAAGCCCATTTACTTTCTGATAAGACCCAGCAATTTTCTTCTCAGACCAAAGAAATTTGGGATACACTGGGCCAGCCTAGTGGAAAATTTGATTATTTAGTCAAGTATTCCCAAGAACCATCTTTTAACCCAACTCAAAATTTTAGCCCAATACGAAATATCCAAGAAGAATCCAGTAATCAGAATACTAAAGGAAAAGAAATCATGCAAGAAGCCCAAGACCCAGAAGATGATGTTATTTCCATTAACCATTTACTTTTACAAATCCAAAAATTCCAAAAGACTTCATTAAGCCAAGAAGAGTCCTCAAAAAGAAAGAAAAAATTAGTAATTAAAAAGAAAAAAGAAAAAGATATTCAAGAAAAAATGAATGAAGCCATAGAAAAGTTTTTGAAAGAATTTTTTCCAAAAATAAGACAGAAAGTGAGAAAGAAATTTCAGAATGCCCACAGAATAAGAAAGCACCATTGCCAGAAGATAATGAAGATGGATCTAGCCAAGGTAATAGTGGATTTGAAGACCAAGAAGGAGACGGCTACAATAATTCAGACAGTGGGATGTCTTTTTCATCAACTGCAGAACATAATTTGAACACATAAGAAAGAAGATGCTGCCGATGCTTCAAGATAAAAAACTTTTAGAAAGAAGATTGTCACGACTCGCTCGATTTTGGTACAAGAAGATCGATAAATTTAAAATGGTGACGACTTGAGGCTAACCGGAATATTCTAGAACTCTCACAAGTGCATGAATATTGCTAGAGTATGGTGGGACATTCTAGAAGCCTTCAAGCTCCTCACTTGGTGGATTATTCTAGATCATCCTAGTTTAGTCCATAAATATTTTAATGTAGATATTTGTATAGATAATTCTAGAAGTGTAATCTAGACCATTGGATAGAAATGATCCTAGCCATCTATTTGAGGAGGCTACTACTATAAATAGCTTGGTAGGATTCATTTGTAGGTATCAAGAGAGTGAACTTGTAAAGAGTGTCTTTATTCAATACAAAGCCTTCTTTGTAAGTTCTTGTGTTCCTTCATTGTCCCTTTCTTAAGGTGTTCTACTTAGTGCCTTTCTAAGACATCAACGCCAATCGGGAGGCTGACTTAGTGTAATAACCGCGGGGGCGGAAGTTGAAGACACTAAGGCCGCACGGTTCTTGGAGGAAATTAGCAAGTCCGTGACAAGATGCTGCCGACACTTCAAGACAAAAAACTTTTAGAAAGAAGATGCTTTTAGGATAAGTTTGTCCAAAACTTTTTTGACCAGAGTTGCTCGGAGAAACGCGTGTCAAAAAAGTATAAGACAACTTTTAGAAAAAGAAGGCAGCTGTAAAAAAGAAAGACACGTTTTAGGATAGTCTTGTAATTTTGCTCCCAAGAATTTATCTATATAAGGATTAGTTTTCATTAGGAAAATACAAGAGCTTTCAACCTGTGATCTCCTTGCTCTCATTCCTAAAAACCTTCCTTATCCAGAAAAATTCTCAATCCAAAAAACCTTTGTATAGTAAACTGTGAATATCCCTGAGGTATTTTTTCTTCCCAAGTTTTATTTAATCCTTTAGGGGACTTCCCGAAAGGGAAATCCTTAGTTGTATTATCTTTAAGATGTTTTAATAAATCTCCAAAAATTTATTTATGTTTTACATTTTTGTATTCATGTTTTTAATTTCAGAAGTTTTTATGTTGTAAATTTTGTTTATAATCATTTCATCATATTCATATCATGAAAGCATAACTTGATTTTTAGAAGCCATACTGTTTTTAGGTTAATCCTGAGTGACCCAGAGAAATAGGATTGTTGGCCGGAGTAAGCCTGTTTGAATCCTTGAGTACTGGGGAAAGGGAATTAATTAACCTAGGAATCTTGTAAGGGAGTGTCAGTGGTAACCTTATAGGAAGAAATCAGGTTCAATATGATATGTCTTAAGTGGTGCAAAAAAAAAAAAAAAAAAAATTATTATTATTATTATTATTATTATTATTATTATTATTATTATTATTATTATTATTATTATTATTATTATTATTTTTGGGTAATATGACCATTTAACTAATGAGTGGAAAATGAAAAGTCACATTGCATTGAAAATTATTGAATAAGTTTTGAGTATTTTGATAGTTCGTATCTATGATTATTTTAATTTTTTTCAATTTTAATTATTGATAATTTAGGTTTCACGTTTAGAATAGATTTTTTGGTCAAAGGAAAAGAACTTATTTTTTTACAAAATTGATGCATGAGCGTAATAATCTGACAACAAACAAGGAAGAAAGAGGATCCGAGAAGAAGAAGAAGAAGAAAATCAATTTATCATATATGTTCAAGGGTGTCGTTACAATGACTAGCCCTCTATATAAGAGCAAATAAACTAAAATCAAAAGAATATCTAATAAACTAGAATTTAATCAAATCATTGAATCTAATCTAATCTAATTTGAATTAATATCTATACATAAATTATATATAACTTCTATCTTTATCTTTATCTCTATCTCCATCTCAGTCAGTAGCAATGTAGCACCTTAGGAATTGTCTTGGTTACATTTTACTATTTTTGATTACTTGGATTTAGGTGACAATGAAGGTTTCAGTGAACATATGCTTATGCTCCTTTAGTTTAAAAGTATGATTGTGCTAACATAGGCTATTTGTATCTCAGCTTTCAAATGGAATGAATCTTAAAAGGGGGATCGGGATTTTGACTCACTTTTCAACATTTCATGTACTTTTGACTGAGTTAAAGAATTGTAGTTAACAAGTTCACAAGAAGGAAAAATGGCCTTTTGCAACATGCAAACGGCAACATTCGCTAATTGTATGTTGCTAAATGGGATCTACCGCAACATTCAGTGGTTGCATGTTGTCATTGGTTCATTTATTTGACATTTAGCAACATTCAGCAAGTGAATGTTGCTAATTATAGCCTTTTGCAACGTTCGTTGCGCGTTGCCAACGGGGTACCCTTTGGCAACTCACGCTGCGCGTTGCCAAAGGTCCCCTTTTGCAACACGCAAATGCGCGTTGCCAAAGGGTAATGAGTATTGATTCTAGATTATGTGAGTTGATTTTGGTTGTGATGAGTATTGATTCTAGATTATTTGTAGTTGGGGATGAATTTTGGATTAATTTGATTGTAATTTGATGATGAATGAGTTTTTATTTTAATGTTTTAAAGTATTATGGTGGTTGTGATATCCCTCTACAGATTGGCTAAGTCCAATATACAAGGAGACTTTGTCCAAGTTTCTGTAAAGTTTTACAATAGAAAATGATAATTTTAATATTTAGTATGATTTATTTCTACATTTTAGCATTCAGTGCAGTTGGAGTCCTGATGATTAAACTTTTATAATGTCTTTACAGGTAAAAGTCAATTTTGTAGTTTTTGTGATGGTTTGTCATGTGCACAGTTCAAGCTAGACTTCAGAAGTTAGGGAAGTACTCATCTTTAATGATGATTCGTATTGAAAATGGTGATAATAGCTCCTTTTTGTATGGTTGTTGGTCGGCTAGAGATACTGTTGCAATTTAGAGGGATAGTAAATATCAAACTTTAGATGTGTAATCAAATAGGTGAAAAACCTATATTGCATATTTTGTTTTAATGTATGAGAACAAAGTACTGTAATTTTTGTAAAGTATTTATTTTGAATAATTGATTTATTTTTATAGCACTCGTGTTTCATATATTATATATTACATATATGTTTGAGAAATTTGTTGGTTATCAGTGAAATTATCTATATTGATTTACAAAAATTAAAAAAAAAATGTTAAAGATCAACGGCAACGCGCAAAGAGTGTTGCCAAAAGTATCAACGGCAACGGGCAAAGAGTGTTGCAAAAAGTATCAACGGCAACGCGCGACGAGTGTTGCCAAAAGTATCTACCGCAACACGCAAAAAACGTTGCTAAAGGGTCTACCGCAACATGCAAAGAACGTTGCTAAATGTCTACCGCAACACGCAATGAACGTTGCCAAAAGTATAAACGGAAACGCGCAATGAATGTTGCCAAAGGTCTACGGCAACGCGCAGTGAACGTTGCCAAAGGTCTACCGCAACGTGCAATCCATCCTTTTTTCAACACGCAATGAACGTTGCCGTATCCTTTCCCTCTACGGCAACACTGCGATTTTCAACATGCACATGAACGTTACAAAAGGCCTACGGCAACATTTTTTGCGCGTTGCCGTAGGCTGTTTTTGTTGTAGTGGTTATTGCATCTCTGCTTATTATCTCAACTTGATTTACGTGTTGTGACCATTGATCGACATATATACTGTTAGGGGTTGGTACACGTTGCACGAAAGATGCCAAAGAACGTGCATGCTGCTCATTTTCGTACTTGGTTTAATGTATCAGAGAATGGATCGACCTCAAAAGGTACCTGTTGATCTTGCTGGTTTTCTTTAGTCCATATGCTGATATGCATGCATTTAGTATCATTTATCTTCGAAAATTTTGTTGAAGGCAATTTTGGCTTATGAGAAAGCATCAGAAATATTGATTCGCTCTGGAGAAATTGACCGGCCTGAGTTGCTATCACTGGTTCAAATTCACCATGCACAGATGGACTAACTTTTAGCTGAAAAGTGCAATTGTAATTCATGAATGAACATATTCTATTTTTAGTTATACTACGAACACCTGGTTGACTAATGTTCACTTTACTTGCATGCGTTCCTTGTTTCATCGCTCTTGAAGTGCATACTATTAGAAAGCTTGGAGAATTGTACTTTGGAAAAAGAACTCAAAGCTGAAGAACTTGATGAAATTTGTTTGAAGTTGAGGGAGTCAGTGAAGTCTGATGTCAGACAGGCATCTGTCTAGAATAATGTTGGTCTGATATTTCTTAAAATATACATTCTTTTCTATCTATCAGCATGATCATGTACCTACCTAGTAAGATATTGTTATATATATATGATACCAAATAGAACCCAGGTTAGATAGAACAAGGATAGTGCGGAATATATTGAAGAAACAATAATCAAAATGCAGAAAAAAGATTCAATTGAAATGAAACAATTGAAAACTTGAACAACAAATTGAAATATTGAAAGTTATATTGAAATTATAACGATGAACGTTACAATGATATTTTGAAATGGAGAAATTAATTGACGAAGCTAATTAACTCTCAGAGTAACAAACACTCTTGGAGTAACTCTAACTCTCCCAATTAACTCTGCCTGACAATTGAAATGAACTCTTACATTTATAGAAGACTAGAAATGAAAAAGTTACATCAGAATATTGAATAATTGAACTACAGCTGGAAAAGTCTTGATTGAACAGTGATTGAACAGTGCTCTGTCGACTACTTTCCAAAAAGTAGGAATCTTGAAAAGTGATTGAATTTTGAAAGTCGTTGATTGAACAGTGACTTGTCTGCAGCTTTTCCAAAAGCTAGCCAACCACTCCATCAACTCCACCGAAAGTTTGAAAAAGCAAAAATCTCATTTGTCCTTTTATGAAAAGAAATGATTCTCTGGATAAAGTGGACATTGATTTTTAACTTTGATTATTTTGAATGAGAATTCTTTTGATTTTTGAACGCGATATTCTCTGAGGTCATCAAGGAAACTGCGTCCATGTAGTCATTTGGTAGTTTGAATATTTGAAAGATTTTCATCGTAATCATTTGCGAGAAAATCATCTTCATTTTGATAGAAACTGTCTTCGACGTTGAAATCCGCCTCTGAACTGGTTTCTGAGGAATCTTGAACTGAAGAAGCATTTTCAGCAAGAGCAGCAATTTTCTCTGCTAAAATTGACATTTCTTCAGGGCTGGTGCATTTTGCAAGAAGTGCTAATAATCTACCCTTTTCGGCAAGAAAATCAGCATGTTTATCTTGAAGCTTTTTTGATGGAAGTCCTTCATTTGATTTTTGATTAATCCATGATTGAACTGCCTTGGGACAACAATTTGTTTCATGAAATTTTGCCCACCATTTTATTTTGAATCTCCTAACAATCCTTTGAGGACTGAAAGAATCAGTATTTTGAAGAAGAAAAAAGTCCCAACAAAGAATCCATGAGACTTTGAAATTGAATGAAAATTGAAGGAGAAGATTCTCCTGAGACTTAAGCAAATCTTTAGCCTCATTTTTGAAATGTTTGAATCCTTGAAGAGAGAGACTGGGTAGAATACTTTCTTCAAGTCCAAAATAATTAAACCAATTTTGAAACCATTGGGGAAAATTATTTTGGCAATTTTGATGAAAAAGGATAAACCAAGAATGATTCACTGGTCTAAACAAAAAGGCATTAAACCAGGCATCTTGATAATCCAAGTAATTGAATTTTGAAGAGAAAGTTTCACCTTTTGCAAGGTTCATCTTTTTCTCAATCCAAGGTTGCTGTCCCCAGTCATCATATGACAAAACCTTGACAATTGAACATTTTGAAAAATCAATATTTTGAGGATTTTCTTTATTTTGAGTATGAGTAATGATGGCTGATCCTGTTTTGAGAAGGATCTTTTCATAAAACTCACGGTTCTTTTGAATTGATGTTGGCATGAAATGGAAACCTGAAGGAAAAATATTTGATAAACAATCATTGTAATCAGAATATTTTTTAATCCAAGAAGGTTCCAAAGTAAGAACAGAAAGAAAGGGATTTTTGATGGTATATTGAAAAGGGCTTTTATTGATTTCAGGAAGTTTTCCTGAACCAGTAAGAACGGCCTTTTTGTAGTTTGAAGGTCTTGGCTTTTCTGGGGTTTGAGGAATTTTGCCAAGAACAGAAAAGTTGTTTGAAGTGGAAATTTGAGGAATGTTTGAAGCAGAAGCACTTCTGCTGGAAGTTTGAACAAAGTCTTCGATTGAAGGAAGAGGAGTAAGAGCAACTTTCTTGCCCTTATTCTTGTTTTTTGAGGAAGTGGCCATGGAGGAAGCCATGTCTTCAAGAACTTTGTTGTACCAATCAATTTTGATACCTTTTGTTTGAACACTCTTTTGGGGTGGCCTTTCAGTCACTCGGAATCTCTCTAATTTATAGGGAAATTTCTCCGTGAAACAGTTATCCCAAAAATTATTTTGAAAAATCTTGTTTTTTGAAAAGTAATTTTGAAAACAGTTTTTGTTACTGCAATAGTAAAAATACTGTTGTTTTTGAATTGATTCAAAAGGAATCGACTGTAGGTTTCCCTTACCGATCCCACCTAATCCTATGTCTGACACAACTGTTTGGACATGGGAAAAAGTCTTTGAAGCAATAATGAAAAGGATACCAATAATGACACTTTTGACAAAGGTGACAAAGGTGTTTTCTGGGACCCACGACTTTTGACAATTTTGGTTTATTTTGATGAGTGGGAGACACTCGTGATTGTCTTTTGAAAAGGAATTAATAAAGAATGATTCTTTACTAATGGATCCAAGGAAATTTTGAGGAAAGTGATCTGTCAATTTGTCTTTCTTGAAAATTGAAGATTCTTTCTTTTTGAAATTTCTGAAATTAATGTTCTTAATTTGAGAAATCGATGTTCTTTTGAAATTATGAACATCTGCTGGAGATGTATGATGCATGAATTTGAAAATCAAATTTTGACCGAAAACATTGGTCTGAAGACCATTTTCGTTAGCTTGAAAAGGGGTAATTTGAACGATGAAAGGAATTCCAAGAATTGCTTCTTGATCCAAATCTTTCACCAAAAGAAACTCATTTTTGAAACAAATGTTTGATTTGAAAACATGAGCTTTTGAAAGTTTATTTTGAATGTTGAGCTTTTTGCCTCCTGCTCCGTAGAGACGTTCGGTAGTTTGCTCAAAGTATTTTGAAGGTATTAATCCTTCTCTGATGCAGTTTTGATCTGCTCCAGAATCAATTAATACTCTAGTGGTAATTTGAAAAGACTCGTCAATGACAATTGTCATTTGACAGTACCATTTTTGAAGTTGAATTCGATTAATAACATTAATCCATTCTTCATCAGATTGAAGAGAACTAAAATCATTAATACGAGAATCAGAGGATTCTTCTGAGGAAGAAGAAGAAGAATCAGAATCATTTTGATTTTGAATATTTGAAGAGGAATTTTTGATAATGGTAACATCAAGTTTAATTTCTTTAACCTGACGTTCCAAAAAGGAAATTTGAGACTTCATTTCCCTCAATTCTGATCTCAAATCAGATGATGAAGATTTAGAAGTAGATTCTTGATTAAATCTTTTTAGTATTTCTTTCATACTAAACGATTCATGGGTTTTTGAAGAAGAAGGAAGGAGCGAAGAGAACTTCTTCTTTAATTGAGGATTGTCAATCTGCTCAATTATTTCTTGAATAAGTTCTTCTTCTTTTGTAAGGACATTAATGGTTTTGCAACCACAAATACCTTTACCTTCGCAAGGATGAGAAGAGGAGGAAGAATTAGATTCATTATCAGAATCTTCTTGATGCTGATAAATTTTTTCTAATTCAGAATCATCATCGGATGATGAATGAAGAAGATTGAGAAGATCAATCTTAATATCTTCAGCAATTTGAAGATTATTAATTTTGTTCTTCATAGGACATTCGTTTGAATAATGACCAGTTTGATGACACTTGAAACAAGTGACCTTGGCTGAATCACCAGTTTTTTGAAAATGTTTTGGTTTTGATTGAAATTTTTGAAAAGAATTCTTTTGAAAAGATTTTTGAAATTGAGGATGAGATTTTGAAGAAAATCTTTTGGAATTTTGAAAATTTCGTTTCCTCAGAAATGAAGGAAACTTCTTCTTGTTTTTTGAAGAGGGAGGAAGAATTTTTTCAAAACCATATTGTTCACAGAATGAACCCAACTCATGCTTAGACCCAAAACTTTCAGATTTGAGTTTGGCTTTGAGTTTGATATCATTACAGAGGGATAACCCTTCCTTATTGACGTAACTAACAAGTTCGCCATAAGTTAAGTCACCAAAAGGAATTGAATTGTTAAATTGAAGTTTGATTGAATTGCGAACTTTTTCTGCAAAAAGTTTAGGAAGTCCAGATAGAAATCTTTCTTTCCAGAACTCTTGATTGCAGTCGTCGCGAAGCATGACTCTGGTAAGGAAGATATCCTTATACCATCTGAAGTCGTGCAATTTTGGACAAGACAAATTCATCAGAATTTCTGACGATCTATCCTGGAGGAATTCAGGGGATCCAATAAAATGTTTGATAATGGCAAAAACAAGGGTCGTCAATGTATCAGAAACAATCTGATCATTTTCGGTTTTTGTGGCATTAATAACCTCTAAACGACTTGCATCGTTAAGGTAGTTAGACCACCATCCCTTTAATTGTCCAGTGAAGCCAATAATAAGATTATTACAAGCATTCACTTCATCAATCTTTTGACATCTGTAAGCATTGAAGCAAACATACATTTTATTGATAGTTTGAATAATCTGGAATTCCGTCATTCCATCAATATTCCATTCAACGATTTCGTCGCCTGAGTATGTCTCAGTGACTTTCCTTCTAAAAGATGATTCTTCTAAAAGTAAATCTGGTTGAGTAGGACGAGAATAGAATGTTGGAAGTTTTGAAGATTGAAATTTCAATCTGTTTACTTGAAGCGGTGCTTCTTCAACAAATTGGTTTTCGACATCTGAAATGTCAATTGTGTTGATATTTTTTGAAGATGCGGACATTTTTGAAAATTGAGAGGCAAGTTCTTTAATCACTGCAGAATCAGTGTCTAAAGATTTCTTACCAAGATCAGGAGTAAGATTGGTTGGTTTGAAAAGCAACCTTTGATTACTCGAGGAAGATGAAGAAGGGGAATCTCTAATGGAAGAAAAAGCATTAGAGGGAATTTTGAATTTGGCTTCAGTTTCAGAATTGGCTTCAATTCTGGTTAACTGATTACCGATAGTTTGAAGAACAATGTTTGTGTAATTGTTCTGAATTTGAAGATTTCTGACATCAACAGTTTTGGCTGCTGCATTATCAGTTCTATCTTCAGGAATTTGTTTGAAAGGAGACGCAGTAACTTCTGCATTCCCATGAGGAATAACGATCTCTTCAAGAGGAGGATATTCCGATTTGAAAGTTTGATTGGAAGAAGTTTTCCAAATTTTTTCTTTTGAAGATGAAGCTTGAATGGATTTGGATTTCGAAGGGGATTTGGGTTTGGAAGAAGATTTTGAAGGCTTCTTTTGTTTACCAAAAACTTTGAAATTAATCCATTTGAAAAATGAAATATCTTCTGGTTGAGCGAAGTACTCATCCCAGTAAGATTCAATTTCTTCTTTTGAAAAAGTTTGACGAAAAAGTTTCCTTAGGTTTTTGACCTTAGGAGACTGATCTTTTTTGAATTCAGATCTTCTATCAATGCTAGAAGAAATGACGTTGAGTTGAGAAGATAAACTTCTTCTGTGATGTTTCTTTCTCAGAAGAGGAATGTCTTCAGAAGGAGGCTGCATGTCAGATGCAGTCGGTGAATCTTGTTCAGATTCAGTATATTGAGTTTTTGGGATAACAGATTCAAAGTTGACATCTTTGAGTCTGCTGGATGAGATTGAGAATCTTGAAGGAAAAACATTTGAATTTTGAAAATTTTGAAAAGATTTAGATGAACTAGATCTTGAAATGTTTGAAGAGTTGTTTGATGATTCTCCAAAGATCATCCTAACACTTCCATCAGGAAATGAAAGAATCTGATTAGGAGTATCAGATGAAGGAGGAGGCTCCGGTTTGGAGGCTCTTAGAATTTCCCATTCTAAGCTCCTAGCTTGAAGATTCCATGGAATTCTCTTAGGAATCATGGTGTTAGTATGAAGATCATTCACCTCCATAAGAAGCGATTCGTTTCTTGGAGACGAACGAAGAGCACGAATGTTGAGATTCGTACCCAAGAGTTTGTAATATACTCTGTATATTACAGCGAATGAATTTGATTCATCCAAACTAAGATTCTTAGTTTGAACATGAAGTTTGAGAGTCTTTAAGATATGTTTGTCAAAAAGACTGACTGTGAAGTTTGGATAGCAGTTTGAAAAGATTGGACCAGATTCTAGATTTGATTCTAGAACTGTCAAGAGCGAATGCTCGAAGTTTGAATGTCTTTGATCACGAAGAGTAACCAAGACAGGAATGTCAAGTCCAAGTCTGAACAAGGGCTTGAGGGCAATTTGAACAAGACCAATATGTAAGAATTGGAATTTCTTACGATGTTCTTGTATGGAGTTTTTTGAAAGAAGAGCAAGCTCAGTATTTTGACCCAAAACATGCATGGTTTGTTCATGTGTTTTGATGATGTAATTTTGAGAAAAATCAAATCGACCAATTTCATAGATAGATCCTTTGTCTACCTTAGGAATTGTCCAATTATGCAATAATTGTTCAATTTGATGAATTTGATACCAAATAGAACCCAGGTTAGATAGAACAAGGATAGTGCGGAATATATTGAAGAAACAATAATCAAAATGCAGAAAAAAGATTCAATTGAAATGAAACAATTGAAAACTTGAACAACAAATTGAAATATTGAAAGTTATATTGAAATTATAACGATGAACGTTACAATGATATTTTGAAATGGAGAAATTAATTGACGAAGCTAATTAACTCTCAGAGTAACAAACACTCTTGGAGTAACTCTAACTCTCCCAATTAACTCTGCCTAACAATTGAAATGAACTCTTACATTTATAGAAGACTAAAAATGAAAAAGTTACATCAGAATATTGAATAATTGAACTACAGCTGGAAAAGTCTTGATTGAACAGTGATTGAACAGTGCTCTGTCGACTACTTTCCAAAAAGTAGGAATCTTGAACAGTGATTGAATTTTGAAAGTCGTTGATTGAACAGTGACTTGTCTGCTGCTTTTCCAAAAGCTAGCCAACCACTCCACCAACTCAACCGAAAGTTTGAAAAAAAATCATTTTGATTTAATAAAGAAAAATCTTTATTAAAGTAATTTTTGAAAGAAGAGAGACTCTTCATCTGAACTTTTGGCAAGTTCATAGCCATCAACGGATTTGAGAATTCTTTACCAGTTACCGTTTGAACTGGAATAGCTACTGACTTCTGAGGCACAGTAGTACCAAATTTTGAAAACATTAAAATTCATTTGCAAATTCACCAAAAGCATGATGAAAGATTGCAAAGTGAAGAACAAACCTGTTAATATTTTCGTTGAAATCATTAACAGTTTCAAAGTATTTTTGCCAAATATTGATTCTACAAAATGGAGAACCCCAGTATCTTTGAGACATGATACAGTTTTCATACCATCTTGCAGCTTGATATTGAAAGGTGAAGAGACGATGTAATACATGGCAAGTATTACAATTGTAGTTTGAGGAAGATTCTTGAGAAAAGAGAATTGCTTCATTATTGACTTTTGAGAGACAATAAGAAGAATTTTGAGAAGATTTTTTGAATTTTGAAGATTTTGGGATCTCCAAAACTGAATCTTGAGGAAAATCTTCCAAACATGAAAATTGATTTGAAAGAGAAAGAGAAAAAGAATTTTGAACTGCCGAAGGGGCAGGATGCTTGCTTTTCTTGAAGTTTCTTGAAGAAGCCATACTAATTAAAATTAGTATTTTTAGTTTGATCACTCTTTTGATTTGAACTCACTTTTTCTCTCTTTTGTGTGAGGAATTCTCTTGTGAGGAAATCTGCCAGAATGTTATCCTTTCCTTGAATATATTGAATTTTGAAATCAAAACACGACAAAATGGCTTGCCATCTTGCAAAAATATGTTTTGAAACAAGATTTTTGACGTCCTTTTGCAAAACTTCTTTAGATGCCTTGCAATCAGTTTTCAAAACAAAAGATTTATTGATTAAATCATCTTGAAATTTAGAAACACAAAGGACAATTGAAAGGACTTCTTTTTTGATAGTTGAATAGTTATTTTGAGGACCAGTCCAAACACCAGAATAGTATCTGACCAGCTGTTCTTGATTTGACCCTTTAGGAATCTGTTTGAGGACTCCTCCATACCCTAAGTCTGACGCATCAGTCTCAACGATAAGATTGGCACAAGGATCAATAATTGAAAGGCATGGGATACTCTTAATGGCACTTTTGACCTTTTGAATGGCTAAGGTACACTCAGGGCCCCATGGTTTTGGATTATTTTGAAGTCTTTTGAAGAGTGGGGAACAAAGAATCCTGATATCTTTGACAAAATCAGAGACGTAATTCACACACCCAAGAAATCTTTGAAGAGAAGTTTTATCAAGGATTTGATCTGGAAATTTATCAGTAAAATCCAAACTTCTTTGGATTGGTGTAATAGTTCCTTGAAAAATTGTATGTCCAAGAAAACGAATATTCTCTTGACATAAAACAATTTTCTTTGCAGAAACTGCTAAACCATTAATTTTGACAATATTGAAAAAAGTATGCAGATGTTTGAAATGTTGTTCTAAACTTTCAGAATAGAGTAGAACATCATCAATGTAAACAATGAGAAAATTTTGAAAAGGATTAAAAATGTCATTCATAATTTTTTGAAATTCAGAAGGAGCATTTTTAAGTCCAAATGGCATGACATTCCATTCGTATTGTCCAAACGGAACATTGAATGCAGTTTTGTAACGATCTTCTTCTTTAATTTGAATCTGCCAAAATCCTGACTTCATATCAAATTTTGAAAAGACAACTGCTTTTTGAAGACGATTGAGAAGATCTTTCTTTTGAGGCATTGGATATCTTATCCATTGCAAGGCAGTATTAAGAGGCTTGTAATTGATTACAAGTCTGGGCGCACCCCTCTCAATTTCTGCTTGATTGAGAACATAGAACGCAGAACAACTCCAAGGAGACTTACTAGGACGAATTAGTCCTTTTGCAAGTAGATCCTTGATTTCCTTAGTACAAAACTCAAGGAGTTCTTTGTTCATTTGAATAGGACGAGATTTTGTTGGAATAGCTGATTCATGAAAATCAACTGAATATGGAAGAGAAACAATATGTTTCTTTCTATCCCAAAAAGCATTAGGAATAGTAGAACATACTTCAGTTTCGAATTTTTTGAGAAATAAAGAAATTCTTTCTTTATTAGCTGAATTTTGAAGCTGATCAGAGATCCGCTGAAATTTGATTTCTTCTTTGAGAAAAGAAATGTGTTGTTTTTTGAAATTGATGTTGTTGATGATTTGAGAAATTGACGCCTGCTTGAGAGCATTAACGTTCATGAAAGATGGAGGATTGGTAAATTTGAAAAACAAATTTTGACCGAAAATATTGGTTTGAAGACCATTTTCGTTAGCTTGAAAAGGGTAAATTTGAATAATGAAAGGAGTACCAAGAATGACTTCTTGATCCAAATCTTTCACTAAGTAGAAAATATTTTTGAAACAAATGTTTGAATTGCAAACATGAGCTTTTGAAAGCTTATATTGAATGTTGAGTTTTTTACCACTAGCACCGTAAAGACGCTCAGTAGTTTTTTCAAAGTATTTTGTAGGTATTAATCCTTCTCTGATGCAGTTTTGATCTGCTCCAGAATCAATTAATACTCTAGTGGTAATTTGAAAAGACTTGTCAACGACGATTGTCATTTGACAGTACCATTTTTGAAGTTGAATTCGATTAATAACATTAATCCGTTCTTCATCAGTTTGAAGAGGACTAAAATCATTAATACGAGAATCAGAAGATTCTTCTGAAGAAGAAGAAGAATCAGAATCATTTTGATTTTGAATATTTGAAGAGGAATTTTTGATAATGGTAACATCAAGTTTAATTTCTTTAACCTGACGTTCCAAAAAGGAAATTTGAGACTTCATTTCCCTCACTTCTGATCTCAAATCAGATGATGAAGATTTAGAAGTAGATTCTTGATTAAATCTTTTTAGTATTTCTTTCATACTAAACGATTCATGGGTTTTTGAAGAAGAAGGAAGGAGCGAAGAGAACTTCTTCTTTAATTGAGGATTGTCAATCTGCTCAATTATTTCTTGAATAAGTTCTTCTTCTTTTGTAAGGACATTAATGGTTTTGCAACCACAAATACCTTTACCTTCGCAAGGATGAGAAGAGGAGGAAGAATTAGATTCATTATCAGAATCTTCTTGATGCTGATAAATTTTCTCTAATTCAGAATCATCATCGGATGATGAATGAAGAAGATTGAGAAGATCAATCTTAATATCTTCAGCAATTTGAAGATTATTAATTTTGTTCTTCATGGGACATTCGTTTGAATAATGACCAGTTTGATGACACTTGAAACAAGTGACCTTGGCTGAATCACCAGTTTTTTGAAAATGTTTTGGTTTTGATTGAAATTTTTGAAAATAATTCTTTTGAAAGGATTTTTGAAATTGAGGATGAGATTTTGAAGAAAATCTTTTGGAATTTTGAAAATTTCGTTTCCTCAAAAATGAAGGAAACTTCTTCTTGTTTTTTGAAGAGGGAGGAAGAATTTTTTCAAAACCATATTGTTCACAGAATGAACCCAACTCATGCTTAGACCCAAAACTTTCAGATTTGAGTTTGGCTTTGAGTTTGATATCATTACAGAGGGCTAACCCTTCCTTATTGACGTAACAAACAAGTTCGCCATAAGTTAAGTCACCAAAAGGAATTGAATTGTTAAATTGAAGTTTGATTGAATTGCGAACTTTCTCTGCAAAAAGTTTAGGAAGTCCAGATAGAAATCTTTCTTTCCAGAACTCTTGATTGCAGTCGTCGCGAAGCATGACTCTGGTAAGGAAGATATCCTTATACCATCTGAAGTCGTGCAATTTTGGACAAGACAAATTCATCAGAATTTCTGACGATCTATCCTGGAGGAATTCAGGGGATCCAATAAAATGTTTGATAATGGCAAAAACAAGGGTCGTCAATGTATCAGAAACAATCTGATCATTTTCGGTTTTTGTGGCATTAATAACCTCTAAACGACTTGCATCGTTAAGGTAGTTAGACCACCATCCCTTTAATTGTCCAGTGAAGCCAATAATAAGATTATTACAAGCATTCACTTCATCAATCTTTTGACATCTGTAAGCATTGAAGCAAACATACATTTTATTGATAGTTTGAATAATCTGGAATTCCGTCATTCCATCAATATTCCATTCAACGATTTCGTCGCCTGAGTATGTCTCAGTGACTTTCCTTCTAAAAGATGATTCTTCTAAAAGTAAATCTGGTTGAGTAGGACGAGAATAGAATGTTGGAAGTTTTGAAGATTGAAATTTCAATCTGTTTACTTGAAGCGGTGCTTCTTCAACAAATTGGTTTTCGACATCTGAAATGTCAATTGTGTTGATATTTTTTGAAGATGCGGACATTTTTGAAAATTGAGAGGCAAGCTCTTTAATCACTGCAGAATCAGTGTCTAAAGATTTCTTACCAAGATCAGGAGTAATCAAAGGTTGCTTTTCAAACCAACCAATCTTACTCCTGATCTTGGTAAGAAATCTTTAGACACTGATTCTGCAGTGATTAAAGAGCTTGCCTCTCAATTTTCAAAAATGTCCGCATCTTCAAAAAATATCAACACAATTGACATTTCAGATGTCGAAAACCAATTTGTTGAAGAAGCACCGCTTCAAGTAAACAGATTGAAATTTCAATCTTCAAAACTTCCAACATTCTATTCTCGTCCTACTCAACCAGATTTACTTTTAGAAGAATCATCTTTTAGAAGGAAAGTCACTGAGACATACTCAGGCGACGAAATCGTTGAATGGAATATTGATGGAATGACGGAATTCCAGATTATTCAAACTATCAATAAAATGTATGTTTGCTTCAATGCTTACAGATGTCAAAAGATTGATGAAGTGAATGCTTGTAATAATCTTATTATTGGCTTCACTGGACAATTAAAGGGATGGTGGTCTAACTACCTTAACGATGCAAGTCGTTTAGAGGTTATTAATGCCACAAAAACCGAAAATGATCAGATTGTTTCTGATACATTGACGACCCTTGTTTTTGCCATTATCAAACATTTTATTGGATCCCCTGAATTCCTCCAGGATAGATCGTCAGAAATTCTGATGAATTTGTCTTGTCCAAAATTGCACGACTTCAGATGGTATAAGGATATCTTCCTTACCAGAGTCATGCTTCGCGACGACTGCAATCAAGAGTTCTGGAAAGAAAGATTTCTATCTGGACTTCCTAAACTTTTTGCAGAAAAAGTTCGCAATTCAATCAAACTTCAATTTAACAATTCAATTCCTTTTGGTGACTTAACTTATGGCGAACTTGTTAGTTACGTCAATAAGGAAGGGTTATCCCTCTGTAATGATATCAAACTCAAAGCCAAACTCAAATCTGAAAGTTTTGGGTCTAAGCATGAGTTGGGTTCATTCTGTGAACAATATGGTTTTGAAAAAATTCTTCCTCCCTCTTCAAAAAACAAGAAGAAGTTTCCTTCATTTCTGAGGAAACGAAATTTTCAAAATTCCAAAAGATTTTCTTCAAAATCTCATCCTCAATTTCAAAAATCTTTTCAAAAGAATTCTTTTCAAAAATTTCAATCAAAACCAAAACATTTTCAAAAAACTGGTGATTCAGCCAAGGTCACTTGTTTCAAGTGTCATCAAACTGGTCATTATTCAAACGAATGTCCTATGAAGAACAAAATTAATAATCTTCAAATTGCTGAAGATATTAAGATTGATCTTCTCAATCTTCTTCATTCATCATCCGATGATGATTCTGAATTAGAAAAAATTTATCAGCATCAAGAAGATTCTGATAATGAATCTAATTCTTCCTCCTCTTCTCATCCTTGCGAAGGTAAAGGTATTTGTGGTTGCAAAACCATTAATGTCCTTACAAAAGAAGAAGAACTTATTCAAGAAATAATTGAGCAGATTGACAATCCTCAATTAAAGAAGAAGTTCTCTTCGCTCCTTCCTTCTTCTTCAAAAACCCATGAATCGTTTAGTATGAAAGAAATACTAAAAAGATTTAATCAAGAATCTACTTCTAAATCTTCATCATCTGATTTGAGATCAGAATTGAGGGAAATGAAGTCTCAAATTTCCTTTTTGGAACGTCAGGTTAAAGAAATTAAACTTGATGTTACCATTATCAAAAATTCCTCTTCAAATATTCAAAATCAAAATGATTCTGATTCTTCTTCTTCTTCCTCAGAAGAATCCTCTGATTCTCGTATTAATGATTTTAGTTCTCTTCAATCTGATGAAGAATGGATTAATGTTATTAATCGAATTCAACTTCAAAAATGGTACTGTCAAATGACAATTGTCATTGACGAGTCTTTTCAAATTACCACTAGAGTATTAATTGATTCTGGAGCAGATCAAAACTGCATCAGAGAAGGATTAATACCTTCAAAATACTTTGAGCAAACTACCGAACGTCTCTACGGAGCAGGAGGCAAAAAGCTCAACATTCAAAATAAACTTTCAAAAGCTCATGTTTTCAAATCAAACATTTGTTTCAAAAATGAGTTTCTTTTGGTGAAAGATTTGGATCAAGAAGCAATTCTTGGAATTCCTTTCATCGTTCAAATTACCCCTTTTCAAGCTAACGAAAATGGTCTTCAGACCAATGTTTTCGGTCAAAATTTGATTTTCAAATTCATGCATCATACATCTCCAGCAGATGTTCATAATTTCAAAAGAACATCGATTTCTCAAATTAAGAACATTAATTTCAGAAATTTCAAAAAGAAAGAATCTTCAATTTTCAAGAAAGACAAATTGACAGATCACTTTCCTCAAAATTTCCTTGGATCCATTAGTAAAGAATCATTCTTTATTAATTCCTTTTCAAAAGACAATCACGAGTGTCTCCCACTCATCAAAATAAACCAAAATTGTCAAAAGTCGTGGGTCCCAGAAAACACCTTTGTCACCTTTGTCAAAAGTGTCATTATTGGTATCCTTTTCATTATTGCTTCAAAGACTTTTTCCCATGTCCAAACAGTTGTGTCAGACATAGGATTAGGTGGGATCGGTAAGGGAAACCTACAGTCGATTCCTTTTGAATCAATTCAAAAACAACAGTATTTTTACTATTGCAGTAACAAAAACTGTTTTCAAAATTACTTTTCAAAAAACAAGATTTTTCAAAATAATTTTTGGGATAACTGTTTCACGGAGAAATTTCCCTATAAATTAGAGAGATTCCGAGTGACTGAAAGGCCACCCCAAAAGAGTGTTCAAACAAAAGGTATCAAAATTGATTGGTACAACAAAGTTCTTGAAGACATGGCTTCCTCCATGGCCACTTCCTCAAAAAACAAGAATAAGGGCAAGAAAGTTGCTCTTACTCCTCTTCCTTCAATCGAAGACTTTGTTCAAACTTCCAGCAGAAGTGCTTCTGCTTCAAACATTCCTCAAATTTCCACTTCAAACAACTTTTCTGTTCTTGGCAAAATTCCTCAAACCCCAGAAAAGCCAAGACCTTCAAACTACAAAAAGGCCGTTCTTACTGGTTCAGGAAAACTTCCTGAAATCAATAAAAGCCCTTTTCAATATACCATCAAAAATCCCTTTCTTTCTGTTCTTACTTTGGAACCTTCTTGGATTAAAAAATATTCTGATTACAATGATTGTTTATCAAATATTTTTCCTTCAGGTTTCCATTTCATGCCAACATCAATTCAAAAGAACCGTGAGTTTTATGAAAAGATCCTTCTCAAAACAGGATCAGCCATCATTACTCATACTCAAAATAAAGAAAATCCTCAAAATATTGATTTTTCAAAATGTTCAATTGTCAAGGTTTTGTCATATGATGACTGGGGACAGCAACCTTGGATTGAGAAAAAGATGAACCTTGCAAAAGGTGAAACTTTCTCTTCAAAATTCAATTACTTGGATTATCAAGATGCCTGGTTTAATGCCTTTTTGTTTAGACCAGTGAATCATTCTTGGTTTATCCTTTTTCATCAAAATTGCCAAAATAATTTTCCCCAATGGTTTCAAAATTGGTTTAATTATTTTGGACTTGAAGAAAGTATTCTACCCAGTCTCTCTCTTCAAGGATTCAAACATTTCAAAAATGAGGCTAAAGATTTGCTTAAGTCTCAGGAGAATCTTCTCCTTCAATTTTCATTCAATTTCAAAGTCTCATGGATTCTTTGTTGGGACTTTTTTCTTCTTCAAAATACTGATTCTTTCAGTCCTCAAAGGATTGTTAGGAGATTCAAAATAAAATGGTGGGCAAAATTTCATGAAACAAATTGTTGTCCCAAGGCAGTTCAATCATGGATTAATCAAAAATCAAATGAAGGACTTCCATCAAAAAAGCTTCAAGATAAACATGCTGATTTTCTTGCCGAAAAGGGTAGATTATTAGCACTTCTTGCAAAATGCACCAGCCCTGAAGAAATGTCAATTTTAGCAGAGAAAATTGCTGCTCTTGCTGAAAATGCTTCTTCAGTTCAAGATTCCTCAGAAACCAGTTCAGAGGCGGATTTCAACGTCGAAGACAGTTTCTATCAAAATGAAGATGATTTTCTCGCAAATGATTACGATGAAAATCTTTCAAATATTCAAACTACCAAATGACTACATGGACGCAGTTTCCTTGATGACCTCAGAGAATATCGCGTTCAAAAATCAAAAGAATTCTCATTCAAAATAATCAAAGTTAAAAATCAATGTCCACTTTATCCAGAGAATCATTTCTTTTCATAAAAGGACAAATGAGATTTTTGCTTTTTCAAACTTTCGGTGGAGTTGATGGAGTGGTTGGCTAGCTTTTGGAAAAGCTGCAGACAAGTCACTGTTCAATCAACGACTTTCAAAATTCAATCACTTTTCAAGATTCCTACTTTTTGGAAAGTAGTCGACAGAGCACTGTTCAATCACTGTTCAATCAAGACTTTTCCAGCTGTAGTTCAATTATTCAATATTCTGATGTAACTTTTTCATTTCTAGTCTTCTATAAATGTAAGAGTTCATTTCAATTGTCAGGCAGAGTTAATTGAGAGAGTTAGAGTTACTCCAAGAGTGTTTGTTACTCTGAGAGTTAATTAGCTTCGTCAATTAATTTCTCCATTTCAAAATATCATTGTAACGTTCATCGTTATAATTTCAATATAACTTTCAATATTTCAATTTGTTGTTCAAGTTTTTCAATTGTTTCATTTCAATTGAATCTTTTTCTGCATTTTGATTATTGTTTCTTCAATATATATATATATATATATATATATATATATATATATATATTAATTGAAAGAAATAAATAAATTACGTAAAGTGGCAAAGTGGTGAAAAATGTGAAATTTATGTGGGAGGTCGATGGTTCGATTCACATTCCACGTGCATATTTAAATAGTCTTTTGTTGGGGGCCTTGGGCTTCTTTGATTAAAAATAAATATTTTTATTTTAATCATTTTCGAATTAATTTTTATTGTTTCTGACTGTTGAGGCAGTTTCTTTTGAAATAATGAAATCCATAAATTTTCAGTTTTTTCTTTATTAATCCTGTGGAAGTTATGAATATTTTGTCTATAAATTCAAGTTATTTTTTCAGACAAAAATACAGAAACATATTTAAGTTATTTCTTCTTTTTTTGTTCATCAATTATTTTTATACGCTATTCTGGAATAACCTTGAGAGTTCTGAAATCATTTGTGATTGCTGCGCATAGTAATTCGATCGTTGTATCCTGGGAGTGATTGTCCAAAGAGGTCGCAGCAAATTACGACGAGCAATTTCACTTTAGGACATCGTGTTGTCACGAGTCTCGATCGATAAGTTTTTCTTTTCTGAAATTTTATTGTTCTAAATAACAGTGCATGCAACTAGTTTTGATTAACAGATGTATTGATTTAAAATGACTTAAATATATTCTCTAGGGTGCTATATCTGTATTTTCATCTCTGTTGGATATCGTCCCCGACAACTTGGACTGTCTTGCGAACCTTGGAGTCACGTATCTTCAAAGGCAAGGAATAATTAGTGATATAGTTCCAATACTCTTTGTATTTGTGTAGTAGTTTTTCACAGGTCGATGAGTTTGTTAGTTGTGGAATAGTATTCTTTTGCCATAATTAAACGCAAAATGTTTTCAAGAATTGGTTTTAAAAGAGAAAAACCATCATGCTGCTTTAATCAACTATGCTGATGCTCTCAGTTGTTGCAGGTATACTTTTTTTATAATTAAACAATATTCAGGATATTCTCTTTTCCCGTTCCCTATGTATGTCTACTATTGACATAGTATGAATAGATTTTATGGGCTATGCGCGATATGCTTTTGGAGTTCACCGAATTAGAGATGCAGAAAGGTCTTAGAATCCTAATGAACAATTCACCTGGGCTGGAAACGAAATGGCGTCAACATTAAGAGAAGGAGACTCCCTCTTAATTGAGCCTCCAATAGCATAGGCAGGTCTTGCTATAGTCCAAAAGGCCCAACACGAGATTGTAGCAGGGTGATATTGAACAAAATGAAAAGCTGGAAGTCAAAGAACGTGCTACATACATTCTAAAGCAGGTTAATTTTCACTTTCGAATTTATTTGCTACCTTCGATTTATATCAAATATATTTATTTGATCAGCAGGATGATTTTAAATGAGAATTAACATATTTGAAGGTAAGAGAGAATTTTGGTCACAGTGGATTGCAGAAGTGAAGGTTGAGTTAAAGTTTAGTAATATTCTTTATTTTGTTGTAAAACTACCAATTTCTAGAAGAGAAGAAAGAGAGGTAGAGAGAATTGAAAGGGAAATTCTTCTCATTAGATATGTATAATGAATTAGGATAGGCTCCTATTTATAGGGGTGGACAATTGCACAATCGTAATATGTAAAGTTTACAGGGGTACAATGATAATTGGTCATTCACATAATATATAATTTATAACACTCCCCCTTGAATGACATATTCCGCAATTGCCTGTCTCATTAAAACCTTGCTAAGAAAACCTAGTGGGATAAAACTTGAGGGAAGGAAAAAGAGTATAGCAGCTCCCCTGATGTTGGCCATCGTGAATCATTGAGTCTAATGTTCGAAATGACGTCCATTGATAAGTAGAACAAATCATGTACTGAAACTTGAAGTTCTGAAGTGCTGCCTCGTTAAAACCTTGCCAATAAA
Source organism: Ligustrum vulgare (assembly GCA_963555705.1). Classification (NCBI taxonomy): domain Eukaryota; kingdom Viridiplantae; phylum Streptophyta; class Magnoliopsida; order Lamiales; family Oleaceae; genus Ligustrum; species Ligustrum vulgare. The sequence continues at coordinate 33,347,253 of OY743168.1, read as the reverse complement.
ATCATGTGGGACAAAACCTCAGTTAAGAGAAAAAGAGTGCAACGTGTATTTATTCCTTTCATGGAATATCACAAGTATATTGATGCAATCACAAATCTTTTCATCAAACATATCATTTATGATGAACTTTATATATATCGTTCATAGCTCATTTATGATGTCATAATATGCTATATTAAGTAATGTTTTACTAATTTACCGATTGCATCTTTCACTTCTAGTGAATAATAAAAACTAGAATTCACTTCTGGTGAATAATTAAACATATTCATTTCCATATTCACTTCTGGTGAATAATAAAATATTCATTTTCAAATTTACTTCTGAATAATCAATTTTCCAGATGTCATAAATAGTACACTCCGATTTCAATTTCAACATATAATATCATGGAGTCATTTGTATCATTCTATAGTGATACTAATCTAGGTATATTGAATCTTTCAATGATTATACATGTATATTCTTACATCTCATAAACCACAATTTCTGATTTGTATAAGTATAATCAACCGTTGAAATATATATCAATTTCGACATATAATCTATAATCATTTTACTTGAAATCTCAACGTACCGCAATCAACTGGTACATCAAAGAATACTCTTAAAGTACCGAGATGAGAATCATACATTTTGATATCACTCATTGGTATATCAAAGAGCTCAAGCTAGTAATTTAGACTATAGTCTATACACCATGTGTCATGCCAGTTCTATGAAAAATTTCGTGCCCAACGAGTCGTCTTTTATGACTGTGTAATATTTTTCATTTGTACAAATAATTACTGGTTTTACTCATTTAAGCATTTGGACTTCAAGTCCTTGAACAATAATCCCTACATTGGAATTTTATATCTGGCCAAAGTATTACAATTTCATCAATCTCATTTTTACAAGAGAGTTGTGTATGTATTCGATTTATTTATCGATTCCATTTCATCTCAATATAACATATAGAGATCAAGTACATAAATCTCTTATTATGTCCCTTTTACTCACAATGAGTATTTAACCTCAAATGGATTATCTCAATTATTCAAGAGATATTTGTTTTTGGAATCAATTGTCATTATGCTTCAGGTATAATTACACTTCAGGCGTATTTTCTTCATAATGTTCACAAATACTATATTATATCAATTGGCTAAAAATGCCTCAACATATGTCATTCATTTTAGGGATATAATCTCAATCATATATCTAAGTGCGTTTTGGTGGAATATACATATAGCATCTTTTACAAATCATAAAGCTTCTTGAGCTAATTCCTGTTTGACATAGAATATTGTTATATGATAAACAATTTCTGAATAAGTTATCATCATAGAAAATAATTTGAAACTTTTGATAATCTAACTGTTTATTATAGAACTTCGGTTCAATACGGTTTTATTTCATTTCTATGTATGAATATTTGGTTCAATACAATATCGATGAACTTCTGATTCAATACAATGTATATTTCACTTATGAACTTCTGGTTCATACTATATACATATTTCACTTATACTTATGAACTTCTGATTCAATACAATATTTACTTGTTCGAATTTATAAATCAGTATACCTTGATTTAATATATCTAAAAAGGTGATTAGAACGAAATCACAAGAAAATGATCATTGTCCCCATCTTTTGATTACAAATATTTTCCCTTTCTTGGTGGAATCAATGACACGAGGAGCAACCGCTCTATTACGCGTTGAATGATGCATTTAAATAGATCATTTGGGAATAAGATCAGATCCATCAAAATGGATGTTATACTATCAAATATTCGCAAATGCTACTCAAATCTTCTGATAAATGTTTTGAAAAAGATTTACAGAGTTCGACTCGAAAGATTGAGGCTGCTGATGGATCAAGGTATCCCAAAAAATGTTCGTTGGTGAATTACCAGATTCATTTTCTAAGCGCATGTCTGGTTTAGGTAAGAGTACTTTTGCAAAGAAGCGAAGAGCAAAAAGATTAAATGGTTGCTACAAATGTGCTTGATGGACATGTGATACCCGTTGTAAATTAATAGGATATTCATCCAGAAATCGAGATGATAAAATAGATTTCATTAAGGGTGGACTGAGTAAGGAGTCATTAGATAATATCCAATTGACTCTTGAGACACACGCTTGTGGGTATGTGCAGCGTGAGTTACTATCTCTATGGGCTCAATTCAATAAAGAGAAAGATCGTTATAGTCTCAACAATATAATATTAAAAGATCATGTTTGTCAATCTGTTATAAACAATGATGTTTTGGCTACTTAACATTGATACAAGGTAAATCAGTATAGTGTATATGTATACATATATATTTTAACATAGTATTTTTGTATTTTCATTTTTCGCGTATTAACAGATCTTCACTGAAGGATCACCGAAAGATTTTCCATTATAGGACATTAAATATGCTGTCAGAGATATGATCAAAAGTGGTGTCATTTAGTCAAAGTAAATAGTAACTTTTGCAAAAGACGAGCAGTAAATAGTGAATATTTTTGAGTTTAAAAAGTCAGATAATATCGCAGTTTAATGTATCCAAAAATAATAATTTTTGTAAGTTTTCCTTCCTTATACTCTTAAAAGATGGAAGGATCAAAATTTCGACAGATCAAAACTATATGTGTATTTTGTGGATCAAAAATCGGGAAAGACTTTGAATATCTAGAAGCATCAGTGCTTCTAGGGAAGAAGTTGGGAGAGAGAGGTATCAATCTAGTATATGGAGGGGGCAGCAGTGGATTGATGGGTTGTGTTTCACAATCCGCTCAAATAGAGAAAGCAAGAGTGATAAGTGTTATACATGTTCTTTTAGCTGATATCGCAGGCAAAACACGAGGGCATGAAGTACATACGTTATCTATCCATGAACGTATAACTTGCATGTTATATGGTTCTGATGCCTTTATTGCCATGCCTGGAGGTTTTAGTACTTTAGAAGAAATCTTTAATATTACCTCATGGGCTCAGCTGGGTCTCCATACTAAACCTATTGGGCTTTTAAATGTTAACAACTTCTTTGATAGTTTACTAACATTTCTTGATTATGCTGTGGAATAGGGATTCATTTCTCCATTTTCTAGCAGGATCCTTATTTCTACTCCCACTATCGATGAATTGCTGGAAAAGTTACAATCATATGTTCCAATACAAGATCCAGCAGGAGTTAAGATAGATTGGTCGCAAGGAATGTGTACTAAGGGAAATGGAGTCCGGTTAATGTAAATTTATCTTTGTGAATCTCCAAAATATTGTGGGTGGTAGAGTACGGAGTATTCTTACTCTTGAGACACACCTCTAATATTGATGAGTATTTGAACTTAATCTTGTGAACCTCAAAAAGATTTGGAGCGGTAGAGTACGGAGTTTTCTTACTCTTGAGACACACAAAAAGATTAGGAGTGGTAGAGTACGGAGTATTATCACTCTTGATACACACCTCTACTTTTGAGGATCATAAATGTTTCCCCCATTTTGTGTTTTGTGTGTATATCTTTTCAGTATGACTCTTTTATACTTCTTCAAGAGCAATAATAATAATATCATTTTAGTATGTTTAGATGATAATCTTTACTTCTTCTGGAGTAAATATGTACTTCTTGTGGAGTACATAAGTACTTGTGCAAGAACTTTGATCAAAATTGTTTATCTCAATCATATAATATTTATCTCATAATACTGATAAGATTATTTTCACATTAGTTATGTCTGTGCTATCATGTGATAAATAATCTTATCATACATCAATATTTTTGAATAATTTATTTTCATCTGTCCTTTCAATATAGATATTGGTAACTTCTGGTACCATTTGATAAAATATTTTCATTAAAATCCAACAATCTTTTGGTAATGGTAACTTCAGGTACCATAAAATATTATCTAACTTTTGGTAATGGTAACTTCTAGTACCATTTGTTGAAATATAAAATAACAACAATATATCAAATTTATATGAATAGAAATATTTAAAAACAGTAGAACCAACCATATAAGTGGTAACGTAATATACTTGAAACTTGTAGAACCAACCATATAGGTGGTAACGTAATGTGTATATTTAAAGTAGTTAAAACCAACCATATAGGTGGTAACAACATAATGAAATAATTACCTTTCATAAATAAATAAGTCATAAATCCAGTCAACGTAATGAGTCATATTTGGTAGATATAAATCTAATTTATAACAACTCAATATATTACGTTTTGGCAATAATTAAATTACGTTTACCTTTTTCATCAAACCTGCTTGGCTCGTTCTTGTCCAAAAACTTAGTGAACACCTCATATCCATTTGAAAATCTTGCATCATCCACCATAGATTATCAATAGCCTCGTATTGTTCTTTGGTGGGTGTGATAAATTATAATTTTGGTAGTAGTGGAAGACTGTCCATCCCAATCTCAAGACTTCTGCAACTCGTGGAGCACCTGTCATTGAACAGCGCTGCCGTAGCTGTTAGTCACCGGAGCTGCAGTTACTGGCTTTCATTTCCAAATCTGGTCGGTCACTGCAGCTGCTTGTTTCTTCATGCGGTCTAATTCCTCGATTGAGTAGGGAAGGAGATGTAGAATAAGAAGAAGTGGTACACCAAACCATATCGAATTCATAATAATCAGCCTAGAAATCGAACTGCAGAAATATGTGTTTTATGTGTTTTTCGATTTTGGCATAGAACTGGGATAAAGTTGTTTTAAATTGATGAGAGATGATTAGAACGAGGAGAAGTTGGAATTTTTCTAGATCTGAAAATTTAACAGCTTGGTCCATATCTGGATTTGGAAATTCTGAGACTAAAATCTGAAATTTTCAGATTAACAATAGTAATAAAATGTTGATTAATAATAATTAGGTTTCTGATACAGAGGTTCATCATTTAGATGCAACGGTAGAGCATACTCCCGTCGTATTACTAAAAAAGACTAGAGACTCGTCCTGATAACGTATTGTAAAACTACCAATTTCTAAAAGAGAAGAAAGAGAGGTAGAGAGAATTGAGAGGGGAATTCTTCTCATTAGATATGTATAATGAATTAGGATAGGCCCCTATTTATAGGGGTGGACAATTGCATAATTGTAATATGTAAAGTTTACATGAGTACAATGGTAATTGATCATTCACACAATATATAATTTATAACATATTTCTCATTCATTCTCTTTTGTTTCCACGTCAATCAGGCAATAGGGGAAGATCCAAATGATGTTGTACAGTGGCACCAATTTGGTCTTCACTCGGCATTCACGATGACCCCGCACACCCATGTAGAGATGGCAAAAAAATTCGATCTGCTCCGTAGTTCCGTCGATCCGATCTGATCCGATCCGAAAAAATCCCGATTCGTGGATCGACGGATCGAAATTTATGTGATCCGCCCCGATCCGAAAATTCACGGGGCGGATTTGGATCGGGGCTAATCCGATCCGCCCCGATCCGCGATCCGACATTTTTTTTTTAATATAATTTTTTTATCATGTATAAAAATTTAATATGTAAATTTTGTAGCAAACTTTAATTTCTGGGAATAAGGTGCAATCTTTGCATTTTAAAGAAAACAAAATTTTCATGTTCTTCATTTGAAGAAAGAATTCCAATAAGTGATGACAAAAAAACTCGATCCGTTGAATCGACGAATCGGCCTCTATACGTATCGTTTCAATAAAATAAAATAAAATTTAATAAAAAAAATAAAATTTCTAAATTTTGTATAAAAGATTTAATTTAAAATATATTTTAAAAAATAAAAAAATAAAAAAAAAAAATAAAAAATTCTGGCAGATCGGTGGACAGATCCGCCCCGACCCGACCCGAACCGAAATTTGACGAATCGCGAGGCGGATTTGGATCGGGCAAAAAAAATTCGGGGCGGGACGGATCGGGCCGTTGCCAACACTACACCCATGTGAGTGGGGGTCATTCCGGAGTAAGCGTCGAGGGGAATCTAGTATAATTCATTTGGTTTCGCTGTCTTAGTACCCAGCAATTTAAAACATCTCAGACATACTTTAAGGCGGCAGTTGCTCGTCTTAAAGAATCTGTTTATGGATGGTCAAATCTTAGTGATTGCTACCGATATCCTTTTTTTTCCAACACAAGTTCACATTCTATTGATTCTCTACATGTTGCCTTTATGTCACATCATGTCAATATGCATCTTATCTCACTGCAGCTATTGGAGGAGTCTTCACATTCTGAAGAAGTATATAAACATGCCTTGTCATTGGCTACATCAAAACAGGGGCACACCATATTTTCTAACCTCGGGAATTTCTATCGGCAATTAAGGAAGTATGAATTCGCAAAGGCAATGTTCGCGAAGTCACTTGAACTGTAGTCGGGTTATGCTCCTCCATATAATAATCTTGGTCACGTGTTTGTAGCTGAGGGTCACTGGATGGAAGCTAAGTTTTGCTTCAACAAGGCAATTGAGACAGATCCGTTGCTGGATGCTGCTAAATCTAACATGATTAAAGTTGCAACGATGTTTAAATCGGATACAAGCTTAGCTTCATACATATCTGATTAGCTTGTAAAGTGACGATATGTTTGTGTACACTTACAACATGTTTGGTAAGGTGGATTAAAAAACACTAGACACTATAAAAAAAAAAACTAAACTCTTGTTCATTGTAATGTCCAGTACAATTTAATACTACATACCAAATATGTGCTTAAATCATAGCTGCAACATCATTGCATTATGTCCTTTTAAAATTGAGAATCATGCACCTATATTGACCTAGCTTTTGAAATTATGAATTTTTATCAAAACCTCCCTATTTTTTGAATATTGTTATTTATCTATTGGAAAATATGCGTGATCAATTTAAGGTCAAGGACGAGTGTTGGGGATGGATAAATGATCTTTGGACTCATATTTTTGTGCTATTTTTGTGCTTGAAGGGGATTAAGGCCAATGGTGGAAGACAAAGTACTGACATAAGAAAGATCCCTACATTTCTCAGCAGCAATTTTTTTCCTAGTTCGAGTAGATGAGGAAGTATAAGATTTTGTGGAGTGAGGAACATAATAAAATTATGTTTATAGTCAAAGAATGATGCTATTTACTCAGCATGTGATTGCTCACATGTATATGATGGAAATTTTAGAAGTACACTTTAATTCTCATATGATTGTTTAGATTAGATTAAATTAGATCCAATATTTTGATAAAGTTATAACTTATTAGCATGGTTCTAAAAGGCATAATGCGTTGCGAGACGACAAGGTTGAGAATCAAAAATTACAAATTTAGGCGTGTCAATGCGAAGAATAGGCGTCATAATACGTTTCGTATTACTAATATTATTTTAATTATTTTAAGACATTAAATAGATTTTTTAATAAAATTTAGATTTTTCACATAAAAACTATTTAATTTCAAAATTATTAATTAAAAAAATATAGATTCATGGTTGTTAATTTTATCTTTATATCTTTATCTTTATATTATATATATTATAACAATAAAGTTTCCAAATAAAACACCACACAGTTTCCCGCTTTTTTTACACTTGCCTAAAATGAAAGTTCATGATTTATAGAGATTAAAAAAAAATTGTGATTATCTATATAAATTTCAAAATTGCTCTTATTTAGAGAATATAAACGGTCACTTGAAAAATGGTTTTACCTCATTATTATTACGAAAATTTGAAATTTGACATACTAAAGAAAAATTCAAAATTTGCTCAACACAAAACTCAAGATTAACCATGAATTATCCAAACATATTTTAAGCATCTTGCACCATCATCTATTTCTTATCAACTAACGAAAGAAAAGTAAAAATAACGAATAAATGCTATATATTGAAAATGATAGAGAATCGAAAATATTAGATGATATATTGTCATGTAGTGTTTATTCCAACAATATATCATCTAATATTTTCGATTCTCTTTCATTTTCAATATATAACATTCATTCGTTCTTGTTACAATAAAACTATATTGCTAATTCAGATTAAATCGATAAATGTCTAGGATAATCTTATCAATTATTTTAAATTGAAATATCACAGCATACTATTAACGAAAATTATTTTAACATTTCTTCAAATAACTTTTTAACCACGTATACTTTTTGTAACACATTTTATTCACATTGTTTATTTTTCCATAAAAAATCTTTTATAACCACACATTTCTTGATAAACGTCTATTTGATAATTAGTTTAAAAAATTTGTTTATAAATAGCGACGTGACAATATTCAATTAGTTTATTTTGAAATACCGAAATAGGTGAACAAAGAATTGCTTCCATCAAGAATTTGGCATTTTTTTTTTAAATTGTCGAAAGATGTGTACCACGTGGACGGGTATAAACGAAGCCCATAAAAAATACGATAAAAATTATAATCTATGTCATAGTTAACATTTGTAATTTTAATTAACAACACGTTTCAAAATCACACCACTTTTAAATCACACATTTCATTGATTTTTATAAAATATATATGTCAAATAGTGGTGAAATTCTAAATTTTGTCCCATGCATCGCACGAGTGCGAATACTAGTATATATTATAACAATAAAGTTTCCAAATAAAACACCACACAGTTTCCCGCCTTTTTTACACTTGCCTACAATGAAAATTCATGATTTATAGAGATTAAAAAAAAAATTGTGATTATCTATATAAATTTCAAATTTGCTTTTATCTAGAGAATATAAACGGTCACTTGAAAAATGGTTTTACCTCATTATTATTACGAAAAATTGAAATTTGACATACTAAAGAAAAATTCAAAATTTGCTTAATACAAAACTCAAGATTAACCATGAACTATCCAAACATATTTTAAACATCTTGCACCATCATCTATTTCTTATCAACTAAAGAAAGAAAAGTAAAAAGAACGAATGAATGCTATATATTAAAAATGAAAGAGAATCGAAAATATTAGATGATATATTTTCATGTAGTGTCTATTCCAACACAAAGAATGTGACCTAAAATAAATATTGTTAAGCATTTATCCTATAAATTGAATAACCAATATTTTATTTTATTTCGAATTTCGAATTCAGGTAAAATAATGAATTTTTATTTTAATAAAGTTTCGTAAGTAATAAAAAAATGAATTCTAAATTTGAAATAAAATAATGAGCCTATGAATTATTGCCATCATTTGGTAAATTGTTTTATTGATAAAATCTTTATATATATTATAACAATAAAGTTTCCAAATAAAACACTACACAGTTTCCCGCCTTTTTTACACTTACCTAAAATGAAAATTCATGATTTATAGAGATTAAAAAAAATTGTGATTATCTATATAAATTTCAAAATTGCTCTTATCTAGAGAATATAAACGGTCACTTGAAAAATAGTTTTACCTCATTATTATTACGAAAATTTGAAATTTGACATGCTAAAGAAAAATTCAAAATTTTATCAACACAAAACTCAAGATTAACCATGAACTATCCAAACATATTTTAAGCATCTTGCACCATCATCTATTTCTTATCAACTAACGAAAGAAAAGTAAAAAGAACGAATAAATGCTATATATTGAAAATGAAAGAGAATCGAAAATATTAGATGATATATTGTCATGTAGTGTCTATTCCAACACAAAGAACGTGACCTAAAATAAATATTGTTAAGCATTTATTCCTATAAATTGAATAACCAATATTTTATTTTATTTCAAATTTCGAATTCAGGTAAAATAATGAATTTTTATTTTAATAAAGTTTCGTAAGTAATAAAAAAATGAATTCTAAATTTGAAATAAAATAATGAGCCTATGAATTATTGTCATCATTTGGTAAATTGTTTTATTGATAAAATGGGTAGTTAAAAATGATTACTTTACAATAATAATAATAATAATAATAATAATAATAATAATAATAATAATAATAATAATAATAATAATAATAAGTTAAAAATAATGTTGATCAAGAAAATGCCGAATATATCTACCAAATATTCGCTCAATGTTTCGAATCAATGAAGAAAACTACAATAAAATTACATTGTTAATTCAGATTAAATCGATAAATAGAAAGGATAATATTATCAATTATTTTAAATTGAAATATCACTGCATACTATTAATTAAAATTATTTTAACATTTCTTCAAATAGCTTTTTAACCACGTGTACTTTTTGTAACACATTTTATTCCCATTGTTTATTTTTCCATAAAAATTTTTTTATAACCACACATTTCTTGATAAACGTCTATTTGATAATTCATTTAAAAAATTTGTTTATAAATAACGACATGACAATATTCCATTAGTTTATTTTAAAATACCGAAATAGGTTAACAAAGAATTGCTTCCGTCAAGCATTGAGCATTTTATTATTTTATTTTTTTAAATTGTCGAAAGATGTGTACCACGTGGACGGGTACAAACGAAGCCCATAAAAAATACGATAAAAATTATAATTTATGTCATAGTTAACATTTGTAATTTTAATTATATAACCAATATTTTATTTTATTTCAGATTTTGAATTCAGGTAAAATAATGAATTTTTATTTTAATAAAGTTTCATAAGTAATAAAAAAAATGAATTCTAAATTTGAATTAAAATAATGAACCTATGAATTATTGCTAGGGGTGGGCGTGGGTTGGGTTGGGTCGGTTTTTTGCCCAACCCGAACCCAACCCACTATGGTCGGGTTGAAAAAAATCAACCCAACCCAATCAAGTTTCGGTCGGGTTGGGTTGGGTGGTTTGGGCTTTGGTCCAATTAAATAAAATTCTTAGAAAATTAAAAAATTATGCCCATAAATCAATTATTAACTCAAATAAATTATGTACAATACAATAAATTCAAATATAATAAATTAAATACTTGTTAATAAAACTAAAATATGTTCAAATTATATTTGAGTCTCATCCAAATTAAAAATGGATTTAAGATTCTTGAAATTTAAATGGTCTTATATTTTTAAAATTTTGATTGGGTTGGGTTGGGTTGTGGGTTGGATGACAAACCGTCATCCAACCCACAACCCAACCCAACCCAACCCAATTTTTTTTTTTTTTGTAACCCAACCCAACCCAACCCGATCGGGTTGGGCGGTTTTGGCGGGTTGATGCCCACCCCTAATTATTGCCATCATTTGGTAAATTGTTTTATTGATAAAATGGATATTTAAAAATGATTACTTTACAATAATAATAATAATAATAAGTTAAAAATAATGTTGATCAAGAAAATGCCGAATATATTTACCATATATTCGTTTAATGTTTCGAGTCAATGAAGAAAACTACAATAAAATTATATTGCTAATTCAGATTAAATCGATAAATGACTAGGATAATATTATCAATTATTTTAAATTGAAATATCACTACATACTATTAACGAAAATTATTTTAACATTTTTTCAGATAACTTTTTAACCACGTGTACTTTTTGTAACACATTTTATTCCCATTGTTTATTTTTTCATAAAAAATCTTTTATAACCACACATTTCTTGATAAACGTCTATTTGATAATTCGTTTAAAAAACTTGTTTATAAATAGTGACGTGACAATATTCCATTAGTCTATTTTGTAATACCGAAATAGGTGAACAAAGAATTGCTTCCGTCATGAATTGGACATTTTATTTTATTTTATTTTTAAATTGTCGAAAAATGTGTACCACGTGGACGGGTATAAACGAAGCCCATAAAAAATACAATAAAAATTATAATCTATGTCATAGTTAATATTTGTAATTTTAATTAACACGTTTCACAATTACACCACTTTTAAATCACACAATTCATTAATTTTTATAAAATATATATGTCAAATAGTGGTGAAATTCTAAATTTTGTCCCGTGCATCGCACGGGTGCGAAAACTAGGTTATTATAATATAATTTATTTCAAAATATTTTAACCCATAAAAATAAGATAAAATAATATTTAAATAATTTATTTGGGAGATGAAAGTTTAACAAATAAATAAAATGACAAATAAAAACAATTTTTTAAAAAAAGGAAGGAAGATAGTAGACTAGAGTCATTAATATTAACAAAAATATTTTACATAATAATAATTAAATAAACACACAATATAAAATATTATAACAATTTTTTTTATTTAAAATTACTAATTCAAATAAAATAATAAAAATATTTTTTTAACCGTTAACGCTTAATAGTTGGAAAAAAAAAACAAAAAACAAAAATCCCCAAGATCAAGTAATAATAATATTTTATTAAATAATATACGATTGGGGACATTTTAAAACCAATTCATAAGATTCAACAGAGTTTTTGACTTTATGAGAACCCACAACCAATTTTTCTCTCTAGCTAGCACCTACCATATCTGACTTTCACTGTACAGAACTTTGGGCAAAAACCTCTCAGTCTTGATGGAAAGGAATAATACATAATTAAGGTATTTAAAATACACATTTTCACACTTAAGAAACTTAAGGTTTTAATTCAAAAATCAAATCATAATTACTTATTTATTAATTAAATAAATAAATAAGTGTGTGTGTATATATATATATATATAGATTAATGTTACAATAATATAAATATAAATTTATGGTAACGGTCACAAATTTCTTAGGTCAAAACTTTTTCTTGACAACAAATCTTGAGTTAATTAGTCGTAACTTAATAAATTAAAAGTCACAACTTAACAAATTATGAGTCACAAATTACAAATTTTATACGTCACAACTTCTTTCTCTATCGCAAATTATGAAAATAAAAGATTGGACTTATTTATATCTCACATTTTATAAATTTCTTAAGTCACAACTTATTTTTCAACCATATATCTCGATTTTATATGTCAAGACTTTTTTTTTTTTTATAACAATTCAAAAATTTATATGTCAACTTATTTCATGATCATAAATTTCAAATTAATGGCTACAACTTAAAAAATTGTAAGTCACAATTACAAATTTAATCACAATATCAAAATTTATAGATCACATATTATCTACGTGATGATGGTTATTGTGGTAGGGATGGTTGATGCTATCTGAGTGGTGTTTTTGCAGTGATGATTATCGGTGGTGTTGGTGGTGACGTGACGTGACGTGACGATGGTGACGGTGGTGGTGGTGAGACCTTGGTTGACTGTAAAATTTTCCATGACTCTCAGATATGTGGTCATGTGTGGGTATGTTAGGGGCAGGGGATGGTGGTGGTGGTTCTGTGGTACTATGGTGGTTGAGCGATGTGGTGGTTGTGTGACGTTGTGGTGCGGTGGTGTTGGGGTATGCAGTGATGGGTTTGTCGACCAGTAATCGGTGATGGAGGGGTCACATGTCAAAGTTTATACGCTGGAGGTCACAAGTAACAATTCACTTCACAAGTCACAAGTCATATTTCCTGGGTCACATATCAAATTCAATAGGTAAGGGATGTTGAGATGGTTCCAGTCGGCTTTTAAGGGTAGGGTTTTCACTACAAATTCAACTGGGATCACATATACGAGTCACAAATCACAAGTTCAAGCCACAAGTCACGGGTCACATGTCACATATCATATTTTCAAGTCACATATCACATTTTCAAGCATTATTAGGTATCCCTTTCTCATGTAATTCAGCAGGCAAGATGATGTTCACTGCAAATTCAATTGGGGTCACGTATACGAGTCACTGGTTACATGTTCAAGTCACGGGTCATAAGTCACATGTCATATGTTCAAGTCACGTGTAACAATTTATAGTCACAGATGTTTCACGTCACAACAACACAGGTCACAAGTCATATTACTTAGGTCACATCAATTTCAACGAGTCATAGGTCACATGTCTTAAGTCACATGTCACAATTCATACAGCAGGTCACATATCGCACCTTGAGGTCACAATGTTTCAGGTCACAGTAACTCAAGTCACAAGTCATATTACATATGTCACATATCAATTTCAACAAGTCGGATATTCAAGAAATTTGATCACAAGCAATAAGTAAGTTATAGATTTTATTTTGATGATATTCACATTTTTTAATTTTTTTATCTATACACACACACACCTTAGTTCTCTGTGTGCATTTTCAAGAAGTTGTGGTGGTTATTTGTGGTGGTAAGTTGTAGGTGGAGGTTATGATGGCGGCGGCGATACGATGGAGGTGGTGGTGGTGGTGGTGGTGATGGCAGAGGTAGTGATATATCGTGACGATGATATGATGTGACAATACGGTGGAGGTGGAGGTGGAGGTGGGGGTGTTGGTTGGCGGTGGTGGTGATGACGACGATGAGGAGCCGACAGTGGAGTTTAATATATTAATTATATAATATACCACCTGATTTGAGAAAATTTAAACTATTTTCTTTAGTTTTGAAATATGGTTTAGTAACCACCTTGTTTGTATACTCTTCCCTAAAAAATTCTCAATTTCAGCAAGACTAACACTGACATTATTCTTGTCATAATATATTTGAAGAGAAAACTCGAAGAAATATTGAATTAACCATGTTTTTATAAATGATCAAGAGAGAAATACACTGAGGGACGAGGAATGGTGTTATGGTGAGCCTCAGAGAATTAGACTAACTAACATACTGTTTCTCAAGAAGGCTTCCACAAAATGCCAAGTCGAACCGTTCTTCTGGAGGATCTCCTATGCAATCAAAAACCGCATCTGCATTTAAGAAATCCTCATCGGCCGTGTACCTGAAGCACAAAAATAAGACAGTGATAAAATAAACCTCAGATGTCTGCGATCTTGGATTGTGCAGAGCCTGAAGCATATTGTTCACTTATTCTCTCAGCCACTAACTTCAGGCTATTTTGGGTTCAACCTATATTGAGCATTAATGCAAGTATGAACTTGTCATAATAGAATTTATTAGAGGGACTTGGCAAGAGAGCTGAGAGGAAAAACATTGCATTCTTCTTCATCGTCCCAATGAAAACTAGCAGTTTTGAATGTACATTTGCTCGTATTTTGATTCCTCATTTTCGACGTTAAAAAGAGAACAACTTACCCACTCTTTGTTACAATACACTTCATCCCAGCAGCTTTGGCAGCTGCAAGACCAATTGCACTGTCTTCCACAACAACACAACTGCAAAGAATATAGATGATCACCATTTATGCTAATTAATATTTTGAAATGATTGAGAAAATTTTCTTCACCTGAGTATGATGTTAATATAATCTTCTTTCGAAGTTTGTAAATATAAAGCTGTACCTTGAAGGTTCAACAGCCAATGTTTCGGCAGCTAACAGATAAATTGCCTGCACAGAATACATATATGAAAGTTACACTCAAATACTTGATAATATTTTGTATAATCATAAAGGGAAAATTCACCTTAAATAATATTTGTTAATAACAGTGTTTAGAAAATCGGACCGGAGTGGCCAGTTCAACGGGAAAATCGGGAACTGGCCAAAAAACTATTCCGGTCATGGCTTAAAACCGGCCATTTAAAACCTGGACCGATTGTTTTAAACCTAGTTTTGATTTTTTTTTTTTTTGCTGAAATTCTTTTCTTTTTAGTTATTTTAAGCTACTTTTGTATATGATTTTATTTTTGAAATGAATAAAAAACCGGCCATTTAAAACCTAGACCGGTTGTTTTAAACCCAGTTTTGATTTTTTTTTTTGCTGAAATTCTTTTCTTTTTAGTTTATTTTAAGCTACTTTTGTATATGATTTTATTTTTGAAATGAATAAATGTTGGTTTATTTATAAAATAACTTATTTTTTAGAAAAAAAAATGTAAGTTTGGAATAACTTTTAATTTTTTAATTGAAACCGGTTCGATCCCGATTTGACTTTCTGATCCTTGATCCATTGCCTTTTCCTAGTTGAACGGATTTCCGGTTTTCTGAACACTGGTTAATACTATTACTCAAGAGCCTCATTGTAAAAACAGAAATGCCTGATTTCCCTGTTGAAGGGCTAGATAATACCTTCACAACTGCTAATAAACTTAAATGGACTTCGAAAGCATTGACCACATAACAAAGTTATCCATCTGAAGCTACAATGTGAAAAAACTGATGAAGACACAGTTCAAATGAATTGAGTTTCCTCTCTAGACTTTAAAAGTGCTTGAGCTTTTCTATAATTTTAGATAAGATGGTTTTATATGGATCCAGAACACACAAAAGACATGAGTTCGAGTCTTTCCAACACTCATTTATGAAAATTGTACACGTTGCAAGCCTTTAATGAAAAAAATGAATGCAGTCTGCACATGAATCAGCTTGTTGAGAAACAATTTAAATAAATAACTGCTCCCCTCTCCGATAGGTTAAGCTTTTAGATGAGTTGGCTCAACATAGAAAATCTAAAACGAGAAGCATTGTGCACACAAACCATGCTCAACAGTAAGTTGGGGGGTTAGAAGCTTACTGGATCAGGCTTCTTACGAGGAACCACATCTCCTGCATATATTTGAATTTTTTCCGCTCGCTGAGGCCCCAACAAGAATGAAACTATGGCAGAAACCTGAAATTTACTGTAAAATCTCAATCTATGTGACATGTTCAAAAAGCATTTGGAGCTGGATTTTTTTAAACAGTATAGTAATGACACTGTCATTGTATTAGTTTTGAATCAATAGAAGGTCAAGCAAGCCTAATATAACAACATCAGCTGATACAAGATCACTTCAACAGGACCATTTAAAATTCATTAACTTCAATTCCCAATAGCTAAATATGGTGTTTTTCCAAATTTAACAAATACACATTTCGTTCATAATTTTACTGGATTACATAAAAAAAGTACAAAATAGAACATGACATGTAACTTAAGACCACAATGATACATACCGCCTTCTCATTTGAAGTGCTGCACACAGCAACTTTCACGCCTTTTTGCAAAGCTTGGTCTATTAGCCTGTCAAATTTAGTTCAATAATCATGATACTCTTGTATAAAAATATCAAAAGAAATTAGGTTTCCAAATTTGAGTTTGTCAGAATATTTGTAGTAGCAGAAGAATTTCTTATAACAAGACTACCAGAAAGGTCATAACTACAGAACGATTATACAAGGCTATTCAAAACTACAAGTATGGGATTACTGTAAGAGAACTTCAACGTATAAATTATATGCTCCCTTCACAAATTTTGGGAAATACGAAAGACCAAACTTTTACAAGTTTTTTGAAATTCCAAGCAATGACTATCTTCTGAGATCAAGCTCCAAGAGCAAAAAATTATAAGGATCCTAGTTCCTGGCAGTCAATATTAAAGAACATTAGGGAGGAATGCCAATTTACAGCAAATATTAGTAATGAAAACAAGAAAACATATGACCAGATGAATTTGCAGTATGTTTAGTCCCACTCTGATGTTCAGAAGTATAATATAGATAAATGCAGCACCTGTCATAGTGTATATATGAACTTCAGGATGGCAACGTTTCAAGATTTTGGAAGATCAAAAAGCACCTTAACAAAAGCATTGGGAGACTAAATTTTTCACTACTTATCATTGCATAAAGGGTAGTAATATTTTCTCGAGAACACCAACTTTACTTGGTAGAAAAAAAAAATCAAGTGATAACTTACTTTGCAACACCAGGTCGAAGAGGCAGCAACTTTTTCTCAATAAGGGCCATGAACAATTCCGTCTTTCGCTTGTGAAGTGATGCTATAAATTCCTTTCTTTCTTCCTCACTCTTTGGTGCCTTTTCTGGCCAACCCACCTTATTAAAGTAGGCTGTCATCCTGAAATACCCATATCAATCGTATTAATGATTATAAAAAAAAAAATTAGTCCTAAATCTGCCCTCTGCAATGCTGATCTAAATTGACATATTTAATTCTAATTCTGCCCTCTGCAATGCTACATACCATATTTTGAATCTTGAAATAAACTGACATTCGAATTAAAGCAGTTTTCCACTTATTCAATTCTAAATCTGTCCTCTGCAATGCTAATCTAAATTAACCTAATTGTTGAATTTCTTTAGAAGAGAAACCACGGAATTCAAAGAATTATACAGAATCCCAAGATAAGTGAATTTACCTTTCCTTTCCTCCCCCAATTTTGAGCAATTCACCATATAAATCAACATCCCAAGTCACACCCAACTCTCTCTGCACAGTCAAAAAAATTAAATGATCACTAAACCATGAGGCGACCACCGCTAATTCATATATAGTCATTGAACCCGTCATCTACTTGGAGCTTCCTTGAGGGGCAAGAATAAGCACTTCTGAAAAGTGATGAATGTGGATTTCAAACTTATCTAGCCGAATATTGAGTAATTGTTAGTATTCATTGATCCAATAATTTACTAAGTTGTGTGTATTTTTCACGTTTAGGAAAACTCCGAGCTTTATGAAAAACAATGACAAAAGTCGACATATATAAAATTAGCAATATATTTCCCCAGAAATACCAAATGATTCCCAGATTATTCAACGATACATCAACTAAAGAACTAACCATTTTAAATTGACCTTAAAGAAAGAACAATATCCAAGATTTATAATCAGATCCCATACAGTCATGAATATGAAAATAATACTCAATCTACATGGGCACTCTTTAAACAAGCAATTCTATCAGTCTAATGTTCAAACGAGAAGTCACAAAAATAGAGTTTAGAGAGTGTACTTCAGCAAAGGTGTCGTTAAACGAAATCCGATGTCCATCCTTCTCAGTGTCAACAAGCACACCATCACAATCAAACAAAAGGGCTTTCGGGAGAACTGAAGATGAAGCCATACATTTCACCAGTAGCCCACTGCCACTAGCATTCTTCTTGCTTGTTGATTTTTGGTTCTTGATTATGCAGGTCAATCTCGAACATCCCACTATAGAACTTCTTGATGATAAAATAATAGAGTTTCTTGAAAGGAGAGTAGAATTGCTCTTTGAAGAAGAAGAATAAATTGTGAAGGGAGGAGGGATTACTGCAGCTGCCATTGTCGTACTCTCTCTTTCTCTCTGGGTATTCTCTCTAAATTGTGATTTGGTGGGAGTAACTGACGACAGTTTGTTTGGGTCCCACAGTTATCCTCCGACTGAGGTTGAGAACCACACCACATAAAACATAAGACGCGTTAAATAACGGGTTAATGAACCCCCAAAATGTTTCAATTTGGTCACCATACATGTAATTGTTTAAAATCGGTCCCCCGGCTTTTTTCTTTCTTTTTTCTGTTCATAAGCTCATTGCTTGAACCCAGCCCTGGGGGGATTTCTCCCCAAAATGCAGGGAAAACAACTGCAGTTTGGCCGCGAGACCCACCAGTGGCAAATATATATTTGGAAAGTATTTATAAACAGTTAAAATTATAAATAAATAGAAATGAATCTTTAAAAAATTGGTAATTCTTTGGATAAGCAAACATATTATCTAAAATAAAATTGGCAAATCATCTCAACCATTTACAAAAGCTAATCTAACGGTTTGAATAGATTTTTAATCTTACCCCAAACATACCAATTTACCTTTTATCTTCTTCTTTTAATCTTCTAATCTAATCTATCTAACTAATATAATAAGAGTGAGTTAGGATATAATATTCATTTTTGGTAGTCTTTAAGGACATGTTTGGTTGGTTATTTTTTCTTTCTTTCTTTTTAACTAATTAATCGTCCATTTGATCCCCATTAAAATTTTCTTTCTTCTACAGTACTCAATTTTAATCACATATTTAATAATAAAATATTCTACACATAAATCAAAACTTTTCTTCAAATTTCAATCACACAATATCACATCAATTACTATTCAAAATATTTTTTCTCAAGATAATCTAAATTAAACATGCTTAACTAAGCCTATGTTCGGAGGTAGATTAAGTGATTATAATAAGTTTTTTTGCGGATCTCGAGGTGGATGTGAGGTTAAAATTGGAGAAAAAAAGATGTGTGGTTAAAAAATTGTATGAAAAATTGGACCGATTATAAATGGGTTTGTAAACCCATTACCGAACAGAGGCTAACTAAATAACTATAACATATTAAAAATTATGCTACATGTATACTTTTTTTGTACGCTTTTTGTACACCCACTCACTTGGGGGTGAGATCTGATTATACGAGGAATTAAAATAATGTAGCACATGTGAGTGAGTGTACAAAACATGTATATTAAAAGTGAGATGGTATTTACTTTTCATTTGTGATAGTCTCTAAGGACGTGTTTCAGTTTTTTATTTTATTTGTTGTTGATTTGGGTCGCTTTTAAGGTCTTGTTTAATTGGTGATTTCTTTTTCAAAAACTGGTCGAACAAATACATCGTCTTTTATATTTAAGGTGAGGTCTTCACGTCTCTCTTTACAACTTCTCTATCCTATTGTTTTCTGTTAAAAACTAACATTTCTATACTTTATTTTTGGTTTATCTATCCTAGATCTTGAGGGTGTGTTTGATTGTCGATTTTTTTACTTTTTATTTTTTAAATCTAATGGAACAAATACACCATTGTTTATGTTTGGGGTGAGCTCTTCATGTCTCTCTTTGCAACTTCTCTATCCTATTACTTCCTACTTAAAAATAGATACTTCTACACTTTATTTTTTGTTTGCTCTCTCAAATAATTTCTTCTATTTAATAACTTCCTACTTTTCAATCTAGGGTTTATTCTTTACTTTCAATAACTGTTGATTTTCTGCAAGTGAATTATAGATCGATTCTTTGTTTCTCTTTCCTCTGTATTTCATTTTGGGTATTGAATATTTGATGTGGGTGTTTCCCTTGTTCTGCTAACTACTTCTCTATATGTGTAAATGCATTTTTTAAGGAATTTGAGAAAGTATGATTGCGCAGTTTTTTTTTTTTTTTTTTGCAAAATTATCTTTTCTATGGCACCATTTGATCTAATTTTGGGAATCTTCATCAAATTACATAAATTGCATTAGTGTATCACGTAAAATGATACATTTATCCTCAAAAATATTCTTTTTATTTATGCGTTGTTCTTTAAAGCTTTATAGTTCGATTGCCTCAACTTACAGCTTCATACCATTTGAAAACTTTTAATCTTACATGAATATACAAGAATAAATCAGTAAGTAGTTAAATTTCTAACTACATTAGCATCCTATCTTTTATTATTATTATTATCCTTAATAGATTCTAAATTAAATACAAATAATTTTGATACTATTACAAACAACATATATACCAAATAATAAACAGTAGCAAATTTGTGCAACTTTGAAGAATGTCTTCTTTTGACTAGGCCACAATTGCTTGTCCTATCTCCCCTGACGAAAGATGGATGAATATTAGTATATATAGTACGAATATAACTTTGTGATTCACTTAACCCAAAATAAAAAATTGAAGTGACTTTGGATCGTACAAATCTACTATCTGCATTGGCACAAAGAAAATAATGTCATCCCTCATATGAATCAATATGCTGCATAGGCAGCCATGCAACAATTTCATAAAACCAAATTTCCGTGTTGCTTCTGTACAATTTGAGTACTATAAAAATCTAAACATTTTGTAAGCCAACATCCACATCTCTAGATGCAAATTTTATAGTGTTTCTTAATCGTTCTCCCCATATTTTCTAAAGCTTTATTAAGCATTAGAGATAGTTCATTTGTGAGAACTCCAAACCGTGTTGGTTAAAGAAAGAATTTGACTTGAGAGGCGGCTAGTGGTGGTTTTCATTCTAATTTTTTTTTTATTTACGAGGAAACTCACAGTCGCTATCCACTGAGTGCACACTGGATAAACCATCGAATTGATCCAATAGTCTGCAAATCACGTTAGCCAGGTAAATCGCACTAAACAAGCCCGATGTAGTAGACTCGATTAAGAAAGTGTTGGTAGAGAGAATTGAACTCGTGACGGGAAGCTCAGTGCGACATGCTCAAAATATTTAGGAATTATGAAAGGTAAATTGGTGTGTTTTGAGTGAGATAGGGGTTTCAAAAGATTTTATTAAAAATCTATTCAAGCCGTCATATTAGCTTTTGTAAATGGATGAGATTATTTGTCCAAAGTATTGGTAGGCGTAATGCTCCCCTCTATATCTTATCTCTTAATCTTAACTATGTTATAAGAGTGGGTTTTAAGCCACTATTCATTTGGCAATGCTATTTTGTCTTTTAGTAATTTTTTCTTCGTTTGATCAATTTTATAGGTTCAAATAAAGTCGTAATAACATGATCTTGATATCAAAGTAAAGTTCGCATATAGTATTTTACTACATTATTTTTCAAATTAGAAAATCGTCAAACGTAACAAAAATTATAGCTGTTTAAAATGGTTTCTTAACAATGTATTTTTAATTGTATTCATGAGTCAACTTTCTTTTCATTTTCGACATATGCAATCTAGACAAAACTAAGTTTTAAATGTACTTCTTTGAAGAGCTCATAAAAAACTACAAATTTGCATTTTCAAAACATATAACGACGGCCAAAATAAAACGTGTATCCAAAAATAACCACTCACTTTTAAAATTATTGTGGTTGTCGGTCTTTAAAAAAAAAAAAAAAAATTCGATTTCCCTTTGAAGGACTAACTTTCGTCTCATTTTCAAAACCTTGTAAACTTTAGATAAATTGAGTTTCTAAAATACTACTCAAGAGCTCTAAAAAAATCTACAAATTTGTCTTTGGAATTATATAACGACTGAGGAATCATAATTTAACAAACTATGACCGCCCCCTTTTTGTACTTCTATTAAGGACGGAGGGTGGGGGAAGGTTAAAGTATGCTCAGCGTAGTCCACACCAATGCAACTATTGTGCATTTTTTTATTTTTTATCTTTTTTTGCTTTTCTTCATTTGATCAACTTTGTAGGCTCAAATGAAATCTTAATAACAAGATCTTGATATTAATGTTAAGTTCTCACACAATACTTTACTACATTATTTATGAATTACAAAATCATCAACCGTAACAAAAGTTATAACCGTTTAAAATTGTCTCTTAACAATGTATTTTTTTTTTTTTATTACAAATCAACTTTTGTTTCATTTTCGACATATGCACATTATACAAATCGCGTATACTTTAGATAAAACTGAGTCTTTAACATACTACTCAAAGAGCTCGCAAAATCTATAAATTCTTCTTCGAAATTATATACAACTAAGGAATCATAATTTGAGGAAATATTATTTTTTATTGTTCATATGCAATAATATTATTACAAACATAATTACCGGCACCACTCGTGTATCGCATGAGCTGGACTAGTAATTATATATAAGAGTGAGTTGGGTGGCATTATTCATTTGTGGCAATCCTTATTTTATCTTTTAGTTGGTAGTCACTATTCAAAAATTGAGATTTGAAATTTTGGATCTTCGGCTTCGCATGGGACCGATCGTCGATGGAAACTAAAATGCGAAGTTTCAATATTTGAGTTTGACTGTTTGAGCATTGAGGTAAGGTTTCAATCTGAACTCTTGGTCACTTCATACTTGGTATTGATTTTTTCTTTTTGGATTCCATTGTCTTTGTCTATTTTTTGTTTACTTGTTTACATTGTTTACTTGAAACTTGATTGTTGAGTTGAATGTGTTTATTTGAAATTTGAAAGTTGATTATTGAATTTAATGTTAAAGAACAATGATGAAGAAATATTACAAATGTAAGTATCCTCTATCTACTAGTCAGCAACGTATTAATAAAAGGAATGTTCAGATTGATGTTCAACGTGCGGGAGATGAAATAAATGTTGAACTTGGGGATGAAAGAAATGAAATTGATGAGTTTGATGTAGGAGATGAAATCAATGAAATGGATGGCATTGATGTTGGGAAAAGAGATTAAAGTAATGTTGTTGGGGAAGAAAGAGGAGAATTAATGTTGCACAATTACCTTTTGATCCTTGATTAAGAACTCCAATGAGTAATTATGATGTTAATGTTCGAGATGTAGTTCAAAGAGAATACGTGCAAAGAAGTCCTTGCCAAAAAATCGCAACCATGAATTTATGTTGACAAATAAAGAAGACGAATAAAGATGATTTGTGCCAAGTGGTTTGATGATTACCCTGGTTGGTTGGAATATAGTATAAGAAAATGTTGTATTTTGCTTTATTGCTATCTTTTTTGTTAAAAGTGTGATTCTTTTGTCATTGGTGGGTTCTCAAATTGGAAAAAGAAAGAAAGACTGAAAAAATATATTGGAAATGTGGGTAGTGAACACAACCTAAATCGGATTAGGTTTGAATCACTCAATAACCAAGATTAAAGTATTGAGTCTAGTTTATTCAAGAAATCACAACAAATATGAAGTGGGTATCAAATTCATTTGAATGCATCAATTGATTTGTGTTCGGTTGCTTCTATGACAAGGCCTTTCTTTTCGTTGTAGTGATGAATCCGAAGATTCAAGCAATCAAGGAGATTTTCTTGAAGTACTATGTTGGTTGTTTGATCATAATTCTAAAATTAATGTTGTTTGTTTAAAGAATGCTCTTGGAAATTTCAAATTAGCCTCACCACATATTCTAAAGGATATTGTAAGTGCTATTCCTTTTGAAACAACAAGTTGTTACGAATGAAATGGGTGATGGATTATTTTCTATTCTAGATGGGGAATCTCATGATATTTCAATCAAAGAGCAAATGTCAGTTGCCTTGCAATATCTGAATAATGGGAATGTAATGGAACATTTTATTGTCATCCCACATGTTTCAAGTACTAAGACTCTCTTACCTAAGGTTGCTATTGAAGATTTATTCTCTAGACATAGCTTGAGTGTATCTGATTTGAGAGGTCAATGTTAAGATGGAGCTAGAAATATGTGGAGTGAGTATAATGGCCGCAAAGTACTTATCTTGAAAGATAACCTTAGTGCTTACTATATTCATTACTTTGCTCATCAACTTTAACTATCTCTTATAGCAGTTGCAATTAAGCATGGGGAGATTGATGCTTTCTTTTATTTGGTTGATATTTTGGTGAATGTTGTTGGAGGATCAGCTTAGCAGTGTGATCTTATTATAGAGAAACAAAGACTCAAAATTTTAGAAACACTTAATGCTGGTAAAATATCAAGTGGACAAGGCCTTAGTCAATAAACTACTCTCAAACATTCTGGTGATACACGTTGGGGCTATCACTGTTGTTGTTCATGTATGTGATGCTCATTTTTTCAAACTTAATTGATGTTATCAAGGTAATTGCTGCTGATAATACAAATTGTGGGAGAAAAAGGTGAAGCTCAAGTGTTTGTTAAGAAGATGCTCAAATTTGAATTTACATTTAGTCTGCATCTCATAAAAAGATCTTGAGAATTTCAATGAATTTTTGAAAGCATTACGAAAGAAAGACCAAGATATTGCAAATACCATGAGATTGGTGAAAATATGTAAACAACGTCTCCAAGAGTTGTGAGATAATAAATGTAATTCTTTTTTGGACATAATTTATTCTTTATGTAGGAAGCACAATATCAATGTTCCTAACGTAGATGATCCATATGCACTTCTAGGTCGTTCAAGATGTATCACTGTGATAAATTTACATCACTTTCATGTGGATTTGTTTTATGCTATAATTGATATGCATCTTCAAGAGTTGAATGATCAATTCTTAGAGGTAAATACAGACTTGCTTCTTTGTATAGCATGTGTGTCTCCGGATAATTTATTTTCTGCTTTTAACAAGTACAAATTACTTCATATGTGTGAGTTTTATTCGAAATATTTTGAAGGAACATAGATCATTGAAATTGATGATCAGATTTATATATAAATCATTGATATGCGAACTAATGAAAACTTTTGAGGATTACGGGGTCTTAATGAACTTGCGAAAAAAACTGGTTGCGACAAAAAAATCAAGTTGGGGGTAGTTTGATATAGCCTACAAAACAAAGACAGTAATAAAAGGGCTAGACCCTAACAAATTTCATAGCTGAGTTTCATCAACGTATCGATGTCGAGAAATATGACCAGGACACTCTTTTAGGATTTATTTGCAGATGGAAAAATAGCATAGGAGCTGAAATTGTACTCATTAGCCCAAAAAGGCACCTACATTGACAGTCCCTTCAATTTGAATTCCCTGCAACCAACAATATGGGCTTGAAAATCACAAGGGATTTAAGAACATCTAAGGTGATATTACACATTACAACACAAAAGACGAAAAGTTATTTTCTTATCACAAAACTACTAAGAAAGAACTAAAGAATTTCACATCTAGAAAAATAAAGAAGATCTCCAAATCCCAGAACAACCAAATTGATACTTTAGAAAGGTTAGCCATAGTAAAGGAGCTGATGTGATGGATATCGTCCATATAGGCAAAGAAAGAGATTTCGGTGATGGCAATTGATCCAAGCTAGATCTTGATGGATGAAATCATCTAGCACTTGAAGGATTAATTGGTGCCCCCAAGAGAGGATTTTCACTCTCTACATAGATGCCTAAGTGAAGAAGAGATCTTATATTTAATGAGAGAGGTACATTGATGCAATCCCAATCGGGGAATCTCGTCGAACAACGCGGAAAACGAGATTAAAACCTAGGAAAGATCTAGATCAGATTTAAATACAAAAATAAACAAGAACACTAGGAAATAAACAATGGAATTAAAGATAAATCAACGATAAAACCTTGACCCGACAATCACAACGCAATTAATGACGATGCGGATTGAAGAACCAGAATTGGTGAACGCCACAAGGACTCGTCAATTTTCTTGATAAGATTCTAATTGGAAACGCCACAAATATTCTCACAAATATTCAATAAGTTCAACGCCACAAATATTTCGCAATATTTGATAAGTTGGATTTGTTCTCGAAGAACATAAAAGGGACTCCTCAACCTTTCAATTGGAGAAAACTCTCTCAAATAATATTAATCTCAAAACTCAAACTAAACTGTTTTTTACAATGAATGTAAAGGAATATAAATAAGCAAAATAACCTAGCCTCTAATTTACTCAAAATAAAATTCTAATTAGACTAAAATTCTAAAATAGGAAAATAACTTAAAATTATAAAGGAAACAAAATAACTAAAAATCCCCGCAAAATCTGGCCGCTACTCAGTTACGACCATGAAGAATTCTTTTACGGCCGTAATGGCCGCTCTGATCCAAAACTATTTTATTAGTTACGGCCATGACGAATCTTATTACGGCCGTGAAATGCCCCATGCTCGAATGTTACGGCTATAACTGTCAGACTTACGGCCGTAAGCCTTGTTCTGCTGAAATTCTTCCCTTTTCCCCGATAGTTAATTACGGTCGTGATAATAGCTTTTACGGTTGTGATTATAAGAGTTACGACCGTGAATGATCTTCATTACGGCCGTAAAGACCTTTCTACACAAATAACTTCGATCTCTTGATTTTTCCTGACCCGTCCCTCTTCTCGTCTCGACCCCAACATGGAACTTGCTCCGTTTTGCACGTTGATCACTGTCATATTGGCGATGGCTCGACTTCGCCCTTCGATGCCTTATCCGGATCATATAATACTCCCTCTCTTGAAAAGGATTCGACCTCGAATCCATTTTTGGTCGGCTTTTCAAACTCCTCCGGTTTTCTTGGGCTCGATGATCATTTTTAAACTTCGTGCGATCTTTTAGACTTGTGGGCTGCTCATTTTTGCCAACGAGTTTTTTTTCCTGTTTTAAGCTCATGGTTTGACTTCGGTACCTGTAAAACAAATTTTAAGGAACTGGAGAGGGGTTTGTTAGCGTGAGTAAGTGCAAATAGACTCATTTTTGTGATAGACTCTCTTTTCTTTTGCTTTTTGCACTCAGTCTCTCCTTTTTCTGAGGTTTGAACCTCAACCCTCTTTTCTTTATTTTTCACTCCCTCTCCTTCTTCTAAGGTTTTGGCCTCAACTATCTTTTCTTTAATTTCTACTCCCTCTCCTTTTTCTGAGGTCGTGGCCTCAACTCTCTTATTTTTCCCCTCAAACTCACTTTTCACCTTCAATTGATCTTTCAGGGCTTCAGTTGGAGATAGTGGCATTAGAGTAAACTTTTCCCCCCTTTTACCAAGTTGTATCTATTCGTATACCCATCATGTAGCACAGCTCTTTCATGTTGCCAAGGTCTCTCCAACAGTATGTGACTAATTTGCATTGGCACCACGTCACAAATTACCTCATCTGAATACCCACCAAAAGAAAATGCCACTAAAGCCTGTCTCTTCACCTTAACTTCCCCTGACTCAGTCAACCATTGTAATTTATAAGGCGTTGGATGTTTCGTTAAAGGTAAGCCTAATTTTTTCACCAACATTGTACTAACTACATTAGTACAACTTCCCCCGTCAATCACCAAGCTACAAACTTTTTTATCCACTAAGCATCTAGTGCGAAAAATATTATTCCTTTTCCCATCCACATTTTTCAAAACATTCGCCTTACGTTTAACGCTAAGAGCATGCCTATCAATAATTGACTCATCCACCACAACACTTTTAGCCTCTTCACTATCACACCTAACCTTCTTACGTGGACAATCAAGTGCAATGTGACCCCGTCCCAAACATTTAAAGAACTTAACATTTTTATCCTTAAGAGGCTTGGAATCATAATTATTTTTACCTTTGATTGTCGGTTCCTCCCTCCTTTTGTGAACAGGATCACTACTCTCCCGTTTTGATGTCTCTTTATAATTCAATGGCCTTTCATCCATCCCATCTCCTTACCTAGCATGACATTCACGCTTACTACTCCTCCTAGCCATAGAGTTCGCCCGCGATTGCTCCTTTTTCAATTGGGCAATCATCGCATCTCTTTTATCCATCCTAGTCATTACCTTCTTAAATTTTGCCTGCATCTCTGCCAATAATTCAACTCCCTGCTCCAATATCTCATTCCCTCTTTCGGGGCATTTGTTGTCACCCATTGATGAAAATTTGGAAATTGAGAAAATTCGGAATATTTGGGGAATATTTGGAATTTTCGGATTTTTTTTAATCTGCTAGAGAATTGGACTACGAGTATGGCAGAAAAAACGGAATTGGATTTGGACGAAAAATGAACAAGAAAAACACTTTTGAATTTTGGGACTGACTCTTATGGATCAAACTGAAGAAAATTATGACTGACACGAAGAACACGAAAAAAATCAAGAAAATCAAGAAACGCAAGAATCTGAAATAGCTACAAGCTCTGATACCAGATGACGCGATCCCAATCGGGGAATCTCGTCGAACAACGCAGAATAACGAAATTAAAACCTAGGAAAAATCTAGATCAGATTTAAATACAAAAATAAACAAGAACACTAGGAAATAAACAACGGAATTAAAGATAAATTGACGATAAAACCTTGACCAGACAATCACAACACAATTAATGACGATGCGGATTGAAGAACCAGGATTGGTGAACGCCACAAGGACTCGTCAATTTCATTGATAAGATTCTAATTGGAAACGCCACAAATATTCTCACGAATATTCGATAAGTTCAACGCCACAAATATTTCGAAATATTTGATAAGTTGGATTTGTTCTCGAAGAACACAAAAGGGTCTCCTCAACCTTTCAAATAATATTAATCTCAAAACTCAAACTAAATTGTTTTTTACAGTGAATGGAAAAGAATATAAATAAGCAAAATAACATAGCCTCTAATTTACTCAAAATAAAATTCTAATTAGACTAAAATTCCAAAATAGGAAAATAACTTAAAATTATAAAGGAAACAAAATAATTGAAAATCCCCGCAAAATCTGGCCGCTACTCAGTTACGGCCGTGAAGAATTCTTTTACGGCCGTAATGGCTTCTCTGATCCAAAACTATTTTATTATTTACGGCCACGACGAATCTTATTACGGCCGTGAAATGCCCCCGCTCGAATGTTACGGCCGTAACTGTCAGACTTACGGCCGTAAGCCTTGTTCTGCTGAAATTCTTCATTTTTCCCCGATAGTTGGTTACGGACGTGATAATAGCTTTTACGGCCGTGATTATAAAAGTTACGGTCGTGAAGGATCTTCATTACGGCCGTAAAGACCTTTCTGCACAAATAACTTCGATCCCTTGATTTGGCCTGACTCGTCCCTCTTCTCGGCTCGACCCCAACATGGAACTTGCTTTGTTTTGCACGTAGATCACTGCCATATTGGCGATGGCTCGACTTCGCCCTTCGATGCCTGGTCTGGATCATATCATACATGAAGTAATATGTGATAATCATATAACAGGTTAGTCCCTGGTCGTATAAGATCTTATGATAAGGATACTTCTAGCAATGACTGAAGAATGATGCCTTAGAGTTTGTGAAATTTGCTCCATTGATCAAATCTCCACAGAAAGATCTGACCTCAATAATAGCACATTGGCCCTTCGCCAAATGGGTAATTGATCTAATCAGACCATTCACAACTGGAAAAGGATCTACCAAGTATGCAATTGTGGCAATTAACTACTTCAAGAAACAGGCTAAAACAAAGCCCCTAACATGAATAACTGAACAGAAAACCACAAACTTTATATAGAAGTCTATCGTCTATCGTTTTGATATTCCTCACTTAATAGTGATAGAGAATGGGAAATGGTTCGAAGATATCAAACTCAAAACATTATGTGAAGATTTTAAAATCAAAAAGCATTACCCTACACTAAATCATCCACAAGTCAATGATTGAAAATTGTGAATAAAATCACCAAACACACATTGAAGGCTAAGCTTGATGATTAAAAAGGGTTTTGGGCTGATGAACTACCTGGGGTCTTAGGGTCATACAGAACCAGTGTTCTAAAACGCCTACGTTGTGCATGCAAAACTCGAGCGTAAGCGTAACATTGGCCTATCCCATAATATAATTTTCAAATGTGTGAAAAATGCGATCAACACAAAATGTTGACCAAATAATCATGCATACTCGCGCCTACACGTACAAAGGCACGCTTAGGGGAGCTTAATTTTTTAAAACAATATTTTAAACCCGGCACCCAGTTAAAGGTGGTCAACCTTAATTTTTTTATTAATAAAAAAATTTGAACTAAAAGGGGTCAGTGCACACCGACCCACTATGTTTTCACTTTCCACTCCCAAAAAAGGCTTTATATAAGCGTACTGAATCTTCTTCTAGTATAATGTGTTCGATGTGGGATAAGTGTTCATGCTACAGTGATGCCTTTTCTTTCCAAATGCTGAAAGCCTGAGCAGCTGGCAACGCTTGCTTTTTTCTTTTTCTTTTTTATTTTTTTAATAACAACCCTTACCATGTTGAAAAATGTTTTCTTTTCCTTCTCTTTTATTTACTAGTAGTAAGCACGTGCTTCGCACGTCTTTTGTTAAGGATAAATGACACGCATAATTTTTTGAAATATTACTACTGTTTTCGAAAGTAGTTAAGATAATTTATATTTTTAAAAGAAAAATTGAATTGTAAGTTATCTGCAATTTTTAAAAAATTAATTTTTATTGAAAAATTTCATCGAGGAATCGATATATATATATATTAAAGAAAAACGTTTAACGTGCAAATTTAATAAAGAAATCAAGTGTCATATATCAAGAGATAATTTGCTATCATAAAATATAAAATATTAGACAAATTGAAAAAATATTGTTAAGAAACCTAACATCTCTAAAAGGGTAGCAACAAGCGTTTAGAAATCATGGTCGGGTGCTTCTAATTTGATTGAAGTAGATGTTACTTTCCTCCAGATACACTTAAAATACTTCATCATCCTATAGTATTTATGCACAATTATGTAGAGTAAACATCCGATAATGGTTTAGAAGTTCTTGTATATTTTACTCATGCTAAAATACACCATGAAATTGGAAGGTACCAAAGGCCTGTAATGATGTTTGTGAATGAGTAACTCCCTAACAAAGGCTTAATAATTTACAAACATTTATTACATACCCGTAAACCAAAAATTTATATCTTCATTAGCATTGCAACCAGTGTGATCAACAATAGCAGGAACCTAAAGAAAGAAGTTTCTAATGTCAGAATGTGCAGATACACCAAACGACCAACAAATTCAAAACTAACTTGCTTACATAAAAATTAAATAGAGTTATCCTTCAAATGGAATATTTTATAATATCAAGACACTCAACTTGTTCTGGATCCCATGACCATCCTTCAGGTCCCTTGATCTTAATCACAAAAGAACCCTGCATCCAAGAATGAAATTAGGTGCTAAAACTGGGGAAAAAATTGATTGTTGTTACAAAAATGTACGAGTCAAGGAAAAGCAATTGATCTAAGTAGAGCTGGTATACATTTCATCTAGTTGAGTCCACCACACTCCTCGACGTAGCAACTTGAAATGGATTCAAAAAGATACAAGTTGATATAGTTCAAAATCAGTTATTTATGTTGGTTGACCATGTATTCGAATACTCTATCAATACATTGAATTATGTTATTCCACATTTAATGATAATTAAAGCTGCAAATATAGTTTCTCAGCTAGAATGACTGACATTACAACAAGGACCCTTCTACTTTTGATGCTTCAGAGAACAATTTTCTTTCCATTTTGATGCAAAAAAGATAAGAAAAGGTAAAGAGTGGATTGAGGTTTATACTGCTCAACCTGTCATGGTGATGCCTTGGGCGATGCTAAGCTTGGGCAATTTGTTTCACCCGCTCAAATGAAAAATTATAGAGCTAAAGTGAGTTTAAGAAGCTTGATCAATATATATATATATATATATATAAACAAGTTGGTCTTAAACAAGCATTAGAGGACTCAATTCTGATCTGAACACTATTCCCAAGGATCTAAGAATATTTAAAATCCTAATCCCAAACCCCTATTCAAATTTCATGTTCTCTAAGTTTGATGCCCAAGCCAAATTCCATGTCTCTGCATCCTGTTCTCTGGTATCTAGACAAAATCAACAGTGCATAGATGAACCTTATTCCCAGACTCACTTGAGATTTTTGATGTTCATACATGTATTGTTTACCACACACACACACACACACACACACACTAATAAATAGTCTAAGGAAACTTAAATCACAGCATTGCAAGAAAATCCTATCCAATGAAGTACCTTGTCGTAACTGGAATGAAGTAGTAACCATTTGGAGCACATTGGGTGATGTGCTTAACTAAACCATCTAAAGTCCGAAGCTCAACCTGCATAGCAGTGTCTCACTATCTTAATTCTTATATATGCCCAAGAGTCTATATTAACAAATCACATCTAAAAATATCTCATGTATAAAAATAGTCCAGATAAAATACAATTCTCATACAGTAATATGGGAATAACCCAAGAGTGTGATATACTTAGAATTTGATAGAGAAGGGAAAGAGGAATATGACATAATGTAAAGAGGAGACTGGGAGGAAGTCTGGATTTTTCTCAACTGCCTAATCTTATTGAGAATAATGCAGATTACTTATGGTAGTCCTACGCGGCTGGAAGATAACAAATAATGCTGAAAAGTAGGAGAAAATGCAAGTACACAACTACAACCACTAAACTAATTATCAGCATTTAATATGAACTACCCGCTAAACCAAATATTAGCACTTCATGGGCAGTTTATTAACGGAGCAAAAGCTAATAAAATAGACTAACTCGTGACATATCAGATCAGAGTGAAGTTCACAAATAAAATCTAACGCCGATTACGCACAAAAACAGATGACACAGCACTAAATCGATGTCCCATTAGATGAGAAACGAAATCATTTTTGGTATTTAGTCACTACCTCGACAAATCTGCCACATCCTTGAATAGAATTAGCAATCGCTTGTGGGAAATTGCTGGAAGACTTCTTTCTTCCCAGCAGCAGTGGCTACTGATCCTACTCGGAATTGAGCACCGGATTGCCAAGAGCGGCCAAAAGATTCTGTGATGAAGGTCCGTCGACGGTGATGAAGGTGCGCCGACGTTGATGGAGGAAAATGGAGATGCTTCGTGTACAGTGGTAGGGTTGAGGAAAGTCGAGAAGTTTCGTGTACACTGGTAGGGTTTTCAAACGGCGGATGTGGTATCAAGATTTATTAGAAAGTGTATATTTGGGTTTGACAGAGAAATATGAGGGCAAAATTGTCCAGCAAAAGATTTATTCCTATCCATACTTTTAAGTAGTAGTATATTTAATTCTCCAATTATTTGTATATTATTATTATTATTATTATTATTATTATTATTATTATTGTTATTATTATTATTAATTTTAAATTCATTTTAGATGTGTTTGATATGCATTATTTCAATTATTTAATA
The DNA here is from genome assembly GCA_963555705.1 of Ligustrum vulgare. Taxonomy (NCBI): domain Eukaryota; kingdom Viridiplantae; phylum Streptophyta; class Magnoliopsida; order Lamiales; family Oleaceae; genus Ligustrum; species Ligustrum vulgare. The sequence goes on along the minus strand of OY743168.1, from coordinate 33,313,193 downwards.
GTTTAGATTAATTACAAATTATTTTTAAAAAATTGAAAAACGCCTTTTAACATTTTTTAACGCCCACTCCTGCTTAAACTTTAAAAGCTTGACTCTTGGGCTCGAAGTTTTGTCACGCTTCATGCTTTTTAGAACACTGTACATAACTACTTGTAGAACAGCAATGGGTGAAACCCTATTTACTCTAGCACTTGGAATTGAAGCAGTCATTCCAGTAGAAACTGAGGTATCGTCATACAAAACCAAATATTAATAACAATGCAAATTAAATATGGGAATATTAGAAAATAAAAACATGAACCTGGAATTGAGAACGTGCACGAAAGTTACTTAAATTTGCGAGGACTGAATACCTGATCGTATAACACGCGAGATTTTTTGAGAGAGTTTACAAAGTAGAGTAGAGTAAATGAACAAATGTGCTTTCATATAGGAAACAAAAATTAAATTCGGGTAGGGAATTTGAAGGGACAGTGTTGAGACTTGTGACTAAAATGAAAGAATCGACAACTGGCAACGGACACATCTAACACTCGAGGTTTGGAGCCCTATAACAAACTGACACGTGGCATCATATTTATTATTGATAAAGTTCTAAATCATTGAATCCAATCAGATGAAAAATGCATCAATAGAAGCAGGCAAGGAACTAACATCTAGAGATGCTTCTACTGATAATTATTGATGTACGATCTAACCTGGAATCTGAAATAGGTAAATCATCTGCCAGATCATCAGGACTTGCATGATCTGACATTCATGTCAGTGCGCATGACTTAGAGTCTAGGTCATATAAGGAAAATGTAACCTAAAAACTTAGTACGACACTTTAAAAGTACACAATGTCACTTAAAAAAAAAAAAAAAAAAACTAACACAATGTCACTTTAATGTCAATTTTCTTTGTTTTTAAAAGTGACACCATATCACATTTTTTTAACATGTGCTCTAATACTTGAAGAACCCTGCTACATGTACAAGGGCTTTATATACTAGCCCTGTACAACAAGCATTTCTCATACTTGAATTTCAAACAAAGCATTGGATTCATTCCAACACTTGAGCACAAAAAATCAGAGATTAATCATGGTCTTTTAATCTTATTTTAATCAACATTCGTTTCAATGCTCAACAATTGGATGACGGTTGATATGGATGGTCAAAGCTTTAGAGAATTTTGAGTGCATATTTAAGTAAACCAATCTTCAAGAATCTGCAAGCTTGTTTATCATTAAAATCTCCATTCAATGGTGTGTCTACCAGTGTTACCAGCTCTCTTCCCTTGTAGAGTTGTCAACTCTATAGTAACGCGGTAAGCAATCATTGTGCAGTTTTATTCATTATCCCAATGACAAAATTCTAAGCCTAATGCACTAGAAAAGATCAATCAAATTCAATGAAGTCTATAACTCAAATTGATAATCACCATCAAAGGAAATCATAATCAAGCCTCAAGCAATTACCAGCAATCGACTATGTTTATCAAATTCTTTCAGATCTCGTATCAAACAAGTTGAATGCAAACATGAGCTCTCCTGGTAACCTTACACTCACAGAATGCTTCATTTTCTAGCGTAATAACATAATGATCTAACTGAATAGATAAAGTTGTGAATAAATGACAATCCTTCAAACTGTAATCATCCCAAATTGAAAACCTTTTCTCAAAGAATAATCAGAACTTTTAACAGACCAAAATGGAGAATTAAAACCAAATTAATAGCAAATATTCTAATATAGCCACTAGAAACTCGAAACCAAAAAATTCATTTGGAGGAGGCCTGAAGTTGCCCTTTCCCACTTTTAACAAGTGGTTAACCTGAGCCAATAGTTGAGTGCTCACAAGTTCAAAGGTTGCTCAACAAGTTCATGGTTCTCCTATATGATTATGAGATGACAAAACAAATTACATCTTACCTGTGAATGGCGAAATGGATACCATTTTGCAAGGTATAAATTAAGTGTAATCCATGCCACAAAAAATGAATTTGGATCCCCTTTCTCTCAGCAAGTGAATTAGGAGGAAAAGAGAAGGATGTCCAAGTTTTGCCATTAGCTTCTGATTCTCCAAATTCTCAGCTATTACTCTTCATTGAATGAGAAAGTGAGGGTGAGTTTCCACAGAGAATTGAGATTTTTGATTTAGTTTTTGGAAATTAGGTCATATTAATTACGGTAATTAAATGTTGTAATCACCGACCGTAAGGAAGGTTGACTTCCCTACAGTTATATAAAAAAAAGACTATATATGTCCGTTTGTTTTGTTGTTTTTCTTCACCCTGAATATCTCTCTGGTCGCTTCTCTCATTCATGTTCATTTTTCTCTCCCTTCTCTCACCTGGACTCTCACATAACCTAATTTTACGTCGACATTAGTGAAGTAGTACGAAAAAATGCAAATCTCGAATAAGTATAGAGCCATTGTTTATTTTATTTTCAAGATGATATTTGCTGAAAATCTTGCAGTTAGATCCACACTGCAGAAAAGCATTAAACTAGTTAGTTAAAGTGATATGTTTTAAATTCCTTAATTTTCTGGGTTGTTGATGTAATTTTCCCACTTACTTTTTCCGAAACCATATTTCGGAGACTGAAACCAAACAAATCAAATTGCAGGCCCATATCCACTTTTGCTGCTACTTACTCAACCCATTAATAATGTGTTGGTGAACTTATTTAGGCTATGTTCGACAATATTATAGCATTTATAAATTGATTTATTTATATTTTCGAGGTGAAATGTATAGTTAAAAAGTTGAGGGAAAAAATGTATAAAGTTAAAAGTAGTTTAAAAATTGTATTGTTTATAATTTTGTTTATAAATTGTAATGATTGCGTTAAAGAACAAATGCTTATAAATAAACATCCGTTTGGTAAATTTGTAAATAACATATTTTTCCAAATCATTTTTTTAATCATACATTTTCTCAAATCACTTTTCACTAACACATTTTATTTCAAAAACATCATATTCTTTGTTTATAAAAAATTACCAAACTGAGTTTCCTATACTACTTTTTAATCATATATAGTTTTTGAAACAATTTTTTAACCATATATTTTAGGTTATGTTAGGTAATACCGTAGCAATTATAAATTGATTTATTTATGTCTTTGAGGTAAAATGTATGGTTAAAAAGTAGAGCAAATATGTGTAATTAAAAAATGATTTGAAAAATTGAGTTTTGAAAAAAAGTAGAGTAAATATGTCTCTGAGAATGCTTGAATGAAAAAAAAAACGAAATGATTCTTTTTAAAAGCCAACTGGTCCAGCAATGAGAGTTTGAACCCAATTTTTCATAATTTCATCAACTTGTCAGTAAAATACTTGCAATCGTCCTTTTAAATATGTGAATTACCAAAATGTCCTTTTCAAGAAGTACAAAAGAAATGCTATAGTAGTGTATGACAATGGACGAATCGGGACCAATCCAAATTCGCCTCGAAATTTTTTTACTTGATCTGGATCCGTCAATTCTCAAAATAGATCGGGGTGGATCGACCCCCAATCCACCCGCGCGTTTTTTTAGATGATTTAAATGAAATCTTTTAAAAAATGAAAAACATCTTTTTATTAAATTTTCTTTTCTTTTAAAATTGAAACGGGTTTGATAGGGACGATCCTTTCCATTGTTCCGTAGAACGAGTTTTTTTCGGATCAGATCAGTGGGACAATTCGGAATTTGTTGCTATCTCTTTGCTTTGGGGGCGCTTAAGTCATTTTACTGCTAACTATAATTGAGGAGTCAGTAACTGCGGCTTCAAATGGGACCTATGTACAATATTTGTTCCACCGTATAACGATCAAATTGGCTAAAAATCAGTATCAATCATAGTCGTATTACTCGCATATACGTAGGGGTGGGCGTAGGTTGGGTTGGGTCGATTTTTTGCCCAACCTAAACCCAATCCACTATAGTCGGGTTGATAAAAATCAACCTAACTCAACCCAAGCATGAGTTCAAACCCAACCTAACCCAATCAAATTTCGGTCGGGTCAGGTGGTTTGGGCTTTGGTTCAATTAGTAAAAAATCTTGAAATTTAAAAAATTAAGCCTATAAATCAACTATTATCTCAAATCAATTATGTACAATACAATAAGCGCTAATATAATAAATTGAATACTTTCTAATAAAATTAAAATATGTTCAAACTATATTTGAATTTCATCCAAATTATAAAATGTGCTTTAGATTCTTGAAAATTAAATGGTCCTATTTTTAAAAAAAAATTGATGAGTTGGGTTGGGTTTTTCACCCAACCCACAACCTAACCCAACCCGACTAATTTTTTTTTTTTTTTTTTGTAGAACCCAACCCAACCCGATTTTTATCAAAAATCGACCCAAACCAATCGGGTTGGGCGATTTTAGTGGGTTAGGTGGATTAATGTCCACCCCTACATAGACGGTTATACAGATGGTCATATAGATTTTGCATATGACATCATCATGTCTTTTAACCCGTCAAGCCACTTTTTCATCAATGGTCATCAAATGGTAAAGTCAATCGATGCACCCATTTTCTATACACAAGTTGGTACAAATAGCTTTTTCCTATTAATAGTTTCCAAGTTGGTACAAATAACTTTTTCCTATTAATAGTTTCCTGAAAGGTAAATTGTAATGATTCGTTAAAGTACTTATTTTTTCTTTTTCCTCAAAAGCCTCAAGTTAATTTTCCCAATAATTACTAAATTTATGTATATGTTATCGAATAATCACCGATGTTTAAAATGTTAAGTTTTGATTATTAAACTTATCTAAATGGTGGATGTTAGTTATTGACTTAACTTTCATAACAAAATTAACGACGCGACAAACTGAATGTACACGTAATGTCACTTCACCTTCAATCGATCAATAACGACACACCAAATTGCAATGTAAGAAATCTTTAAAAATGTCATCAATTAATCATTAGCCTCTGTTTGTTAAAATTTTGGTGTTTAAAAACATTTTTTTTTAATGTTTTCTAGGTAAGATGTGTAGTTGAAAAGTGGAGATAGAAAATATGTGTGATTAAAAGATGATTTGGGAAATTGTGTTGTTTAAAAACTTATTTTTCTTGGCTTTTGCCAAACAGAGTTTAAGCTTTTAAAAACGTTTTCGATTGTTCATTAAACTTTAAATTGATCGTGTTTTGGTATCTAAACTTGTAAAGATGACACGACTAGCCCAAAAATTTATAATGTTTTTTCAAATTATCAGTTGCATACACCAAATAACAGTCAAAGATGTTTTTAAAATTTTAATAACAAATTGAAGATATTTTTAAAATTTCTTACTTAGGAATTTGGTGTATCGTAATTAATCCTTGAAACTGACGTGACCCTATGTGTACATTTCATCTGTCATATCATCAATTTTGAGTCAATGATTAATGTTCATCATAAGTTTAGTGATCAAATCCACTATTACTTGGACAATCAACTCATAAATTTATTGACTAAAACACTAGATTTTAAATTTCAGTTGCCAATAAAAGATTAGTCAGTAATCTAGTGATTATAGAGACAATTAATTCCAGAATACCCACCATCACCCCTCCACCCCTAGCCCAGAATCCCCAACATCACCCCTCCGCCCCTAGCCCCCTACCCTCTTCCCCTAACCCATACCCACCATCTCCGTTTCTCCCTCTCCGAGAAATCTCTCAACAGTGTGCTAGCAGAAGAAGAAAACAATCACTTATCAATGGAAGGTGAAGAGGGAACACAGCAAGCCCAGCTTGTGCTTGCACACAATCTATTCCTCCTCAACCATGCCGACGTTGATGACATTGAAAAAGTCCGCCTCCGTGACGAGGTTTTCAATTTCATTATTTCCAATGGTATTCAACCATGTCTCGTCGTTTGTGATTTAATTGGTGTTCTTCTTTCGAATCGTGGATGTTAACTTAGGGTTCTTTTTTTGGCGTTTTGTAGATATGGCTCCGTTGTATGAAACCCTAGTTTCTGAGGTGTTGGATTTGGATCAGAAAGTCCTAGATTCGATGCGTGCCAATATCGATGAAGAGCTTAAAAAGCTGGATGAAAGGTATGGATTTCAGTTTATATATGCATTTCAGATTATAGTGCTACATAAGCCGTATATGTGATTATGTGAAGTATGATATTTCTGCTGAATCAGGGATTTATTGGATTGGATGGAGAAAAGTGTATATATATATATATATATATATATTGTTGATCTTGCATCGATATCCATTGTGTGTTTGCGAGCTAGCTACACCAACTTGTATAAGCAGTTATCTCGTCAGCTGTTTTTGACAGTTAACTAAAAGAATGGTACTATGTATTATATGGTGCCGAAAGTTTCTCGATGTGTAAGGCCTATCAATCAAGTAATAGAGAAGTATATTACAAGATGGTGGATACAGTCCTTTAAAATACCAATAATCTTTTAGAAGCCACGGTGAAAGGTTGTGTATTCTTTTCTTACCCGAAATGGATAGAATTGTAAATCTTGTGAAAAAGGTGCTGCTGTCTTTGCCTCTTAATTACAGATGTGTGGTATGGTGGAAATTACTAAAGCTTTGGTTCATCCCCAAGTTCAAGCTCCTAAGCTTTCATTTATGATTGTGAGGTTTTGTCAGCAAGTAGAATCTCACTCTCATCCTTTTTCTCCCATTCCCCTAGACTGATTAGCTTTGGTTTGTGTTAGAGTGGATTTGTTGTGCAAGGAGTGTTGGCCTAGTATGATGGAATGGGATGAAGGACAGGTTCTAGTCAGGACTGGGGAGGTTAGACTGGTAAAACTGCATGGGTGATCTAGAAATTAAAATTAGAATCATACATACTTCTGAATTTTTAATCAAATGTCACGTTGGATGTTTTTGTCCATTTCACTTCTGCTGGTGAAATTATTATGCTGATCTCAGTAAATCATTGAAGATATAAAAATTATTACCAAGGGTTTGTTTGACCCCCAATTTTTGGGGAAATAAATTTTCAATTTTGTAATTGTGATTTCTTGGAGAATGGGTAGGTAAAATTTTGGGATTGTGCGTAAAATTATTTTATTGGGAGAGTTGAAAATGTGGGGAAAAATGAGTTTCTACAGAATGAATCTCAAATATAAATGTCTAAATATAAAAGTATAATCACTATATATAATGCTACGCAAATGATAAATGTGTAGATAACAATCTTAGCGCAATTCATCCTTACTTCACACAACATTTGCATAATTTGTCGTAACCTTTGATTTTTCGGAAAATTCACCCTTACCTTCTCAATTCTTTGCCAAAATTGTCTCTACCATCACATTCTATTAACTATGGCTTTATCCAATCTAATTAAAAACTCACATTTGCTTATTGTTGAGGCAATTTTGGACAGTCTGCACATTTAATTCATTTTGGCACCAATCTGACTCTTCAATCTGTCATTTGTAACTGTATAGATCGATTATTATATCACTGGAGATAATATTAAGCTTAGTTATAGGAATGAAAGTAAATATAGATATTTTAATCTACGGGGAGACCCAGATAATAATAGCTAAAAGCGGGATTTTTGGGTTTTCTTGTGGGTATGTTGTAAATTGGATTGTCGTAGATAGATCTGAGTATATAACATTATCATTTGTTCATAAGATGTGATTTATGCAAGAGTTGTTGTAATTCCAGTATTTTGTTAACAATGAATATGGAGTAATACAGCGACTTCATGTGAAGATGATGAATAAGCATTTCTGCCTCAGAATTTTTGTTTGTGAAAATCATCCCTACCTTTCATGAATTTTGCGATATACATCCCTACCTTCTACCTTTTATTGTGATTGTTATACATATCCGTGACTTTCAGTAACCAGTGTGAAATCCATCCCTAGCATCTATTTGTTTTGCAGAAAACGTCCCTATCTTTTATAGTTTTTGCATAAAATATCCCTTTTGAATTGGAAAAACCAGCAGATTCACTGCTTCAAAAACATTTCACCTATACATATACAACTGCAAATTCAACGATATAAAGCTGTAAGAAAGCAACTAACCAAGTATATTACAATTACCAAAAAATAAAAAGATCACCATTAAAGAAAGTCTTTGCAAAAATCTATTATATCACCATCACCAAAAGAGATTTCAGACAACTACAAAAAAGAAGACTACAGTTTTGAATGACATAAAAAATCCAAAAACATTCTGAACATGGGTAGCTATGACTATGTTGCTGGTGGTGGTTGTGGTGCTTGAAATCAAAGAGGATGAAGTCTGAAATCACCGGTGAAGTGGGATTTTTAGAATGGTTTTGCTACGGACTGGAATGGCATTGGTTTTGTCTTCCATCAACTTCCGTATACTTTGTTCGGAAATGTCAGTTTGAAAGTTGTAGAATTTCCAAAATTGTCCTCAACCATAAGTAAACGTGAGTTTTTAATTGGATTATATAATGACACAGTTAATAGGATGTCATGGCAGGGGTGATTTTGGCAAGGAATTGATAAGATAAGGGTGAATTTGCCAAGAAAATCAAAGGTAGGGATGAATTACGTAAAGGTTGTGAGTTTACAAGATGTCACGGTAGTTATTATTTTGGCAAGGAATTGATAAGGTAAGGGTGAATTTGCCAAAAAAATCAAAGGTAGGGATGAATTACGTAAAGTTTGTGAAATGTAGGGATGAATTGCATCAATTACCCAATTTTAAATGATATTTTATGGTGTCATTTTGGATTAGTATTAATCTTAAACATATTCTTTCAAATTTTATGATTTTTGTCACAAGAGAGAATATTTTACAATGTCACATCAGTTGTGATTGCATGCTTGTGTTTTCAATATACTACTTGCAGTCAAAAAGTGGGTGAAACGAAGACTTGCAATTTCCTTGACAGATTCTGCTAGAAGTGATTGGCTACCTTGGAGTGATAGTGTCCGATAGAAAGCTTTGCTTTCTTGGAAGTATAAAAGCTTCACAGTTCTGTATATATGATAACTCATCCGAAGTTTTGTGATTCCAATCTCCAGTCCACCATAGAATTTGATACACCACTGCATATTTGACCTTCAGTCACTGTAAACATTCATTTAATTGTACTCTTTATTAGTCTTTCGTGTTGTGCCATGGTTGTTACTGTCGAGTTCCATAAGTTCTGAAAAACGCTAACTGAGATGCCTCTATATATATTTTTGGCATAGGCTCAAGTTTTGCTGTCCTTGTTTTTTGTAATTGCATGGAGCTACCACTAGTTATGTTTTATAACGCTAAACCAAATTGGCAAATTCTCTCTTGACCACTTATATTTTTCTGGTGCAACATGTTTGGTAACTGACTTCAGGATTATTTGGATCGTGATTTGGTACTCTTAAAACAATATTGGAGACTAATGATGCACATTTTACCTGCTTTAAAATATATCCTTTTCCTTTCCCTACTTGCACAAAACAAAACTCTAATTGTACACCCACTGGTTTCAATAATTTGTTATGGAGTCATCCAAGATTGTCTGGGTAGGTTTTTTTGGGTTTTTTGTAATTTTTTTGATTAATTCATATTTCCTTCTCATCAGTTACCTCAGATACGACCTACATTGCAGTTCTTTTAGGGCGTCCTTTTGCCACCATGTCCTTCATAATTTCGTCTCTTTGGCTTAATTTTGTTTAGGATTGCCGATGCAGAAGAAAACTTGGGTGAAAGTGAAGTTCGGGAAGCTCACTTGGAAAAATCCTTATTTTTCATTAAAATTGGTGACAAGGTACAGATTTCATCCTTCAATGTTTTACTTGTGTTATTTTGATTGAATTTATTCATTGTTCTTGAAAAATCCAGGAAAAGGCACTGGAACAACTCAAGTTAACAGAAAGTAAGACTGTTGCGATTGGACAAAAGATGGACTTGGTTTTCTACACACTACAGATTGGTTTCTTCCACATGGACTTCAATCTCATCTCCAAAAGCATTGATAAAGCAAAGAAGTAAGGGTCAACATGGATGATAATCTTAGATCATTTTATTTTAGCTTTGATTTTGACAATTGGCATGACACAGCTTGTTTGAAGAGGGAGGAGACTGGGAGAGGAAGAACCGCTTGAAGGTGTATGAAGGACTGTATTGCATGTCCACCCGTAACTTCAAGAAAGCAGCAAATCTTTTCCTTGATTCTATATCCACTTTCACGACTTATGAGATTTTTCCCTATGACACCTTCATATTTTACACTGTCCTTACAAGCATTATATCCTTGGATAGAGTTTCCCTGAAACAAAAGGTATCCAAATTTTTCTTTAAGTTGTAATGTTTTAACTTAACTGGAACTTAGTTATTATTTTCTCCCTTTATTTAAGTGTGCTTTTGTGCTTAAACAAACAGCATTTCTCTCTGTTTGTGCTTTAACAAGCAGAATTTCTTTCTCATGGTGTTTGTAATATGTGGCAGGTAGTAGATGCTCCTGAGATCCTTACTGTCATTGGAAAAATCCCTTACTTGTTGGACTTTCTGAATTCTCTGTATGAATGCCAGTATAAATCATTTTTTTCAGCTTTTGGTGAGTACGTTTTACTAAACCAAATCTTGAGGATATTGTTGTTACAACCTTCAGACAAAAAGAAAGAACAGAGTAAGTTTAATAAGAGATTTTCACCCATAAGATCACTCCACAAGTCAGAACCTCATTTCACAGTCCATAGACATGTTGGCCAAACAGATATCTGAGAAACTACTGCATTGCTACATGGATGTTTTGACGTTGTTGTCTTTCTTATTTAAAAAAATAAAAAAAGTGATGCCCATATTGTACCTGTTCAAACAGTTTACTGTTTTACCATTTGCTTCAATTGAATTTCTTTTTGCTTTCAGCTGGCTTGACGGAGCACATTAAGTTGGATCGCTATTTCCATCCCCACTTCCTATATTACATGAGGGAGATCAGAACTGTCGTTTATTCCCAGTTCTTGGAAGCCTACAAGAGTGTAACAATTGAGGCTATGGCTAAAGCATTTGGGGTGACAGTAGATTTCATCGATTTGTAAGTTGTTTCATTCTATTCTGATGCTCTTGAGGAATATGATAGACCTCCAACCGAGTAAAACCATTTTAGAAGAGTCTAGAAGACTCAATACTCAGTCGGGCAGTTGTTAGAAGGGCAATAGAAGTTTGTTAGGAGTAAGGGCAGGGGCAGGGGCTAGTTAATAGTTACAAGAACATTATAAATAGGGAAAGAGGTGAGGATAGGAGGGAGGAAAAATTTGGTAGAATTGGGGAAACCCTTGGGGAGATAGATAAGCCTCTCGAATGCTTATCATTTTTACTGTAATTCTCAGCAATTTAGTCTTCTATTAGATACATAAATTCAATTATCAATTTAGGAACCTATCAATTGGTATCAGAGCACTTACCTGGGAGGAGATTAGCCACAACCAAAAAAATGGAGAAACCAGAGGATGAAATTGAACGGCGCAGTCTACCAGACTGTGACGGCAGCAAACCAGACCTATGGATACTTCAGGCTGAACAACATTTCATGGTGTATGACGTGGCAGAAGATGAGAAGGTAGAAGACATTGCTGACTGCTTCATCGGAGAATCCTCAATTTGGTTTCAACAATTAGACTGGCGTCGGAAAGTACAAACATGGGGAGAATTGAAGGCCTTGCTGTTGAATCGCTTCCTTCCTTCCTTGAAGGTAGTTACCGGAGAAGAAAATAGGGTGTGCAGGGAGCCAAAGACAGTCGAACAAAGGAAGACTGAAGCTAGAATGGAAGTGGTAGAGAAAGAGTTGGAGAATCTAAAATCTGAGATGCAGCGCATACCTAGGTTGGAAAGGTCATTCGAGCACCTCACTCAAAGCATGGCCAAGATGATACAACTAATGGAGGGAATCAAGACAGTGGCAGCACTCTCTACCACCAAGGCAGGGATGAATAGGAGCCTTGAAAGAGAGGGGTCAGTGGGCATAGACGAAGGGCAGAAACCATCGAAAGAACAGCATGAATCAGGTGAACCCACCCTCGCTTCTGAAATTCCTACTAAATCTGATGAAAGTGGAGTTAGCATGGATGTCCGAAATCACCGTGAGGAACCATGGAAGGCGGAGACACACAGACGCAGGTTAGAAATACCTGTTTTCGATGGCGAAAATCCCAACTGTTGGAATTTTCGAGCTGAGAGGTACTTCGTCATTAAACTAGTGTTGGAGAAGAAGAGGTCGGGGCATGTGGAACAAATCTCTATTAATGAGTTGAATTTAGCGGTGAGGAACAAAGAGAAATTGCTGGAATTTGGTTTGGGTAATGGGCTGATTGGGCTAATTAAAGAGAAAAATGAGAATGGGCTGACAATCAGGACTGAAATTCATAAGGTAAGAGTTGTGGGCTGGATTTTGAAGATGGGCCGATTATTAATGGAAAGCAAAGGGCCAGTAAGGAAAAACTTGTGGGCTTGATTTTGGAGAGGGCCCAATTGTTAGAAAGCAACTCACAATTAAAAGAAGCCCAAGGAGAAGCTGGTTTAGTTGACGTTACAGAACCAACTTCTTGCTATGAAAAAGCGGCTTTTTATTCAATCCCTAAGTTAGTTCCTGACAATCGGAAATCGCTCAATCTTTGGATGGGAGTATCTGGATATGGAATTGCAATGGATAAAATACTCCTATTAGTTGCTCAATTGAAGTCCAGGTTTCCCATTAAATGCGGCGATTGACAAAGGCAGTCTTCAAATCAGATTTGGTATCCGGCAATACATGACACAGACAGATGGGCAGTAAACAATAGCAACAACCCAGGTCAACAGTGTTGTAATGAGGAGTTGCAAGGGAAACGACTATACCATAAGTGGCGGGAGGAGGACTCTGTCAGCTCCCACCTTGAGGACAAGGTGGAATTCGAGGGGGCGAGTAATGATAGACCTCCAACCAAGTAAAACCATTTTAGAACAGTCTAGAAGACTCAATACTCAGTCGGGCAGTTGTTAGAAGGGCAGTAGAACTTTGTCAGGAGTAGGGGCAGGGGCTAGTTAATAGTTGCAAGAACATTATAAATAGGGAAAGAGGTGAGGATAGGAGGGAGGAAAAATTTGGTAGAATTGGGGAAGGAACCCTTGGGGAGAGAGATAAGCCTCTCGAATGCTTATCATTTATACGGTAATTCTCAGCAATTTAGGCCCCGTTCTCTTTGCTATTTTGAGTCCGTTTTGAGTTTTCGGTTTTTGGAAATATAAAAAATGCGTTCACTTTGCCCATTTTCAGAAACGAGTTTTCCAAAACACAAAAAAAATTATAAAGGAAACTCAAAACGAGTTTATTACGTTTTTGATATTTTGTATTAAAAAGTCCAAAACGACCAAAACGAGCGTTTTGAATTTTTTTTTTTTGTAAATGTGAGACACTTCCTTCACTTAAAGTTCTTATATTATTTTGCCATTATATATAGATCCATGTTAATATTTGTTTTTTTTTTTTTTTTTTATTATTATTATTATTTTTTAAATGTGAGACACTTCTTTCACTTGAAATTCTTATGTTATTTTGCCATTATATATAGATCCATGTTAAGCTTTTTTTTTTTTTTTTGTAAATTATTATTATTATTTTGTAAAAGTGAGAGATACTTCATTCACTTGAAGTTCTTATGTTATTTATTTATTTTTTGGTAAAAGTAAGACACTTCATTTACTTGAAGTTCTTATATTATTTTGTCATTATATATAGATCTATTTTAAGATTTTTATTTTATTTTATTTATTTATTATTATAATTTTTTTTTGTAAAAGTGAGACACTTCCTTTACCTGAAGTTCTTATATTATTTTGTCATTATATAGATCCATGTTAATTTTTTTTTTTTTTTTGTTATTATTATTATTATTATTATTATTATTTGTAAATGTGAGACACTTCCTTCACTTGAAATTCTTATGTTATTTTGTCATTATATATAGATTCATGTTAAGATTTTGTTGGTATGTGATTAAATTTTTGTTTAGCTGAAATAATATTAATGATGAATTTATTGACATAGAGAACTAACTGATTCATTAACATTAAAATTAATGATATTCAACAAATCAATCATTTTTTACATATAAAATATTACAAAATAAATATATCAAAAAATTAAAAAGTAAACGCATTTTTCAGTTTTCTATTTTTGAAAACAGTTTTCCAAAATCACAAAGAGAACATGTTTTCAGCAATCCCAAAACAAACAACCAAAATTCAAAATTCAAAACAAAATTCAAAACTCAAAATCCAAAATCGAAACATAAAGAGAACGGCCCCTTAGTCTTCTATTACATACATATTCAATTATCAATTTAGGAACCTATCAGAATACTAGATTATGTGTATGCTTGGTGAAGGTTTTAAGAGCTTATAAGTTGTGAGTCCTACGAATGTGTTAACAACAAGTATGTTCCACAAGTGTAAAAAAAGTTAAAGCTTTACCAAACATAAACTGGATGTAGACTACTGTAATTGATGTGTGTAATTGATTATTTCCTTCATGTACAGGGAGCTATCTCATTTCATTGCAGCGGGGAAGTTACACTGCAAGATAGATAAAGTCGCAGGTGTATTGGAAACTAATCGCCCTGATGCAAAAAATGCTCTTTACCAGGCAACGATTAGGCAAGGCGATTTCTTGTTAAACCGCATTCAGAAGCTGTCCCGTGTGATTGATCTTTGAAGTTGGTTAAAAAGGATATTCTTCTTTGAGGCAATGTTGGAATTTAAAATTGAGATTTGTTGTTTTTTGTTGCTTCCTTCAGGTGTACTGGTAGTGTTTTGTATGTATACAATCTTTTGATCTTTATACCTTAATTCAGGCATTTTTTTTATTTTTTATTTTTTCCGAAGATGTTATTTTTGCCACCACCTGAAATGAGTCTGCTAGGCATGTTTTTTCAAGTTAGTGCATGCACCATCCACATTACGTGTGATTTTTAAACTTAAATTACTTTCTCCAAGGCTCGTGAAATTCAGTAGGGGTTCGAAGATGGGTTTTACTAAGAGAAGGGTAAAAGCGAAATTCTACAAATTACTTATTTTAGATGGCAAAATTGAATTTTACTACCCAAAAAGAAATGTTAAAAAATATTATACTGTTACTAAATTTTTTTGAATAGTATCATATTGTTATATTAACATATTTGGTAAGTATTATAATTATCAAATTGTGATATTTCACGTGATTATGAAATATTTATCAGTTTTTACGATTTTATTATAAGTAATTTTCAAATTTTATAAAATTCAAGTAAATTTCAATTTAATCCCTAAAAATAAGCTATTTACGTGGATAACCAGTCGTTTTATTTCGAGATGAATACTGAACTTAAACCTTGTGTTGTTGATTTCGTAATTCTGTCCATGTTTGATAATTTGAATCTGATTAATGAAAATACAATATGGAAGTGTTATTATTTGCTAAATAGAATCTTTCTTGGTTAATTAACTTGTGTGTCCTGAATGGTGAGCTTAATATTTAAGTTCAATGACTTTTAAGCCTCTCTTTTTTTTCAATTATTAAATTGAGTTTTTGGTGAAAATGAATTTTTGAATAGTGATATTTTGGAAAATATGTGATTAAATTGATAGAGTTTTATATTTATGTGAGGAATATTTTATTGTGAGAATGTATAGTTGAAAGTAAATTCGAGAAAAAGGTTAATTTAAGGGTTCGTTTGATTGCAATAATGAAATCTTGGTAGAAAGAAAATAAATTATATGTAATTGAATTGATAAAAACATATTTTTCATGGAAAATAAATTCAAAAAAAATTGGTATGCTTGATTAAAAGTGGAATTGACATTTGATTTGAAAGAAAAACTTGTCGGTAAAAATATCGCAAGTGTACGATATCGCTAACAAGTAGTAAAAGTGGACTTTTGAGTCCGGGTTGTCGATCCCACGAGGACTAGTTAATTCATTATTGATTTACTTCGATTCAATAGAATTCCTAAACTAAAACAAAAACTACTACGAAAATAAAATACCAAACAATCCAAAAACGACAATAAAATTGAGAATCAATTAAATAAACAAATCAATTATAATGAAAATAACAACTTAAACTAAAAACAATTAAAGAAAGCAAGAAACAAACGTGGTGGATTTTAAACAATTAAATGCATATCGGGACTAACGATTTCGAAATAACGTTCTAGCTTAATTTCTCGTCTCAAGTTGTTTTCTAAAATTGTATTTAGTCGAATTCACGCATATATCTAATTTACCTCTCTCGAGTTCAAATTAGACCTATTTAACTAAGTCAACCATGTATCTCTACAGCGGGTCAGAGTTTTCCTTAGCTAAATGCATTAAATTTCCTAGGAATTCCTAAGTGACCACATGCAACCACAAATTCATATCTCTATCTTTTTGTTGAAATTGCCGGATTTTATTACGTGATCTAATTGTTAACTCACCTCTCGGATTATGAAAACAACCATTAAATCATGAATTGGTGATCAAGCAATTCAAACATTAAACGCAATAATAAAATCAATACATAAATATCAAGTGCCAACTTGAGAATCAAAATCAAACTAAAAGCATTAAATCTATATCGTCAATCCCGATTATTAAATTAGCTATTCATGTTCTTGGAATAAAAAGCAATAAATAATAAAAATAAAACTTGGAGTTTTAATAGTTGAAGAATTAACATCACCACCAAGAATTGCACAAAATCTGCCAGCCAAATCCTTCCTATTCAGTTGCACAGCCGTGTATATCTCTCTTTTCTTCCCCAATCAGCTGCTTCTGTGTATATATCCAATATGTATCTCAGCCACCAACTTGATTCCAACCAACACTTTTAATTCCAAGAATTAATTTCCACCGGTTGACTGCCTTTGATTCCTTCAATGTATATATTCTTTTCTTTTCACAATCAACTCCCAGCCTTTCCTTTTAATTTCTCTCCAGCCGTGTATATATATATATATATATATATATATATATATATATATATATATATATACACTTATCCTCCAAATCTCCTACCAACCGACCAACTACAATTGACCACAATTCTTGTCCCCCCAAACCCAAACAAGTTTTGTGTATATATATGTATATAACCAGCCAAGTCTCCCTCTATTCTTCTCCTCAATTCTCTAGCTTCTCTTCTCCTCAATCGCCCAGCAGCTCTTCTCTTTCGTTTTTGACCCTCACGCTGCTCCCCCCTCCCTTCATTCAACAACATTATGTTTATATATATATATATATACACAATTCAAACCTAAGCCCAAATAAAATAAATTATCCTTTAAGCATATCAATTCTTTTAAATAAACTAAGTTGGTCCTTGAGTATTCAATTGTGCAATTAAGCCCTTGAGTTTCAAAACGTCTTCAATTAACTCCACTTTTCATCCAATTATTATGTATTTGCTTCAATTCCTTACTTTTCTTGATTTTGGGATAAAACCTGAAATAATGACAAATAAATACAAACTAAGTAGAATTTATTCGAGAAAAACTAAATAATATCCTAATTTCGACAGATAAATAAGTGTATAAAATACACTTATCAAACCCCCCAAACTAGAATATTTGTTCGTCCTCGAACAAAAATAAAACTAGACTATAAAAATAAAAATAAAAATGCAAACAGAAATTGTTTTTGTTTTCTGTCAATTTATTTACCATGTACTTCAATAATCCAAAATGACGATTCACTTTAGAAAAGAAAAATGAACAACAAAAATTAATTTCATTCATCCAATGCTCAACTTCATCGTGTGTGTGTGAATAGCCAAAAATCGAATGCAAACTCATGTAAAAATATACTTGACACTGTGTGACTAGTCATGCAGAAATAAACCCGAATCCCATGTGGTCAACAATGATTTTCTTTTTATTTTCCTTACACTCTCATGGATGATCACAACCATAATGCTTTTATCTCATATCCCGAGGTCTTTCCTATTGATGTGGTTTCTAAACATGTATAAATTGCATTTTTCCACACAAGGCAGTTAGGATTTGACAAGTATGCACGACAGACCAAGAATAATTAATCTCCAATCCCACACTCCAGTATTAGGAATTTTAATCAACAAAGCTTATACCATTTATATATCTTTTTTTTTTTTTTTTGTATGGACGACTTTTTCTTTT
Organism: Ligustrum vulgare; assembly: GCA_963555705.1. Lineage (NCBI taxonomy): Eukaryota > Viridiplantae > Streptophyta > Magnoliopsida > Lamiales > Oleaceae > Ligustrum > Ligustrum vulgare. The sequence goes on along the minus strand of OY743168.1, from coordinate 33,295,131 downwards.
AATGTCCTTGTCTTTTACCATCTTTGTGCAGAACTTTTCATACTGGCTTTCTATATGACCCCTGTAGTGAGCTTTAGGTCGGCAGCTCCCAACTCAGTTGAGCTTAGGGTAACAGGTTCAGAGAACCCCTCAGACTTAATTACCCGAGTCATAAAGGCTTAAACAGAAAAGTTAAAGATGTTTTAGTGTCTTATGTGTAAGTTCACTCTCCGTACTTGCTTTCTAGTTGACCCCTGTAGCGAGCTTTAGATCGATGACTCCCAAGCCAGACGACTTTAGGGCACCAGGTTTGAAAGACCCCTCGGACTTACTTACTCGAGTCAAAAAGGCATTTGAAGAGTAGAATAAGACCTTCAGCATTTTTCTGTTTTTATGCTGGTCATGGTTTATACCCGTTGATTAAAACCCCTTCCACTAAAGATGGATCATTAAAAATTTCAGACCCTCAATCTGTCAATGCCTACTTGTACTTGACCTCTCTACCCCCAAACTGCTTCTTGAGCAGTTTGGTTCTACATTTCAGGTCGGGATCTAATTTCTTAAGGTTTGGAATTTTTAAATCAATTCTATGTTTAAAGTACACAAGTTTATCCCACAAGTATCAAGCATCTCCCTACACAAGTTATTATTTGAAAGTGGCTATGTGCTCAAGTTTGATTAATGTCTTACATGGATGAATGTCAAGAAAAATTTTAGTTCACATGTTGCTCAAATTTTCTAACTAAAGCACAAAAGTCAATTCAAATCATGTCATAAGTAATAAATAAATAAACAAAATTTTTCAAAATTTTCACTTTTTTTTTTTTATTATTTTTTTATGAATCCCAAAAACAAGGTATCGAATGAGCAAAATGAAGAAATGAGTTTATGAATCCCAAAAACAAGGTATCGAATGAGCAAAATGAAGAAATGAGATACCACCCCCCCAAACTAGAAAGTTACATTGTCCTCAATGTAAAAGAAAAGATATATCAATTGATAACAATACATAAAAAAAGGAGTTAGGTACTTCCCAGGTTTAGAGGAGCGATGTTATAACTTGAAGCTTGGTTTTGATCTTGTTCGGACGATTTCGACCCGTTTCTTGTGTTTCCGTGCTTGGTTGGAAGTGTTACCGGTGGTGTGTGTTCCTCGCAAGTAAAAAAAAATAAATAACATTAGAATCATACACACCATTAATAAACTGAAATAGATCAATACTAACAATCCCAACTAAAACATAGCAAAATTTTGAATTTTCAAACACGGTCAACCATCATAAATATTACAATTATCACCCATAATTCCTCAAAACTTGAAGAATTATGCATATGATTTATTTTTAATATGATAAAAGCAATGAGGTTAAAATAATGTGATGCAAAATTGTAAGCTCATGGATGATGTATGAATTAGAACTAAAAATGCACTTGAAAATCAAATCAAAGAGGTTGGTACTAGAGATGCTAACTTCAAACTCCAAGAAAGATAAAAATGCAAATACTACCTAAAAATTTAAATGTAAAGCTATAAATAAAGCAAAATAAATGAAAAGGAAAGAAAATTGGGTTGCCTCCCAATAAGCGCTCCGTTTATAGTCTAAAGCTCGACTTTTTGCAAACTTTCTTATGGTGGCTTAAAGGATGCTCGTGATGCCCTGCACTCCTTGCAATTTCCCACCTTGCATTTCTCAACCTTTTTGTGCACTTTCTTGAATTCTTTATTGTTGATTTGAGTCTCACCTGGTTTTTCTTCTTGCTTCAAATTATTACCAAGTTCTTGCACCACATTTTCCAGTTTGAAGCAACTTTCTGTCTGATAATATTTGTTAGGGTATTGAGTAACACTGAAAGTCACTTGATCATCCTGAACCCTTAAGATCACCTCCCCCTTTTCAACATCTATCAAAGCTCGTCCCGTGGCTAGAAAAGGTCTACCAAAAATAAGAGGCATTTGACTGTCCTCTTCAATATCCAAAATCACGAAATCTACTGGAAAAATGAATTTATCCACTTTAACTAAAATGTCCTCAATGACACCATATGGATGCTTCACAGATCTGTCAGCCAGCTGTAATGTGATTTTGCTTGGTTTAGGTTTTCCTAATCCAAGTTTCTTGTAAACTGAGAGAGGCATTAAATTGATACTTGCTCCCAAATCACACAAAACTCTGTCAAATTTGAAATTTCCAATATCACAAGGGATAGAGAAACTCCCTGGATCTTTGAGTTTTGGAGGCAATTTATTTTGTAGAATTGCGCTGCACTCCTCAGTTAAGGATATAGTCTCAAATTCCCTCAACTTCCTCTTTTTAGAAATCATCTCTTTCATAAACTTGAGATAAGCTGGCATCTGAGCCAAAGCATCTGCAAATGGAATGTTGATATGCAATTTCTTGAATACTTCCAGAAATTTACTAAACTGCTTATCCATTTTGTGATTTTGCAGACGTTGGGGGAATGGGACTGGTGGGACATAGGTATTGATAGGCGATTGAGATTCTTCCTTTGATTTTGCAACATTATTTTGACAATTTGAATTTGATATCTCATTCGTCTCCATATCCTTGTCTTCATTTTCCATCAGCTTTTCCCTCTGTTCATATATCTTCTCATTTATTTCAGGCAATTGCACATCACTTTTGGTAGTGATAGCCTGAACATCCTTCTGTACCCTATTTCTTAGGAGTTTATGAGGGAAAGAGATTGGAGGTAGATATCCATTTAGTGGAAAATATTCCTCTGCGGGAATGTATGATTCATCCTCAACAGCTACCTCATAAGCTGGAGTGTAGATTTTTTTCATTTCCACTGCAGAGATCATGTTGACTTGCTCCCTTGGATTTTTAACTGTATTACTTGGGAGTGTTCCAGGTGCTCGCTCAGATAGTTGTTGAGCGATTTGACTTATCTGATTTTCAAGCCCTTTAAGTGCAGCCGAATGATTTTGTATGGTTGTTTGATGTAGTTCAAACATTTTATCAGTCTTCTGCATGTGCTTTTGAAACATTTCCCCCAAACTTGGTCTTCTCTCCTGCATTGGTTGCTTAAACTCATTTTGATTGTTAGACCATTTGAAGTTTGGGTGTTGTCTCCAACCAGGGTTGTAAGTAGGAGCATATGGGTCATTCTGTTGTTGATGATTGTTTTGCACAAAATTAACCTGCTCCTCTTTTGAAGCCAACAACATGCAATTTTCGGTTGAATGGTTCGCGCTACAATTCTCACACACTACTGGTGATTGAATAGCGTGAACTCCTTGATGATGTGAACACAACACGTCAACCTTTTTTGTTAGCGCAGCAAGTTGCGCATTTGTACTGGTCAGTGCATCTACATCATGTACTCCAGCAACTCTTTTGTGCACTACTCTTTCAGACGGGAACATGGTGTGTGTTTTTGCAATGAGTTCCACCAAGTCCCATGCTTGGTGACACTTTTATTGGTAATGGACCCACCAGCTGATGAGTCCACTATGGATTTGTATTGTGGTGACAACCCAGAGTAAAAGTATTGAACTTGAAGGCCTTTATTAAATCCATGATATGGGCATTTTCTAAGAAGATCCTTAAATCTACCCCAAGATTCATGAAAACTCTCACCGTCTAGTTGTTGAAAAGTAGATATCTCCAATTTTAGTTTAGTTACTTTAGCGGGTGAAAAATATTTGTTACAGAATCTTCTAACTAAGTCATCCCATGTAACTATACTAGATTCAGGCTCAGAATCAAGCCACTCCAATGCACTATCTCTTAAAGTGTAAGGAAATAGCCGCAAACGAATGACATCATCGTTTATGCCTTGAAATTGGAAATTTTGGCACATTCTCCCAAATCTTGCAACATGTGCATTGGGGTCCTCGTGTGCCTTTCCAAAAAATTGAAGATTATTACTGAAAAGGTTTATTAAATCTGCTTTTAATTGGAAGTCATTCCTTCCAAAAGGCGGATATAATATACTAGAACGGTTTGCAGTGGCAACATGTGTCAAGAATTGACCCATAGGAAGGTCTCCTACGTTGTCATCTTGTACATTCTGTTGGTTGTTTTGATTGATTTGCAATGCTGCATTTTGACCAGGAGGTAATGCAGCTGCATTCGGGTTTAGTTCAATGTGTTCCAAAGGATTGATTGGATTGGCCATTTGGTTCAAATTTTGTTGTTCCCTAAGTCGTCCTCTAAAGAGTTGTTCAATTTCAGGTTCGAAAGGTAAAAGATTTCCTTTTTGAGAACGGAGCATAAAAGGACAAGAAGAAATTTTTTTTTTTTTTTTGAAAATTTTGATGCTTTTGTTGTTTGTGAATCAAAATACTAAAAACTTAGGGAAAACTAAATCTAAAAGCTAAGAATGCTAAAAATCAAAATAAATAAATAACAAATTAAAATAGTCCCCGGCAACGGCGCCAAAAACTTGTCGGTAAAAATATCGCAAGTGTACGATATCGCTAACAGTAGTAAAAGTGAACTTTTGAGTCCGGGTTGTCGATCCCACGAGGACTAGTTAATTCATTATTGATTTACTTCGATTCAATAGAATTTCTAAACTAAAACAAAAACTACTACGAAAATAAAATACCAAACAATCCAAAAACGACAATAAAATTGAGAATCAATTAAATAAACAAATCAATTATAATGAAAATAACAACTTAAACTAAAAACAATTAAAGAAAGCAAGAAACAAACGTGGTGGATTTTAAACAACTAAATGCATATCGGGACTAACGATTTCGAAATAACGTTCTAGCTTAATTTCTCGTCTCAAGTTGTTTTCTAAAATTGTATTTGGTCGAATTCACGCATATATCTAATTTACCTCTCTCGAGTTCAAATTAGACTTATTTAACTAAGTCAACCATGTATCTCTACAGCGGGTCAGAGTTTTCCTTAGCTAAATGCATTAAATTTCCTAGGAATTCCTAAGTGACCACATGCAACCAAAAATTCATATCTCTATCTTTTTGTTGAAATTGCCGAATTTTATTACGTGATCTAATTGTTAAATCACCTCTCGGATTATGAAAACAACCATTAAATCATGAATTGGTGATCAAGCAATTCAAACATTAAACGCAATAATAAAATCAATACATAAATATCAAGTGCCAACTTGAGAATCAAAATCAAACTAAAAGCATTAAATCTATATCGTCAATCCCGATTATTAAATTAGCTATTCATGTTCTTGAAATAAAAAGCAATAAATAATAAAAATAAAACTTGGAGTTTTAATAGTTGAAGAATTAACATCACCACCAAGAATTGCACAAAATCTGCCAGCCAAATCCTTCCTATTCAGTTGCACAGCCGTGTATATCTCTCTTTTCTTCCCCAATCAGCTGCTTCTGTGTATATATCCAATATGTATCTCAGCCACCAACTTGATTCCAACCAACACTTTTAATTCCAAGAATTAATTTCCACCGGTTGACTGCCTTTGATTCCTTTAATGTATATATTCTTTTCTTTTCACAATCAACTCCCAACCTTTCCTTTTAATTTCTCTCCAGCCGTGTATATATATATATATATACACTTATCCTCCAAATCTCCTACCAACCGCCCAACTACAATTGACCACAATTCTTGTCCCCCCAAACCCCAACAAGTTTTGTGTATATATATGTATATAACCAGCCAAGTCTCCCTCTATTCTTCTCCTCAATTCTCTAGCTTCTCTTCTCCACGGCTCCTCAATCGCCCAGCAGCTCTTCTCTTTCGTTTTTGACCCTCACGCTGCTCCCCCCTCCCTTCATTCAACAACATTATGTTTATATATATATATATACACAATTCAAACCTAAGCCCAAATAAAATAAATTATCCTTTAAGCATATCAATTCTTTTAAATAGACTAAGTTGGTCCTTGAGTCTTCAATTGTGCAATTAAGCCCTTGAGTTTCAAAACGTCTTCAATTAACTCCACTTTTCATCCAATTATTATGTATTTGCTTCAATTCCTTACTTTTCTTGATTTTGGAATAAAACCTGAAATAATGACAAATAAATACAAACTAAGTAGAATTTATTCGAGAAAAACTAAATAATATCCTAATTTCGACAGATAAATAAGTGTATAAAATACACTTTTCAAATGGTAAATGTACGTGGAAAATGAATTATTAACTAAATTTAAAGAAAATGTTTTCCTTATTTCAAGGAAAATCACGAAAATCGAGATAATACGAAAAAAAATGAATAACCCAATAAAAACGTAATCAAATGAATCAAATATTGAATTCACTGAATATATTTTTCATCTCCATGGAAAATACTTGAATCAAAAGCTCAAAGGAATGAAGATAACTACAAATACTTTAATACTAGCCTTTTGATTTGAGATTAAAATTTATTTGAAATTTCCAACCTTTTTATGGAGGTACATTTGAGACCCTCATTTTTTATTTTATTCAACTAGATCCACACTTGTGCAATGTACGAACATATTATATGGACAAGAAATATCTCATTTAATCAGAAGCTTTTTATTTATTTATTTTTAATAAAAGTTATTACAAAAGCAATTGCAAATCTAAATAAAAACCACCATACAATATTACAAATTTTGGAAAACCTCATTATACAAAACGTTTGTTATATTTGTTGGGTTCTTATTGTCATAAAAATCAATATCTTCAGACCAATAGGATTTGTAACTCTCGAAACTGCTACATGCAACTGTCCATGACTGAAAATCGATTTTTAAAGGAATAATCCAATATGTGAAAGTGATTGACCTTGACTCTTGTTGATATTCATAGCGTACAAGACAATCAAAGGAAACTATCTTCTTTTGAACTTAAAAGGTAATCTCACATCTGATGGAGTCAATGACAGCCTTGAGATAAATACTTTGTTTCCTTCATTACTTCCAGACACGATTCAAATTTCAATAACATGATGACCAAGTTTAGTAATGATTAACCTCGTTCCATTAACATTTGTATACGTATGCAACATATATGTTTAAGAACACATACCTAATAGCCCATAGCATATTTGATACTTCATGTTCAATATCGTATATATACAATTGAGAAAACTTTGGTAATCTTCCCTCAATTGGCAGCAAACTACTCGTATAATGATAATTTTGACCGTGCATTCTAAATACCGGAGCTGCACTTCCATTATTAAGGCTAGAATTAATATTCCCTCCCATAGAAGTAAATGAAAAAAAAAATCATGTGTACAATCGAATATTATCGTTGAAGTGTTTGCTTTTCTCATTTTTCCCGTACAAAAGATCATTGAAAATTTGCGACGGTTCTTCCATCGATGGCAGCTTAATCTTCCCAAGCATGCAACATAGTGAAAACTTAGGGAATCGACATGTGTTGTACCGCTAGTTTGTTCTCTCCTTCTTTTTTAAAAAAAAAGCATCGCAAAACTCACACTCGTTGAAAGGATCCCCTAGATCTGTGTATTCTGTTGGTTCGGAAAAAAATACATTACAGACACATTAATTATAATAAAACAAAATTAGAAAACTCAATTAAAATTACATTGTGAGAATTATTTTTCTTTTTCATTCCGCGTTCCTACAAATTTAACAGTTGCTTATCTAGGAAGTGTTTGACACAATTTTCCCAACTACTTGTTAATCACACAAATTTTCATGGGATTATAGTGAAATTTGCGATTAAATTTGTAGGTGGGGTCGGGTGGTGGGGGCCGGGGTGTGAAAAAATAGAAGAAAAAATTAATTTTTGGGGGTGGGGTAGGTGGTGCGTGGTATGAGGCCCAAGTTGCGGTGAAATTTGCGACTAAATTTGTAATTGACTTTTTATGACAAATTGTGACTTATGGGGTGGGGTGAGGTGAGGTTGGTGAATTTTGCAAAAAAATTATAATTGTGACCAAAATGTGACTTTGTGTGACCAATTGTGACTTTGCGGGGTAGGTGGGCATATTGATGGGTGGGGTTGCAATTAAATTTGTAATTATTGTTTGTGACTGAAATATGACCGTGTGACCAATTGCGACTTTGTGGGTGGGTGGGGTGAGACAGGAAAAAAATAAAAGGAAAATCATTTTTCTGTGGGGTGGGTGGTTGGGTCGGGTATGGGGAGGGGTGTTGTGGGGGTAATGGGGGTAGGGTTAGTGGCGGGGGGTTGGTGGGGTTTGGAAAAGTAGAAGAAAAAAATCAATTTTGGATGTGGGTGGGGTATTTGTGTATGGGGTTGTAATTAAATTTGTAATTGTGATTGAAATATGACTTTTTGGGTGGGTGGGTGGGTGGGGTGGGAAAAAATTGAAGAAATCATTTTTGGGGTGAGGTGGGGATGGGGTATGTCGAGGGTGGTGGTGGGTGGGATTGTGATTAAATTTGTAATTGTGATTGAAATATGACTGTATGACCAATTGTGACTTTGTGGGTGAGTAATTGGGGTGAGGCGGGTTGGATGGGTTGGGATGGGATGGGGTGAGATTGGAAAAAAATTGAAGAAAAATCATATCTTGGTGGGTGGGGTGGGGTGGGGTGGGGGCGGTTGGGGAACGGGGTGGGTTAGGGGGTGGGTGGGTGGGTGTGGAAAAGTAGAAAAAAAAAATCAAATTTTGGGGGTGGGGTATTGGTGGGTGGGATTTCGATTAAATTTGTAATTGTGATTTTTTTATTTAAATTTGTATTGATGGGTGGGGTGGGATCGGGGTAGGAGGGGTGAGGTGGGGGATGTGACGGGGTGGGGTGATTTTGAAAAAAAATAGAAGGAAAATCATTTTTAGGTGGGTGGGAGGTAGGGTTGAGGTTGGGTGAGTGGGTGGATGTGAAAAAGTAGAAAAAAAAAAAAACATTTTTTTTGGGGTGGGGGTGGGGGTGGGGGTGGGGTAGGGTAGGGTCGGGGCGGGGCGGGGCGGGTGCGGGGTGTGGTGGGGTCGGGATATGTGTGGTTAGGTGGGGTGAGATGGGACTGGGTGGGGTGGGGTGAAATCGAAAAAAAGTTGGAGAAAAATCATTTTTGAGTTGGGTGAGGGTAGGGTCGGGGATTGGGCGAGCGTGAAAAAGTAGAAGAGAAAAATATTTTTTGAGGTTGGTCGGGTTTGGGGTGTGGAAGTTATTATGGACGGATGCACGTTATTGTTGATGACTTTTTTTATTTAAATATTATGTTAGTTTTAATTTAATATATAATGGATATACAATATTATATTTATTAATTACTAATTAATACCTGATTTTTTTTAAAAAAATCCTAAATTTGTTAGTTTTAAAAAATGATAGTTTTAGATTTGTAAATATGTATTTTTCCCTTAAGTTATTCGCATATTAAGAATTAATTTGAATATGTAAACCAAGAACAATGGACATATGAACACTAAATTCACGTAGATACCGTTTTAAACAAAAACTTCATTTTATAATAATAAAATAATAATAAAAAAAAAAAAACCTAAACCAAACGAATTTTCTAGAATATAAACTATATAAATGACAACAACTTACAGTACACAAACACTACAAACACATACATCTCAGCTGCTGACTTCTGTTTTTTCCTCCCTACCATTTCTTCAAATTAGAAACCCTAAAAGCCACTGAAACTCTAACCCAGCCGACTCCACTCCTCACTCACTACTTCTCCTTCCAGCCATTGTCAAATTCCGAAGCTTCATTTCCCATATTGTTCATCTTTGTCATTAGATCTGCCAAATCCAAGAGAGTTTCCAGTCATACATCCTTTAGGGTCCAATAAAAACCTTATTTTCGTGTGGATACCGGATCAGATCCTTGGAAGATAGCATATGAGAAATATTATCCATAACACCAAACTTTACCCAAGTGAGCTTCAACCGGAAACATACACCGATTTGCCTTCTTTACGTGGAAAAATTCTGCGATATGCCTTCTACTTTGCGATCATCATCATTAGTAAAGAAGACTGCATATTTTGAATGATGTAAGTAATAAAGATGCTAAGTACATACAATAATGGTGTAGAACTAATGCACAGTAGTGTATAAAAAAAAGGGCAAACATATTAATTTATAGCATTGAATTGCACTTTAAATGAGGTGTAGAAACTGCAAACTGTCAGTATTTTTTTCTACAATTAACATGGAGAGGACGACCCACTAAAACAGTAACCGCCCATGAAGTAAATAGTGGTAGAGCATATTCTGTTTATTAACGCAAAATGGGATGGAAAAATAACCACATTGAAACTGGGAAAATTGGTATTTCTAATATGGAATGCAATTAAAAAATCTGTTCACACAATAGATTCATTCAAAATTAGGAATCCTGTCAAAATTGCAAGAATCTCAGTTGACATTATTAATATATAGATATAGATAGACAGATATAGATCAGATAATTTTCAACTTCAACAAGTTCAACACCTGTGTGATGCACGGATATATTCCATCGACAAACGCTAAATTACTGAAAAAAGTACAATTGAAAAAAGCAGCAAAAAGTACGAAAATATATTGCCAATTTAAACAAGGGGAATTTGCAAAAATGTCCAATTCCGTGCTAATCACAAAACTTGTGTCCAAAGTTAAGAGTTTTTGCAAAAATGTCCAAATTTTGGTGTAATTTGACCATGTTACCCTTAATGAAACCTATATACATATACACACATATATATATCTTGATTATACCTATGAGTTGACTAGTACTAGCTAATACCCATTGGTTTTATTGAAATGTTGGGTAAATACCTCAAGAGTTTTTTGAGACAAATATTTTGAACATTTCCTACCATTTTTCTTACATTTTAGAGAGGTCCATGCAAGGATATTGGTAAAAAAATCTTGACAAAATATTTACTACCATATTTTGATATCCATTTAGCATACAAGGAATTTCATTACAAGGTATTATTTACCAATTTTTGTTTCCTTTGAGAACTTGTATTTACTTGTTTTGCATTATCTTAAAAAATTGAGAGAAATACTAGGTAATTAGTTGAATTAGTTTTTTAAGATTTTGAAATTATTGTCATCTATATTATGAGCATTGTGTAGTGTTATTATCTAATCATGTGACTTTTTGTTTCATTTATGTTAGTAATATGAGGTTGTTGTGTAATGAATATGTCATTAATGGTGGAAGTGAATGTTTCTAAACAAAAGGGTAGTTGGAGAAGAAGAGATATGCAAGTGTTGAGGGAATTACGTGTTGTCATTCTCGACATTTAAAATATCGGGAATGACATTTAAAATGTTGTTCTGGACATTTTTCAGAATGTCGAGATAGCTTCTCAAATATACTCACCATTGTTAATTGTTTGTAACGCCTTCTTCTAGATATCTTCGTTGTGTCCGCTTATCTCGTGTTAAATCATCATAGGATTGTTCCTGATATCTAGGTCTGACAGATATAATGAGGTTCGTTGTCTCGCACGGTGAAATTTTTCTCAACATTGATGAAAATTGGAAGTTGCTCGGAAACCGTACTACATCCATTGTCGTTCGAAGTGACATTAAATTTAAGGAACTCCTGAATGTACTTTTCGAGAAGCTCAGCATTGAAAAAATCAAATTTTGAATGCAGCTAAAATTCTTTGTTCCGAACATGAATATACCACCAGCTGATGTGCTAGACGATGAGGACCTACAGTGGTACATTTCTGTGCACACACAAGCTGCATTCAGTGTGATTATTGATGAACTTGATCCAAGTAGCTTTCATGCGAATGTAGCTAATGAGATTTCACCACCACTTGAAGGTGCAATGTCTATACATGAAGAGATGGTTGTGTGTCAGTTACAGGATTCGAGAATAATTCCCGATATAGAGCTATCAAACGATGAAGAAAATGAACAAGCTGAAGATAATCATGAAGATGCAGAAATACAACCGCTACTTGAAAGCACATTTACAACAGATTCCCAAGGAGTAATAGCTGAGAATCAAATATACTATAGTAAGAAACAACTGCACACGAGGCTAGTACTGAAGGCCTTGACTGAAAAGTTTCATTTCAAAGTAAAGAAGTCGAATCCCAGAAATCTTACAGTTTGTTGCATTGATAGCACCTATCGATGGTTAGTATGAGCATCAAAGATCAAAAGTTCAGACATATTTATGATCCGTCGGTACATACCTGAGCACACATGTTCTTTAGATGTACGACGGATTGCAAACGAACATGCAACAAGTACTCTGATCGGGCAGCACATCATGAGACGATTAGACGATGCAAACCAACCCTATGTTCCTGCAGGAATTATCGGGGACATGGAACGTGAGTTCGGAGTTCATATTAGCTACAACAAAGCATGGAGAGGTAAAGAAAAAGGTCTTAATCACCATCGTAGTTCACCTGAAGAGAGTTTTTAGAACCTAGCGTCCTACTGTCATGTGCTGACTGCTAAAAACCCTGGGACAATCACACACACTGAGCTGGACCACAGCAACAGGTTTTTGTACTTATTCGTAGCATTTGGACCTAGTATAAGAGGTTTTCGACAATACATGAGACCTATAATTTGTGTGGATGGTAATCATTTGAAAGGAAAATACAAGGGAACTCTTCTAGTAGTAGCAGGACAAGATTCAAACATGCAAATATATCCAGTTGCATGGGGTATTGTTGATGCGGAGACTAATGCATCCTGGTACTGGTTCTTCTCGAAGTTGAAAGATGTGGTAATGATTCAGAGTGGCTTGTGTTTGTTTCGGACAGAAAAACTAGCATAAAAAGGGCAATTACCATGTTATATCCACAGTCCCACCACGGTGCGTGCATTTGGCATATTGAGAAAAACTTGATTAGTCGGTATAGTAACAGCAACGCAATCATTTTATTCAAGCGTACAACATTGACCTACCGAGAATCAGAGTTTGAGCAAGTTATGGATCAGATAAAGATCATCCGCCCCGCTATGGCTTTGTACTTGACCCGTGCATCTATTTCGGCATGGTCGAGGGCGAATTTCGGAGGAAACCGATACAACATCATGACGAACAATATTGCTGAGTCCTTGAATTTGGTTCTTAGGCGAGAACGAATCTATCTTATTGTTGCACTAGTAGAATGCATAAGAGCAATGATGCAAAAGTGGTTCTATGAGCGAAGAACCGCCTCATCAATGTGCACTTCAAATTTGACACCTAAGATGGAGGTCGAGTTGAGATTTTCGTTTGACGCCGGTACAACAATGCATAGCAACAACTTCCCCCTCATCACCTGAGTCGATTATAAATTGGATTTTCAGCTGAAGACCCAGGAGGAGAGTTGTGCACTCCATTCTCGACGTTGTTGTGTGGAGGCGGCATGTGCTCAAAATCTCGTTGGCCTTCATACTCATTGCTATTGTTAGTAGTAAACCCAGATGTGTAGTTGCTCATACTTGTATAAATAAAACAGAATAATATTGGATTGCTTTGGGTTTCCAGTGTTTCTAACAAGAAATTTACAGTATTTATAGAGGGCTACTACAATAATATTCAATGACAACCACCAACTCCTTACTGATTGTATTAAACCTAGATTGACATATACTTTCATGTCATGATTTGCTAAATCTGTACCTTTAGATATTACTGCAATACATGTCAATCATGAAGTAACTACGTATTCATGGTACTCGAAATGCCTATTCTCGACATTACGATTTATGAATCTCGACATTTGTTCCCTATTTTTCTAGACACTTGACATTTCTAAATGTATAAATTTACAAAATCTGCACATTTATATCTAATGCATGCAAATAATACGTGGTAGTAACTACCTATTCTTCAAACTCAAACTTTTAAGGATAACTTAAGTATCTTTTAAATGCACTTGAACATAGGATTAAGAACGCTGCTATAATCAATTGTGGTTTGGCCAACAATCACAACATTATATTACATCTGGTATTGCTACTTGAGTGTTTAAGGAGGCAAATTGAGATAATAAAAAAAAAACTCGAGATTCATCAAAAGGTTCATGACTATCAACTACGTTCTCGAGATTCCAAATTATCATTCTCGACATTTGTTCCCTACTTTTCCTGACACTTGACATTTCCAAATGTCTAGATGTACAAAATCTGTTCGAAATGGTTAATGCATCAAAAAATACATCGAACCCCATTGAACTGTGGGAACAAAACACTAACTCTATCCACTACTAGGAAAAATGTGTTTGAATCATGGTAAATTATCATAATAGATACTCTTAATATTGGTGGGGTGCCTAATATAAAAGGGTACATGGATAAAATGTTTCTAACTCTTTCTCTTATGATCATGCTTCACCTTCTTTCGTCCACTGCGTGTGTAAGGTGTCTTCATGCTAGCACTTGCAATTTTTTTCCGTCTGGAACGTGCTCTGCGAGGCGGTACTTCAAAAGGCTTGCTTGCTTCTTCACGTGCAACAATCTCTTTGTTGCTTGTTGCCGTGGCCAATACTGTGGCAGTAGTAGCTCCCTCAACTTCATCTGCATTTTCATCTTGTTGACCCTGCAAGGTTAGTCATGAAATGAATGGGTAAGAGCGTTTAACATAACATGGGTGTCAAGTAAATGAGAAATTAAATTAGCACATTTAAAATATCTCTTTCCCCTTATCATCTAAAAAGTCCGTGTTCCCTACGCTAAGTTCATTTTCCCCCTCGCCTGCACCCGTCATTCGTGTCTCTCCTTCTCGTAAATGGTTGTCATCATGTGCATCACCTCCATCGTAATTATTACCACCCAAATCGTAATGGCCCCCAATACTACCAAAAAGATCATTTTCTGTCCTCGTTTTCATAGCAAGGTCATCGATTTTGGAACGGATCTCCCTTGTTTCCTCCAACACATTTACACGAATTTCACATGCATGATTTTCTATTCTTGATTCAACCCTTTCAAATTGAGCTCTAATCTCCTCAGTGAAATCAGAAAACCTCATTTCCATTCTGTCGTTGTGTTCATTTAGTATACCCTTCACCTCTTCAAAAAATTCATGAACATGTGCAACACCTTGGCCAGACCCCGATGCTTAAACCTTCTTACGAGTTGCATCCGATTCTGATTCCGAACTATCGCCACTGTATGCACGTTCACGGCGACGACGTCTACTAACAGAACTCTTCTCAACCTCCTTACCCTTTGACACTGCGGCTGCAGGAACGATGGTCTCGTCATCAGGTTGGCCATCTTGTATTTGAATTGCATCCCTCAAAACAGAGTCCAGTACGAAATCTTCAACATCCACAGATGGCACTAGATCCGTATAGTACGGTAACAATGCTTCTTCGGGCGACGGTTGGAGTGTTTCCCCTACATGCAACTAGATTGGAAAATCATAACAATCAAGTAGTAAGAAAATTACAAAATAAATATGAATATGTGAATTTCATGCCAAAAATGACATTAACTAAACATGCGTAAGTAACATCCCCCACCGATGATATAATTCACTCACTCGTGTCTTGTCCAAGAATTCCGAATACGTGCAGGACTGAGGCTGTCTGGAGGCCTTACCAAAGCAATATCCTCGGGAGCTCATCCCAAAGTTTGGTTGCAAAACGAGTCCTAAGTTCTGGGATCGCCTCGTAAACTCACAACTGCAGAACAAAAACCAATACTGTAGTATGCAGTTTAGTAATGTAGAAAAGTAAACGCTATGCAAGGGCAGACTATGAATTTCGAAGAAAATAATTACCTGAATAGCCAATGGAAATCCTTACAAAGTGTAAGACATTCTGTTGACACTGTTTATCTTCGCCAAATCTGCCTTTTTACCCCAACCACATTTAATTGACTTGATGAGAGCTCGATAGCACACTGTTCCCCATGGGTACGAGTTGAAAAGGTCCAAGTCATCCGCTATTTACAATGTGTCTGGATGTATACCCACATTTCGATCATGAGCATTGAATATACCTTCAATGATCAAAGCAAGTCCTAACTTGTAGCGATCATTCCTATTCGGGCACTTCAGGAAGACCTTTTCCAAATCGGTAGTAGTTACCCTATCGATGGAACTGAAATACTTGCCCCACAACCGGGTTTTCTCAATTATTTTTTTAGATTGCTCGTCAATGGGAACTACACTGCACCTCAACCTCGTTATCAGTGAATATTCTAGCATCCCAAATCGGCAGTAGCATTGGTTAATGTTGAACCATGCCTCATGCTCTTTCCGGAAAACTATGAGGCAGTTGATCATCTCGTGGATCAACTGTGCAGATAATTTTATGTCCGGAAGTTTAGCAACATGCCCTACGCAGCTCTCTTCAAACATTCATTTCTGCTGTGCGTCTAATTTGTCCAGCACTATTTTTATGTACTTTGTGTTGCTAACTTGGGATACCTGTGCCGACACCCGCTCTTCTTGCGGAACGACGTATCTGTGTGAGATCATCATCTACAAAGACAATTTTCATAACATAAGTAATGAATAAGATATTCCACAGGAATAAAGTACATAACATTAATGTTGCACATGCTTGACCTAGCTATTCCTGCATTTCACACTATTCTCTACAGTTCAACTTTCGTGTTGAAAAAGGATGTCAATAGTCCAATAACCATTTTAAAGTTTCAAATTGAAAAATACATACATAAGCAACATGGGATAAACTGTGAGTGCTTTCTTCCTTGTATATTGACTGCCCTACTCATGCTTCTTCCATTTTCAGCAAAAAAAATTGTTTCAATAGGCAACGTATCATAAGCATAAAGAAGTGGGAATATTAAAGTTTTCATTTAACGCAAATAAAAAAAAAGGAATAAAAAAATTAAATGAATATACCAGATAGGAAGATCCAAGAAAATGAAGCTAGAACTTACACAATACCATTGTCGTCATTTCCATGTCAAGAAATTTGTATAAATCTGAGGAAGAGCTACGTTTAAATTTGAGGAATACTAAAAATCTAGATATTTGGGGGATTTAAAAGTAAAGCAGGTGGCTAACTTAAATCTTTAGGCAAACTCTAGGCTTTAAAAATGAATTTTGACTTTTATAATCAAACCCCCATTCCCAATTCATTATTCAGCTCGAAATTTGAAAGTCGAAACGTGAGAGATAATCACTAAGTCTTTGATTCCAACAAGGAGTTTTTGTTCCACCATAAGAACCCTTCCTAACAAGTTATAAGGAAAAAGTTCAAAAAAAAGGAAAAATGAAAGGCATTACTTGATCAGTTGATTGTAGAAGCTACAACAATACATGTGAACAAATGATCCATATACCAATACACCAAATAATTTTTCTGAATAGTTAATTCATTAGCTAAATTCTAATTCAATTTAAGGTAAAGTTCATAGCAATGGTGCTTACCAAACATTCACTCGGCGGATATATAAGGTAACAAGAATATCAATATCGAGAATTTTGTGTTAAAAACAAAATACTACAGAACTATGAAACAACTAAAAAACAATGAAAAACAAGAAATAAAAAATGTGATTGGCTGAGGGGGTTGTATAAGGAGAAGGAAAACAACAAGCAATTGAATTCCATGACTTCATTTTCATCTATTGCAGCCCTCTTCAAATCAAAAGCATCATTTACCCAAGAGGCCCAGCAATAGTTCTAAAGGAACCCAATGTCCTTGGTGACACAGATGAACGTTGTAAAATTGAACACTCATCTAGCATAAAAATAAAAAAATAAAATAAATAAAAATTTAAATACATTTATAAATCTAGAACCTACCATCTTTGGGGCAGTGGTTTGCAATTCTAACAATTATATGATTGTAGTTCCAATGTCAATATACCCCATCAGTAGCTATCCCACTCCAAGCTTCATATTCAAGGTTTAATTGATTTTGCAATTTATAAGGGCCTAAACTAATAATTGTATGGGTAGCATCTCTACCAACTCGCAAACATTGAGTTAAAAAGTATGAAAAGTCCTCCAAAGAAATCTCTTCACAGGGAACCACAATAGCATCTAACATAAAATTCTGTCAAATTTTCTCTCCTTTATAATAGTATTCAATGACACCATATTTAATCATCAAAGAAGCTTCTCCAACAAAATATGCCATATGATACATGATTCGCAAACCAAATCAAATGGGATCAAGCACAAAACTCTACCAAGCCCACATTAATCACAACTCAGTTCTTTTCCCAGTGACCCCAAGAAGAATACATGAACAAATTAAGAAAATGTCATAACAAACGGACCACAGTAAAATACACAGTAAATTAATTTCAGACATCGAGAGAGGAAATACCAAGCAACAATTGCAGCGAAGACCAGAGATGGACTGCAAAACGAGAGCACAGAGTTCCTTGGCGAGAGGCTACCAAAATTTCAGGCAAGTTTTCCGACGTTAGTTATGGTCGGGGAGAATGAAGGTTCATTCTTCTAAATTTCGGTTTTTACTACTATGAGTGTGGGGCTACCAACGGGGAGTGAGAGACCGCACCGAAGGTGTCAAAAGGAAACGTCGGGGAGAGAGAGAGAGAGAGAGAGAGAGAGAGAGAGAGAGAGAGAGAGAGAGAGTGGGAGGGAGGGAGGAACACTAATGGTCGATTGTGAGGAGAGTACAGGCTGTGAGAGGGGGTAGCGTGTTTTCAGATTTCTAATTAGCATTATATTTGATTGATATTTGACCGTGTAGAATGTGTAGGGAGTTTGTTTCAGGTTTAAATTGATTGGCCCAATGAAAAATTTCCAGTAAAAAAGATTGTCCTATTTGTGGAATTTCAAATTTTTAGTAAGGGTATTTCTGTCCAAAAAACAAGAAAATGGACATTACAAAATATTGGGACATTTTTTCAACTAACAATGTGAAAAGGGACATTTTATGTAATTTCCTCTTTAAACAATAATAAGCATGTTGTTATCAAGAGTGTTACAAATTTGAAAAACTTTCTTACACAACATTTATCGTTACATTTGTTGGGTTCCCATGTGAATCCATTATGCATACATTCGTAGGCGAATCATCTCATTTATTTCGTTTAAAGTGACTTCTTCGGTGATATTGTCATCTATATTTGTGGATTGAAAAACTACAGCCATTTATTACAGTAGCAGGTAGTAATGATTGCAATAGAAGATGGGATGTAACATTCTATAGGTGTTAAACTCATCTGGGGTCCCTTTATCTAACTTGATATGCATGCATTTCCACATATCTTCTTCAAAATCCCAAGAACAATGTACTATCTTCCCCGAGTATGATGCGGGATCGGAACCATCTACAAAATCATTATGGAGTTCTAAGGGAACAATCATAAGAAGAAAAAGAACCAGAGTGAGAATCAGTAAACCATCATATGTACAAATCAAAGAAAACAATATTAATTAAAGACAACCATTCTGGTGTGCAGGGGCGGATCCAAGAAATAGATCCAGCATGAGCGAATTTAATCTAGCACGATCGGACACTACAAATTAAGGAGAAAAAAATTCTAACATCAAAATTACAAGACAAAATGAAAAAAATTGATGGATCCAGCACGAGCGGCCGAACGCCCTCGTTGTTAACTAGATCCGACCCTGCTAGTGTGCCTTAAGACCAACCTACAAGCCTAATGGAATCCTTAGTTTGATGACTTAGGAAGCTAAGCTTCATGTAACAGAGTAACTTCTCAAATGCCTTCTAAGCCACATCCGATTTGTAGTCCATGCATAATTTTATTTTGGGTTACCTCATGAGTAGTAAAATAATTAAACTGAAATTATTATTGCAGGAAAACTCCAAAGTACTATCATTGCATATATAATTGATGTGCACCGAAGGTCCATGTGCAAAAATTAAATTATTTCAAATTAAACCAGGTTTCACCTCTTTCCCAGGATAAAGAAGAATTTGCAAGAATGGAAGGGGACAAACATGGAAGCCAAAGTTTCTAAAGTTCAATACATGAACAGAAGATTGAAATAGAAATGAGAGATATTAATGTATTAGTAGACATCATGAGAACCACCAATATATCAACCTAGGTGTTTTAACATCGTATTAGAAGGAAGATGTCCATATCCAAGTTCAAGTCTTGCTCGCACCCATTTATGAAAATTACTCGTGCTAGGAATATTAAAAAAAAAAAAAAAAAACTAGCCTGCACTGCACTTGAGGGAACATGTTGAAGACTAACTTCAAATAAATACATGTTTCATACTTAAAAACTTAAGTTTTTAGACAAAAAGGGATTTAGAGATTAACTGCCATGGATCATCTCCATCAGCGTCGACAACCTGCCATTTCTTTCTCAACCCACAAAGTTTTCCTTCAATCTCAAATATCATTTCAAAATTCTTTAGAAGATCATCATAGCCATCAAACTTGGTCAGATCAACTGCCCTCCCAACCGCAATGCCTTGCATATCAACCTAAAGGAATTAACATGTCAATATTTCGATAAAGAGATACTTGAGATGAAATGCTTCCTATTACCAGGAAAGTTAAAAAAAAAAAAAAAGAGGAAATAAGCTGTTGCATAAATGTCCAACATTGACCCAGTGACAATCCAAAGATAGGAGATAAATTTTAAATAACAATAGAACAAAAATAAACAATTAGAGCTTCCAGTAATAATTCTTGCAGAAGACACAAACCCCACATAATCGTGCAAATTCCTTTAAACTTCTGAAGTCCAAGTATTGCAATCAAATTGGAGAAAAAGAGTTCATTGTTAGGGAAACAAAAAAGAGTCCAATGACTTCACGGTGACAATCTAAAGATAGGACATAAATTTTAAATAACAATAGAACAAAAATAAACAATCAGAGCTTCCAATAATAATTCTTGCAGAAGACACAAACCCCACATAATCGTGCAAATTCCTTTAAACTTCTGAAGTCCAAGTATTGAAATCAAATTGGAGAAAAAAAGTTCAATGTCAGGGAAACAAGAAAGAGTCCAATGACTTCATACCTTCATTACATATTGCAACATAACCCATATATTTCGGACATGCTAAAAGTAACCACCATCTGCAAATGAAACACATAATCCTCAATAGAAATGATCAAATGGAAGTAATCAATGTAAGGAGACGTCTTCTAAGCTATTCATTGGAAGAGAAGGCCTCTTCTTTAGTATGTACATTCTTCTGAAATAAATCATATTCCAGAGCAACAAAATAAAGCAAGAACAGAGATGCACACACAGAAAAACACAAATTTATAATGGTTCACCTCAAAAGTGAAGCTTTGTCCACCATACGACATTGTAGATTTTTACTAAAAGTCGAGAAAAATTTATCATGTAGATCTCACACCTCTCAGCCTTTTGTCCTTGACACCCAAAAAAGGTCTCCTCAAAATCCTTTTATATAGCATAGGAATCTGAGGCAAAGGTCAATCCAAGGTCGAGAGGATAAGTGAATAGTTTAGTTAGACTCCACATCAACAGGAGCCCTCACAATTCCCAATAACTTCCAACCCATAATCCCAGAAAAACAAAAAGAAAGGAGAAGATTTCATGATGAGGGACTATAAATTTTTTTGAACATTATAGGCCATTCTAGATTTTTATGACGATTCTAAACTAACCCTAAAGTTCAGATTGCATTTGAAATTAAAAACAATAATTACATATCTGGCCAAACCAATGATTTGTTTCAAATCACCAGCTGCGCCTGTTGTGACCTCAGGCTCAATTAAAATAACTTCTTCAGCAGCTCTTCCACGAAGCCCGCTAACAATTCTGGCAAAGAGTTGCTGCTTGGATATCAAGTTTGGGTCGTCCGTGGGAATGAAGCAGGTCAAACCTCGAGCCTGACCTGATTTGAAAAACCCACTTTCGGCCACCAAAGTTGACTATGAAGACACCACTGAAAGTGCAATTCTAGTGGAAGAAAGGCGGCATTCCAGCAGTGGAGCAAGCCGGATCGGAATTGATGACAAAGAGAGAGAATAGAGGTTTTAGAGAGTGGGGGAGTGATAGTGGGAGATTTTTGAAAGATAAACGGGGAGTTAAACCACATATGTTGAAATATAACTGCTTTATTACTCAATAACTATAAGAAATTTGTTAACTCCAAAAATAACTTTCAAAAATTACGATATCTGTAAAAAAAAACTAAAAAAAAATTTTTAAAATAAAGGATCTGTTGCCAATTGAGATTTTGGTCAAAATCAATTGGCCAGAATCTCAATTGCTATTAATAATATATAGATATAGATTTGCTTGCTGATATGGTTAACTCATCTCGATTTGGTATAATCAAGTCCTTCAACTTCGATTTGTTCGTAAAATCTTGTCAATTTTGTCTATTGCACATTTGTATGTTCAATTTTTCTAACTTAAAAATTTGAACTAAAGGATGATTGACTACATCATACAAAAATAAAAGATATTTTAAAATTTGTGCAAACTAGAATAACATTTTTACGCTAAAACTATCCATTAATTTGAACGTCCACGTTAGTGTATTATAATAATTTAGGAATGACGAAGTGGTACGAGCAACTATCTTGCCTCGAATCCTATCAGGATTTTTGGGAAGCAAGAACTAAAATATCTTACGTAATTATGTTATTTATTTATTTTAATTTTTTTTTTTATATTTAAACACTTCATTTATTTTTTTTATTATTATGATTGAAGTTGAAAAACATATAAATCAAATAAAATAATAAGATTCGAGATGGGATAAAAAAATTGGGGCAAACAAAAATTCTGGTCTCCTCTCTAATTAGTATTTCGAGCATTATTATTTGGGACGAGGTAGGGCGTTGACACACAAAATTTTCTCCATTAAAATAAAAAGACGAATGCGATGTTGACACCTAGATATTAAAGATAATCAGCAGTAGGCGAAATGCCGCATGACATAGAGGGAAGTATACATATCAGAGCGAACAAGGCAAGATAGAATCAGCCCAATTAGGGCAAGGGAAGCAAAGATGAACATATATCCTGGGAGAGATTCTAGCAGAACGTGTCCCATAATAAGAGGCAAACGTGGAGCAAAATTGGCAACATGATCTAGTAGTTGCTATCCATAATCATTCATAATTTCCAATGATCTAATAGTTATTTGCAAAGGAAGTCATATAGTGAATCGTGTAAAGAAATTATTGAGGAAGTGTAAGTAGTGAGATCATTCAAATAAGTACATGGTGGTTACAAGATCAAGAGGCAGTTTCAGGGATACGATTACAAGATAAATAAAAGAAAAAAGTAAGACATTTGGAAGGATCGACAAACCGACTCTCAAAACAGATAATGTAATTTCCTTTCTCTTACTTTTCGCATGAAATTTTTATTTTCTTGTAATTGTGGGGCTGAGACATTGACTTTATATTCAATTGCATTCATTTTTGGAACTTTGTCTCAAAATGTTTGTTCATGCACAATCATCTGAGTTTTCTACTTAATTGCTCTGCATGAGACATGCATGAACATTTGACATGCCCAAGAGACCTTTAGTGTAGAAGCAGAGTTAGAACGTGTTAGATTGTCTCCCAAAAATGCTAACAAAGATGTAGTCAACCATCGCTACATGTCTTTTGTGGTAGAACGATTGGAAGGTCGAAAAACTGGACGAATTCCAAAAAGCAGTCGTTATGATGAAACTCAATCTCAATGTGATGTGGTCATTGCTTGGTGACCTCACTAGGACTTGGTTGAACATGTGAGACTTCAAAACATACATAATACTTAAAACTTATTCGAGCTTGGAATTATGATAATATGACTAGAAAACTAGGCACATTAAACGAATTAGTGACCAAGTTGGTAGGTCATTTCAGTCACTTAACTGAATTTGGTTCGCCTTTAGGAGACACTAACAATACTCAAAGCCGGAACATTAATCCAACAGGTAACAATCCTACTTTAGGATATGTCATAGAAATGACTCAAAATAATGATGTGTCATATGTTAGTACATCTAATATTGGAGGCATGTTAAACATGGGATAATAGCCAAAATATTGGTCAAAATAACAACCTCTAGTTAATGGAGAAAACCAAGTGGTTAATCAAATGAATTGGAGAAATGGTCGAAATGGGGGAGTTCCTATGGTCAATCATGGTCCAATCAATTTGGGGTTTCCAGATGTTAGACCACTTTCGATTACTTTACATACCCCAGCATATATGTATGTCTTATAGCCCAATGCCTTTTTAAAAGAATAGATGGCCAAAATCCCAAAAGATCAAATTGGCCTAAGAACAAGATCTATTACACAACCAACTTATGAAAAACCTTATCCTAACAGGGTGAATCAGGCTTACCTATGATCAATGGGTTATTAAATCCTATAATTCTCACTATTTATGGGCTTGAGGGAGGTGTCCACTATTGAACATATAGGAAGGTGCACTCTTCAATGTTGGGATGTTAATAATTATTACAAATTAGAATGGTCCCATGTTCTTTAACAGGTGTAGATTTCTCTTGGTTCATAAACTTGTAGTCTAATTCGGTCCAAAATTGGTACCAAAAGAAACAGTTGTTTCACGATCAATTTTATAAGTATGAATCAGAGGTAAACTTTATAGACTTAGCTATCCTTAAGTAGTTACCAAATGAGTAGGTCGAAAGCTTACTTCAACGGTTCAAAAAGGCTAGGAACAAATGCTTTGTACCCTTACCAAAAAAGGAGATTGTGAGAATTGCTTAGAGTTGTCTAAGCTTCAACATATAAAATAAGTTTCAAGATAGAGAATTCACAGACCTATTTCAGCTGAGTTTTAATGTCATTTGTTATGAATCATTGTTGAGGGAAGAAGAACAAATGAGTAACTTTAGCAAAGGAACCTATTATAGGGAAACCAATTACGAAATGCATGAAATTGAGATGGAACATGCAGAAACAGAAATATATTTAACGGAATTGGATAATGAGAAAACTTACACATGCAACACATTAGTTAAGTTAGAACTAGAGGCCAAAAATGAGGGTTTGAATGAAAAAATAAAAAATTCATGACTTTTTGTTCCATGTGACCAAAGCTGAAGCGATGTTTGACCAAATTTATAAATATTAACAAATATAGTTGAGCAATAAAGATAAATTTCCAAGTCCGGAATATATTAAGGTAAAGTACTATTGTAAATGGCATAATGTTTGGGCATATAAAACTAACAACTATTTTGTATTCGAAATGTTCTGCATGATTCCATTGAATTTAGACGAGCAACGTTCAATAACAAGAAGAAGATATTAGTAGATGAAGATCCATTTCAAGATCCTAAGGAGAATGGACATGGTTATTCCAAATATGACCAAACTGAATCTGTCAAAGTTCAAGTTAGTGTTGGACGATTGAGCAAAAAGGTAAAATGGTAGCCGACCTTAGTAGGGGTAAAGAAGGCTGGTGTTATGTTGCCAGAAAATCCCAACTGGGACAAAATTATGAAAGGGTTTAAAGAGAGTTATAGATAATGAGCTTCTTTTAAAAAACCAAAAGAATATGGAAGCCTAGGAGATCCACGCCTAGAACCTTTCAGGAATACCTAAACTTCGTCCGAAAAGTGAAAACATTCGGACTACAGGTGCACAGATCCAACACATGGCATTCCTATAGTAATCAAACCGAAAAATTTATCCCTTTCGATTAGTGTACGGAATGTCATAATTAAGGGTGATTCTCAATTATTATTTATCAACTAATAGAATCTTTTAAGTGCCAGAGTGATTTAGTGATGGGCTTATACAAAACTTCTTTGATCAAGTAGAGATTATGTTCTTCCTTAGAATGTACAATCACATGGCCAATGATTTGGCTCAAACTGCTTCAGGATTCAGACGTATTCCCTTGGAACGTCCTATATGTAAAAGTGGAAGAATCAGATCCACTACACGACAAAGGAAAACTGAGTCAAACATCCTATGTATAGAGGATGTAGAAGTAGCAGATTAGAGAGAATAGATAGGAACTTTATGAAAAAAACCCAATAGCAAGGCAGAATTAAAGTTAAAGTTATGTGCTATGTATTTCCTATTATTAGACATGTATTATACAAATGTCCAGACTACATGCCATCAAAATGTGTTACTCTATTTGAAGCCAAAGTCATGGCTGAAATGCATAAAGGTATATGTGGAGCTCATCAAGCTGGAAATAAGATAAGATTAATAATTTAAATTAGTTACTTTTAACAGAAAATGGAGGATGTTGTACTCAATATGGAAAATGTTGTTTAACATTACCAAAAGCATAGGCCAATTCAAAGAGCCCTTATAAGGAATATGACCCAATTATTAAACATTGATCATTAAGAGGCTGAGTGATTGACTTGATAGGAAAAATTTATCCACCATCATCCAAACAACATACTTTTATCATAATAGCCGCATATTTCTTTACTAAGTGGGTGAAAGCAACCCCTCTTAGAGAAATTTCACAACAAAACGTTATCAATTTTATTAGATATCACATTATATATATAGATTTAGAGTTCTAGACCTTAATGATAAACGTCATTAAATGGTGAAAAGGTCAAATAAGTTTTGGACGAGTTTGGAAGTCAGTTGGTAAACTAACCCCATACTATGTCTAGTCAAATGGTCAAGCGAAGTCATCAAACAAAGTGCTTAAAAATATTACTAAAAAAATGATTGATGGTAATGTCAGATAGTTACATGTATGCTTAAATCAAGCTTTATAGGCTTATAGAACGTCTCCTAGCTCAAGTACAAAAATTACACCATTTCAACTAGCATATGAGCAAGAAGCGATTTTGCCTAGGAAGTTAATATTCTATCCATCAAAGTAACTTTAAAAAATGATTTAGACCATGAAACTTATACTGAAACCATGATTTGAAATCTATCAGACTTGTATATAACAAAGTTAGACGTCCTAAAAAAGTTAGAATTTTAAAAATTGTAAAATCGTCAACTATTACAATAAGAGAGTGGTGGCCAAATCTTTTGATCAAGACAAATTAGCGTGGAAAGCCATGTTACCTCTTAGCAAAAGAGATCCTAAGTTTTTAAAATGATCACTTAACTGGAAAGGACCATACAAAGTAGAGTGTCTTGGGGCCTATCACTTGAGAGATCTAGATGGCACGTGGCATATTAGAGTGACTAATGAAAAATAATCTTAGAAATATGTTCATTCTGTTAGGGAAAGTGAACAAGTGTGAGCTAATTAGGACAAAAAAGTCCAAGCAAGAAAACAATAAAACTCAAATAAAACAACAAAAGTGTGAATAAAATACTTAATTTCATTAAGTTGAAACTGAGGAAATTCTTATGATTGCAGTTGAGGCTGACCCATCAGTTTGGACAAACGGCGAGACCGTACTCTTCGATATCGTTCCCTTATTAGAATAGGTCAACTAAGAAGGAGCTTTAGGTGAAGAAGCACTCTCAGTCTTCATGGCAAGAATGACTTCAAATGCAGGAGTAATTCTAGACTTCCTTGTAGGAGTAATATTCAAAGCATGTAATACCTAATGCTTGGAGACTGAAAAGATCATCGCCTTAATAGTTGACCAGAATCTATTAAAATGTGGATGAGTGAAGATGAAGAGGATGAGTGAAAGATCAAGAATTGAAGGGAAAAAACGAAAGGACTTCGTCAAAATGTTGATATTAATCTCTGCATTACCAACTTCATCAACAATCATTGTGAAGAAGTGACTATTGAAGTAAATATTAATGGCAGGAAAGAAGGGGCATGACCAAGTTTACACTATGCCTAATTGACGAGCTATAAAATTGAGAGAATAGACTTCAAACCTGGCATTGGCATTAATTCCAGTCAAGCGATCATGGAAGAGCACACGCCTCTTCAAGAATCGAGACCAGAGTGGTCATAAGAGGGAAGTTGGCAAAGGCAAGACACTGACTCTTGGAAAAGGGAAAGAAAGAAGAAGGTGACTCCAAGGTCTAAAGATGAATGAAGATCTCGACCAACTAGATCTAGTTTATATAACATTGATCTATAACAAACAAGTGAACAAGGAATGATAGTAGACCCAGAATAAGAGAAATACGCCATAAACTAAGTTGAGTGAGCCATAATGTACTCGAGCCATAAGGAGAGGAACCATAACGAAGATGATCCTAAAGGACAACCAAACCCCTATAAATGGAAATCAGAACTAAATAACATGGTTCAAAGAGGGATCATGTACTATCTTACAAGAAAGAGGGAAGTACCCAATCGTCGACTTACAACCAAGAACATAAATAACAAACCTACACAACCAATATTGGATGAACGCTACCTGATTCAATCACAATTATCCATTTGGCAGAATGAAGAGATAGACTTATAAGAAGAGAAAATGACCTTATCAATATTGGGGGCCTTGAAGCATAAGTAAGATTATGCGAAATAATTTTGCCTATGGGAGAAAAGGTTGGTCAAGGCGCTAATATCACACAGAGTGATAGTGAGGGGACCAAAAGGAAAAATAAATGTGTTGTACTCAACATACCAATAACTCAAAGTGATTAGAAAAAGAGAATGGTCAAAAGAAGGAATCTGGGTTGAAAGCTCCAAAAAGTACAGAATATCTTCTCTTGCAAATGTATATCTAGAAACGCATGAGAAACCATATGATTTAGTCATTTTTGGAAATATAAACCCACTTTGACCATGTCCTAAAAGGGTTTTCGGAGCAAATGGAACCCAGGGCCATTGAAGTTAAAAATGGAGAACATGTGTAGTCGGGAATATTTAGGCTTGGGGATCATTATCCACTGCATCTTCATCAGTAAAAGCGAAGCTAAAAAAAATTCGATCGAAATCAGGACTCAAAGAAAAGATAGTTGCGGTAGTAAAGGGTTTTTCCAAGAAATCTTGGTAATCTTTGAAAGTATAGACATTAGATGAAGTCATTTTCGCAAAAGAGTAATGAGGAAGAATACGACTCAAAGAAGAAATTAAGGTTGTACGGAAAGATCTCAAAATAGCAATGCGAAGAAGGTGAAATAGACGAAGGAGATCCTCCTTTTATAGGATACGGTGGGCCACGCACCAATGGGAGATAGAGAAGCCTTTTAGGTTTTGGAATTCGAAATAGTGTATATGACTGTGCTTTTAGAGTTATGACGCATGATTGGAATGACAAATGACGTGCAAGTAATGATGGTAGCATCTAAAAAATCAATCCAGTCGCAGTTGAATGACATTGAAAGACAGCTTAGGAACTAAAGAGGTAAGAGAAATTTTATCTTCATTGTTAATTAATATTGCTAAATTAAATGATGAAGACATTAATTAAGGAGTATTGGAGGTGGTTTTTGGCATACAACCGTCCAAAATAAAATGCAAATATGATGTTGACACATGTACATTAAAGATAATCAGCATTGGGCGAAATGCCACCTGATATAGAGGGCAATTACATCCAATCAGGGTAAATAACGCGAGACATGATCCACCCAACTAGGGTGAGGGAAGAAAAGAAGAATAGATATATTGGTCGAGATTCCAACAGAACGTGTCTCAAAACAAGAGGAGAACGTGGAGCAAGATTAGCAACATGATGGAGTAGTTGTTACCCATAATCTTCCATAATTCTCTTGTGATCTGGTAGTTATTGGAAAATGAAGTTACTTAAATCGTGGGAAGCGGTTACTAAGGAAGTGCACGTATTGAGATCATTCAAAAAGGATATGGCAGTTACAAGATTAAGATGCAGTTTCAGGATACATTTACAAGGCATAAAAGCCAGAAATCATGATATTTGGAAGGACCAACAAATCAATTCTCAAAACATATAATGTAATTTCCTTTATTTTATTTTTCGTATCAAGTTTCTACTTTCTTATAATTGTGAATTTGTACCTCTTAGAGACCGTGACCCTTTTCTCAATTGCACCCATTTTTTAGATTTCATCTTAAGAGATTTGTTCATGCACAATCTTTTAAATTTTTCAAATAATTGTTCTACAGAAAACATGTGCGAACACAAGGAAAATAATTTTGTCATTTCTACATTAGTTAAATTTCTCCATGGGTATAATTTGACCAAATTTAAAAGGACATTAAGTCCCTATCTGATAGACATCAAAATTAGATTTTTAGTAGATTTGATAAAGGGAAAAATACATATATCAGGTCTTTATAAATTCACAGAATCACAATTCATAATTAAGAAATAATTTTCATTTCTTCACTAATTAGGTGCTAATTATATATATATATAAAGTGTAATCCCAAATCTACCCCAACCCGATGACCTAACTCCGTTAATCGGTGCATCCAAGTTCGACCGAAACACCACCTAATACTCTAACTCACCACAACAATCTCAGATGAACCATTACCACCACCACCACCACCACAATCACCGACTGATCACCACCACCACCACCACCACAGTCTCCCGCAGACCACCACCACCACCACCACCACACTCTCTGATGGACCACCTCCACCACCACCATGCTCACCGTCATCTCCGGTGAACACCCACAACTACCACCACAAACTATTACATGTGGCCTAAGAATTATTACACGTGACTTGAGAAAATGAACATGTGACCTGATGGAGTGAATGGATGTGACTTGAGATATTGAACTGGAGAAAAAATGAATGTGTGTGACTTTAGAAAATGAACATGTAAGCTGAGGAATTGAACATTTGACCTGAGGAATTGAAGAATTGAACGTGTGACCTGAGACGACCTAACGTGTGACCTAAGACAATTATCAATATGTGACCTGAGAAAAATCTCAATCGTCATGGTCTCTACTCTAAACCTCCGCCGCTGCCACCACGACGTCCCTAACTATTACCGCTTCCTCCCCACCTACTCCTTCACCCCTCCACCTCCAGAAACTCGAAGGTTTCGTGCACCACACCCACCGCACCAGCCTGCATCCAACCACCACCAATTTCCCACCACCACAACAAGTCCATTGTCACACTACCACCATCAAAGATCCACCACCACAGGGGCTATTGCAAGGGATGTCGCCAGAGGAAAAGAGAGGGGAGGTCGCCATTGTCGTTGGGGAGAGGATAGGGGAGGTCGTCGGAGGAGGAGGAGGGGAGGGGAGGGGAGGTTGTCATCGTGTTTACTGATTTGTGTTTGGAGAGGAATTTTAGGGTGGGGGAGGAATTGAGTTTTATGCTACTGGTGTAAGTGGGGGGACTTTGGGGGTGGGGGAGGAATTAGGGTTTTTTTTTTATTATTAATGAATAAATAATAATAGCAGTATGATTTATGATAAGAATAACAACTTCACTTGTGAAATTATTACCTTTTCATATGAAAAATAAATTGTAATCGTTAGGTACCAGTCTGGGCATAATTTCCTCTTTGATAAAAGTTTATAGAATGTATAGTTGAAAAGTTGTGGGCCATATGAAATGTATGATGACTTTAACTTAAATTTTAATCAAATTTTATTAGTGGTGCCAAAACATATGTTAAAGTTGACTGATATGATTAATACCAAATTGAAGATGATTAAGCTGCAAATGATATGATTAATTAGGAGTCGGCCAAAACTCGTTTCAGTTATTGAAAACCAAAATTTTGATTTTATTCAATGGAAAGAATCGAATGATTTCGGTTTTTTTTTTTTGGGGTACTTGAAATTTGTTATAATGTTATTTTTGGATGATTGGTTTTTAGTCTCCATCTCAATTTTAGATGTTTAGGATAATTCTATTCCAAAATGTCACTGAATCTGCGCACATTATATAAGAAAAAATAGTCCATTGTATCAGTATTTGAATTTTCTTCTTACTTGGAACTTCGAGTTTAGATATTTAAGTCCTTGTTTGGTCCACATTTTTTATAAATCAAATTTATTCAACACTCAATTTCAATCATCTATTTTAATCATGTCTATCATTTTTTACTTTTCAAACATTAGAAGTTCGAGTTTAGATATTTAAGTCCCTGTTTGGCCCTCATTTTTTATAAATCAAATTTATTCAACCCTCAATCTCAACCATCGATTTTAATTAAGTCTACCATTTTTTTACTTTTCAAACATTTTTTAACCATACATTCTCCTAAAAATATTATTCTAAACCATGATTTTTTCCCAAATAATGAGTCTCAAACAAGGGTTAAATGTAATTACACAAATTTAATGGTAACTAGATACAATATTTTTGTAAGAATGATTGAATTTTCCAATCAAACTAAAGTTATATAGTCAATTTAGCCATAAAGTCAAATTAGTGCAGTCAGAGTTTAATTTAAATTGGTTGAAGAAATTGAGATTTCGTGAAAATCTGATGCCTTTTTCACTATTTTCATGAAGAAAATACATTTTTTAGTGCTACATCGGATGACCTAATGTTTGGGGTGACTTGACAAAGATAAAGTTCTATAAGTAGTAAAGAAATAAACATATATGGATAAGTTTTTGGTTTTAAATCGATCGATTTCATTTTTTAAAAACAGACCAGTTGTTGATTTTTTATTTTATTCGGTCTACTCGATTCCAATTTTTTGGTACCAAATTGGAGATGAGTAACAAGAGGTATAAACTTGTCTAGTATTTCTTACTAGTTGTTACTGTCAATAACAGTTTCGATCTGTTGTCCACCTGGGCAACATAACAATTGTTTGCATCCAATAAAAAATAATCAAATGTCGAATTTTAAAATGTAGGGATACTTGACTATTTTACATTGAAGGTCTACAATTATTATTTTGTCCATGGTGAGCGATAAATCATTTTCTCTGTCAATAAATCCATTATTCCATTTCTAGATGCAAGCCGTCACGCTAAAGAAGTTGCCAAATTTGTACTCAGGTATATAGCCTATCCATGGTACACTCCCCTACCGTGCCAACCCCACACATTTTTCAGCCACAAATCCTTTGAACAAATATTCAGATACTTAATAAATGCTAAGCCATGCATGAGACCTTGTTTGTTTGTGCCATTCCCAGTTGTAGTACAAAGATTTGTGATATAAAACTCGCTCAAAACTAAACCCATAGAAGGACAAACAAGAGATACAATGATTCCTTCTATTGACCTCAAAGAATTTCAAGAAAAAATCTCTACAGGGTTTAGACACTTTCAGCGTTCTTTTCACTTCTGGGGTTCGAGTTGTTGATATCTATATTGGCTACAAGGTTCGTATATGTGCTTAAATAAATGTCTACTTGTGTATCTTTGTAAGAAACTTGGCTATGATTTGGTGATTCTAGGTGTTTAAAGTTAAAGTGAAGTTCGAGAAGGATGCCGAGAAGAGGGAAACAATGTGGGAGAAGCAGCATGAACTTGAGGCTGATAAGATTTGTTAATTTTATGATATTGGCATTTTCTATTTTTCACGAATGTGTAATTTAATAAAACTTGATTTAATTACTAAATACGTGTATTTAGTAATTTATTAAGTTCGATTAAATTATGCAATTTATTTCTTTTTTCGAGAAATACATTTTATTGTAAAGATAATGATCAAGAAAATATTGATATACATTTGATCATAATCTCGGAAATTTTTATCACAATCTCGAAAATATTTTGGGTAATATTCTTGATAATCTTTTGTGATTATTCTTGATACGCAAGCTAATCCAAGATATGGTAAGTATCTTCCTGATATGGTCAAGAATATTTCAATCTTATCTTTACATATGGTAAGATTATCTTGGTCGAAAATCTTGATTATGGAGGACTTTGATAGGGCCGAAAATATGGTGATAATCTAGGTTTATCACGTGATTGATTAACTTATGGTAAGATCTTACATGATTTATCTATATCTTGGTTATGGTAAGATTTAGTTAAGAATATTTATCTTACCTTTATTAATTATCTCTAACCCGTTTTGCAGGTATTAGAGATTTTGTGTAATAAGGAAAACTTGAAAATCAAGAAAACCTAATTGCACTATAAAGAGAAGAAAAACGGGACGTTTTTCGGGTGACGTGAAAATACAATTTTCGTGTGGTGCTAAAGAAATACACGTCCACCTTGTTAAAGAAGTCTTGCAGCTATATTTTTCGTGTGGTGCAAATAATTAAAGCTTCATTTGTGTTTTGACTTCAATACTCCGGGAGGAGGATTTAATCACTTAGAAAAGGAAAGATTTTCAGCGTGAAGATCAAACGGGATGTTTGGATCAAGATCGAATGGGAGTTCGTGTTGCTGAAAAGTGTTGCAGATTCAAAGAAAACTACTGAAGAGTGGTGAGACGCCAACTCAAATTACATGCCACAGAAGGATCAGGGAGTGATCTATTTCTTGGATGTTTTGATAAAGTTTATGAGTAGATTTATCCAGTAGTTTAGATTGATCTGTGTAAACTCTTTCCTTATATAGTGATTGATTTATTGTTCGCAGGATGCGAACCGTGGGTTTTCCCTGTTAGGGTTTTTCCCACGTTAAGCTCAAATTATTGTGTTCTTGTCCATTTACAATTCCGCACAATTATTCTGATTGTTTACGTTTTACTATCCAGACGAATCTACCATAGCAAGATTCATCTGGTACTGCGCTAAACACAACTTAACGATTTACTATTAACTGGTTACTGTCCAGACTAATCTGTGACAGTCTGTTTATAAAATTTAGACAACCTCAAATTTTCAAGATTTATAACATGTGCGCTGATCTTGGTGGGTTCTTCCTCAAGGTATTAATTCAATTAATTCCCTTTTTATTGTTAAGGGTCTCAGAATGACAAAGATATCTACAAAGAAATATCTAAAATAAAAACCTCAGAAAATTTATTAATCAAACGAAATAATACAAGTATCAAAATAGGTTTTTCAGATCTAATACAAATATCTCAAAAATTACTCAAAATCGCACAAAAATCACAATATTACAGACCAAACGCTGTAAATCAACCACAAAGTAAACCACTGATTATGCACAAAGAATCAGTGATAAAAACCACAAAGTATTAATGTGAGAGATGAGATTTCTCTCATAGAACCACGAAGAAAACAGTGCGAGAATGAGAGAGAGCAAAGAGGATTCTGGAAGAAAGACGTGAGAGGTGAAAAGTGAGAGAGGAGGAGCCAGAGCCTCTGATCTTATCCCTTAGGTGGACAGTCGAGATGGAGTGAAGAGGATCCAACGGTTATGGATAAAAGGTCGGTACTAAATTGGGCTGACACCGGATCAAGGCCCAATATGCGAACTGGGCTGATTGGTTTGGATTGGTTGCAAATTATATCTTCAGCTAGGCTTCTTCATTTGAACTTCAATAAATGGGCTCAGCCTTTTTGTTTAGAATGCTTGGGCTGATAGGCTTGATCCAATTGCTCTTTTACATTTTCCACCTCAATTGGATTGTCATCCCCTGTAAAACATAAACCAAGCAGTATCAAAATTCTTTCAAGTTAAGAAAATTTAAAGCATCTCTAACTTTATTAATATGTATTATTTTGGTGTCAGCATCTGCAAAATTGCATTCAGTGGCAATTTTCTCAAGTTTAATTGTTCCTTTATCAAGAACATCTCTGATAAAGTGAAATTTGACATCAATATGTTTAGACCTATTATGGAATACATGATTTCTACTAAGATATAAAGTACTTTGACTATCTGTACAAATACTAACAGAATTATCATAAAAATGACCTAATTCTTCTAAAAGACCTCTTAACCAGATAGATTCTTTCACATCATTAGTAGCAGCAATATATTCTGTTTCCATGGAAGAAAGAGCAACTAATTCTTGCAGCTGACATTTCCAGCTAATATAAGTACCATTTAAAACAAAGAATTATGCAGAGGTAGATTTCCTATTATCTATATTCCCAGTAAAATCAGAATCAACAAATCCTTTAAGGCAGAAATTAGATTTTTACATTTCAAAAATAACGCTTAAATCAGAAGTACCTTTCAAATATCTAAATAGACATTTCATTGCTTCCCAATGAGTTTCACCAAGTTTACTCATAAATATGGTAAGTACACTAACAACAAAAGAAATATCAGGTCTGGTACAGACCATAAGGTACATAACAGATCTCACAACATTTTGATAAGGTACATTGATCATTCTATTTTCTTCTTCTAAAGTTTTAGGAGATTAATCAACTGAAAGTTTGAAATGACTGGGCTGAGGTAAAGAAACAGATTTTGAATCAAAAAGATTAATTTTTTTTCAAAATCTTTTCAACATAAGCTTTTTGATTTAAAACAGGTTTTCCAGTTTCTTTATTTTTGAAAATATCGATTCCAATAACTCTTCTAACATTACCTAAGTCTTTCATTTCAAATTCTGCACTAAGTTTTTGTTTAAGGGATACAATTTCATTCAAATTAGATCCAGCTATTAGCATATTGTTCGCTATAAACACACAGCAAGTGCACGTATCGCATACAAGTAATAGTGGACTAAATGAGTCCGGTTTATCTATCCCATAAGGATTGTCTATTTCAATTACACTCTATTTTAATTAATTTCAACACTAAACACACACAATAAAGTTTGGGTTTGAAAATGTTCCAGTACTTAAATTAAATTCACAATAGTAAATAAATAAATAGAAAATGGTAATAACTTGATGATAAAGGAGTGTTGGGATTCTTGATTTCATTTGACCATTACCTAATTGAATTCTCAACATGCAAATAGAAATGCGATTTACTAATCATGTTAGATATGATTTTCCAAGCTTCGTCAATTATCTCTCTCGAGTGAAATCAACCCTAATTAGTGAAATTAACCTATTATATCTTTATATCGATTAAAAAAACACCAATTGCATTAAACCTTTGTGAAAATAACTTAATAGATCATTTAGGGTTTAAGGTATATCTCTATCCTTAATAAGAACCTAGACAAAATATTGTATTGATGAATACACAACAATTTCTCAATAATTGCACATCTCATGAAATTCAAGCATAAATTTGGCTACAATAAATGCAAGTCAATAAATACAACAATAAATGCACAAGATAATAAATAGCTTAAATTCCCAATACAAGCATTAATTTTAACTAAACTAGGTCAAGCTTCTTCAATCATCCAACACAAAATAACTTAGCTCATAGTGAAATAACAATAAAACTCAAGAATTAAATAGATCATTTCACCAATGGATTCAAATATATGAAGATTTATAATAAAAACTTCCCTTCAACAATGATTAAAGCTTCAAAACATAAATGTTCTTCCACAATTTTATAGGTATTTCTTCCCTTCATCAACATTCATCACCCAAAATATACAAATACAAGAGAAAATTACAAGAAGAAAGTGAAAAAGATGAAGAAAAATGAGAGAAAAGGGTTTTGAATTGGAAAAGGGACAAGAAGATCATGAAAACCCTAGCCAAAATGCTTTAAAATTGCCCAAAATCGCATAGTTCCGCGTTCAACAGCGTTTGGGCCGAATCGGGTCGCACCAGGTCGACCAAGTTAATTTTTTTTTATTTGTGCCGCGCGATCATAGCCCTTGCAACACTCGGGTCAAATTTTGGGCTCTAGTCGCAAATGCGGCCTGGTTCGAACGACGTGAACATTGCCTGTTTTGAACTACGCGTTCGCGTGGTTTAGCTGGGCATGGTTTTGCAGCTCAAACCTTCAATAAATTGCAATTGAGGTCCTCCAACTTTCAATGTCGGTCAACTTGGTCCCCAAATTTTCTGATTTCTTTCAAAAAGGTCCTTGTAAAATTGCATCTGAGGTCCTTCGACTTTTGGAGATGTGCATTCTAGTCCCTCTTCTAGTTGCAAGTTTGTTCTTGAACTTCTGAAAACTAACACCTTGGTCCCTTCTTTACTTTGCATGTTTTGGTCTTTTTTCCTCCAATTTCTTCAATTAATCATTCATTTAGCTTCTTTATTGTGTTTTCTCCATGAAATTGAATGTTAAACTTATTTAACCACAAAATGTGCACAATTAAATTGGTATTTGTCCAATTTACTGAAAAAGTACTACCATAAATGTATGAAATATGCATGTAAAAGGCACTTAACACATATCATCTACATATATAAGCAGATACATAGAACTTGAGTTTAAACACTTAAAATAAAAACATGGATCATATTGACTCTTAATAAAATTCAAACTTTGTATAAAAGTGTCAAATCTTTTATACCACTGTCTGGGTGCTTGTTTCAGGCCATATAAAGATCTTTTAAGTAAACAGGCAAAATTTTCAGGTTTTTCAAAACCTTGAGGTTGACACATATATATAGTTTCATCAAGAGAACCATATAAAAATGCAGTTTTCACATCCACTTGTTCTAATTCTAAATCAAATTGAGCAACCAATGCAAACAGAATTCTGATAAAGGTATATTTAACAACAGGTGAAAATATTTCATTATAATCAATACCTTCTTTTTGTGAAAAACCTTTAGCTACAAGTCTAACTTTATATCTAGGTTTTATATCTTTTGAGTTACCTTCTTTTATTTTAAAAATCCATTTACAGTCTATCAGTTTCTGCCTATCAGGTTTAGGAACAAGAACCCAAGTTTTATTTTTCAAAAGTGAGTTTATTTCATCCTGCATTGCAGCAAGCCAAAATTTAGAGTCTTTTGAAGAAATGGATTCTTCATAAGATTCAGGTTCAGTTGGCAAAGGTTCTGAATAAGTAAATGCAAACATAAAATCAGAATCTTCAAACTTGGAACGAGGTCTTATTTCTCTTCTAGTCCTATCTCTAGCAAGCTAATAATTATCAAGATTGAAATCAGTTTCATTCTGAGCTTCTATTTCAGAAATAGGAACAGAGTTTGGTGAATCAGGTTCAGGAGTGTCATTTGGAGAGTGTAGGGGTTGCTCCACCTGAAACTGAGTATTGGGCAAACCATTTTCACCACACAGATGGTCTGCACTCAACTCAGAAGTAAGGAAGTCTTTCTCACTAAGGGGATTTTCCAAAATTTCATCTTTACAAGGAAAAGAATTTTCATTAAAAATAACTGACGTACTTATAATCACTCTTTACCCTCCCTGTTCCTTTACCCAAAGTCTATAGCCCTTGACCCCTTCTGCATAACCTAGAAAAACACATTTTAAATACCTGGAGTCAAGTTTGGTTTCTGTTTGATGTGAGTAGGCAACATATCCAAAAATTTTAAGTTTTTGAAAAACTAGGGAGAGTTATTCCAAATCTGATCAGGTATTTTAAAATCAATGGCACTGCAAGGTGAAAGATTGATCAGATATGAAGCAGTTTTTACTGCTTCAGCCCAAATTTTTTTGGCAAATTTGAATCAAGCAATAGACACCTAGTTCTTTCTAACAGTATCATATTCATCCTTTCAGCAACCCCATTTTGCTGTGGACTGTATTTAACAGTCCTATGTCTAAGAATGCTTAGATTACTACAAAAGGAATCAAAGTCTAGATTGCAGAACTCAAGGCCATTGTCTTTCCTAATAACTTTTGCTTTCCTATCTTTCAAATTTTGAACTAAAGTAATCCAGTTTTTAAATACCCACACAGTAGCATCCTTAGACTTTAAAAGATGAACCCAAGTCTTTCCAGAATAATTATCAATTATAAGTAGAAAGTATCTAAAACCAGAAACAGAGTTAACAGAGGCAGGCCCCCATAAATCAGCATGTAAGTACTCAAGAATATTTCTAGATTTGTGAATGTCGTTACCAAAAGAATTCCTTTTCTTTTTTCCCGAACACATTTTTCACAAAAATCAAGTTTATGTACAACATCTTTTCACAACATCTTTTCCAAAAACACCCTTTTTGTCAAGCAATTTAAGACATTTTTCACCTAGGTGTCTTAGTCTTTTATGCCACAAAAGAGTTTTATCATTTTCAGAGACTGTATTGAAAGAATTAGCACAGAAAGTATATGATTTCAAAATATAAATCCCATTGGTTTTGGGAGTGCTGCACAGTAAGTAATTACCCTTAAAAATACTGAGGTAACCTTTATGCAATCTAATTTCATATGACTTAGAATCAAGTACACCAAGAGTAATAAGATTTCTTTTTAAGTCAGGCACATATCTTGTTTGATTTAGAACAATTGTTCTGTTATTTTCAAGTTTCAGTACAACATTACCCATTCTTATTACATCACAAGTCAAATTGTTTCCAAGTTTCACTAAACCAAAACAATCATTACTGAAGCTAGCAAATAGACCTTTTCAGGGCACATATGAAAAGTACAACCAGAATCAAGTATCCATTCATATTTGTTATCAGATTCAGTGGTAACATAAACAACACCATTATTATCATGTGTTGCAGACTCAGTTTGATTGCTTGTTCCTACTTCATTTTGTCTCTTAAAACAATTTTTGACATGATGTCCAGGTTGACCACACTAAAAGCAAAGTCTAGGTCTGTTAATGTTGTCTTGACCCCCAGTATTATCTTGCCCTCTAAAATTATTCCAATTCCTGAAATTATCTTGATTTATGAAATTATCATGACTTCTGAAATTATTCTGACCTCTAAAGGAATTATCCTTAGACTTATAAGAGTTATCTTTCTTTGGAAAGTTACTCCTAGGTGGCTTTCTATTTGTGTTATTCCAGTTCCTATTATTATTAGGAACATTCCAATTTTTATTGTTCACTGACTTACCATTCCTAAATGAATTTCTTTTATTTGAAGTTCCTAAAACATTGTAGGCTTCTTCAGGATTGTTTTAAAATTCCAATTCCTTATTCTCAAGGGATGTGCGAACTATTTCAATAGTCAATTTCTGTCCACCATACTCTAAGCATTTCTAAGATCCTTAAATTTATCACCCATAGCATTTAAGAGGCAGACAATCTTTTGTTCATCAGTCAATTTCTCATCACAGTTCATCAGGCTTTGTGTAATCCTAGTGAACCTATTCATATTATCATCTACATCTTTAGAGGGGTCAAACTTGAAAGAAAAATATTGTTTCCACATAAAACATTTATCAGGCAATGAGAACATGTCATATAGACTTCTTCTAATTTATCCTAGAGAGCCATTACAGTTTTAGTTTTGCCTATTTGTCTAATGACATTATCAGAAAAGTGAAGAAATATAGTACTCCAAGCAGTTTCATCAATTTCAATTTGTCTATCTTAAGCTAAGTTAAGAGGCCAAGATTGATCTATAACTTTTGCACACTTCATTTGTTTGCACACTTCATTTGAAGTAAAATTGTTTTCATTTTCTGGCTCCAGAGATTAAAATCTCTTTTGCCATTCCATACTTCAACATCTACTTTTATAGTAGCCATTGAAGTAATGACCAAAGAAATATTTGAGAAACAAGTTTCAAGAAATGAAGCCTTATTCTTTCAAAAAATCATCCGACAAATAGACACAAATAAATACAGATTAATACAAAAACAAATTTGGAATTTTAAGAGTATTTGACATTTCCCTTGTTTGAGCTCAATTTTTGAGAATCAAGTTTTTAAAAACTCAATCTCAACCATCTATTTTTAGTCAAAATTACAATATTTAATTTTTTAAACAATTTTAAATCACACATTCTTCAAAAAATTGCAAAAACTTACCAAAAACTAGTGGCTGAGGGCTTAGGGGGGTTTATTCAATTGGGATTTTGAAAGACATTTAAAGACTTTTTTTAATGGACTTAATTGGATTTTATTTACTTTTATAGATTTGTACAGACTTTCAAAGACTTGAGTGGACATTTATTTAAAAGACTTTCATGGACTTTTGTAGATTGATTTAAAAGACTTTCATAGACTTTTAAAGACTTCTACAGACTTTTATTTTTTAATTGAAAAGCTTGAATATGTCAAGGGAATTGGAAAAAAAATTACAGTGTGAGAGATAAATAGTTTTAGGACAATAAACATTTGTGATTAAAAAAATTGGGGAAAAATAACAGAAATAAATAAATCAAGTATCACTATTTGTAAAATTAATCTGTGAATTAAAAATTAACTAATCAACAAGCCCAATAAAATATTATTATTATTAGTAGTCAACTCAATAACATAAATAAATAAACCAAGTAGCAATATTTGTAAAAATATTCTGTAAAGAAAAAATTAACTAATCAAAATGCCAAATAACATGTTATTATTAGTCAACTCAATAACATAAATAAATAAACCAAGTACCAATATTTATAAAAATAATCTGCG
The DNA here is from genome assembly GCA_963555705.1 of Ligustrum vulgare. Taxonomy (NCBI): domain Eukaryota; kingdom Viridiplantae; phylum Streptophyta; class Magnoliopsida; order Lamiales; family Oleaceae; genus Ligustrum; species Ligustrum vulgare. Next base: position 33,253,357 of record OY743168.1, on the reverse strand, counting down.
AAGAAAAAAATTAACTAATCAACATGCCCAACATCATTCCACATATTGGTAGCTATTGTAGCTCGCCAATAATTAGCATGCTCTCTTTGTTGTTCTTGACTCTCATTAAGTGGTCCAAAATTGTCTTCTTGATCATCTAGCATCGATGCAGTTGAAACTTCATCATCTGGTTCAACTGGAAACTCATCAGAACGATACTCATTACGTAGAAAATTATGTACTCCCGCACAAGCTAACACTAGCTCTACTTGTGTTCTATACGGAAATGGAGGAGTTGTGTTTAAAAATTGTGAACCTTGATTTAAAAATTCCAAATATTCGCTCAATTACTTTTCTCAAGGAAGCATGTCGAAGATTGAACAACTCTTTTTCATTTTCAGAGTCACGACCTCGACCGGAAAAATCTTGAAGATTACAACGAACGCCTCGAAATGGAGCTAAAGATTGGCGCCGATTTGGAAATCCACAATGTACCAACAAATATTTACCTGAAAAGCATACAATTATGAGTAGAACCACCAAACATGTAATTTAAAAATATACAAAACATACCTTGTGGAACTTTTAGTCTGTTTCTTCTTGATAAAGCATCATTTAACACTTTTGAATCATGTGCAGACCTCTCCCACCCACTAAGCACATAAATGAATTTCAAATCGAAATTACACACGGCTAAAACATTCTGTGAAATTGTACCATGACGATTACGATAACTGCTGACATCACGTCCAATTACCATTGTCGGAATATGGGTACCATCAATAGCTCCAATACAATCCTGAGACAATGAAATTATTTTAATAAGAATGAGAAAAATATCTACAACAACAACAACAACAACAACATGATAATAATAATAATAATAATAATAATAATAATAATAATAATAATAATAATAATAATAACAACAACAACAACAACAAGAACTTACTTTAAAGTAAGGGTAAAATCGCGTACTTTCTCTAATTTTTTTCTGACACTGGAGCTTCTGGTTTTACCATCATATCTACTGCAATTATATTTAACACCTTCAAGATCTTGTTGAAACTTTGACTAGTTGTAAAATGTGATCGACCAAATGATTCTCAAATCACACAATATCAATCATTTTGACCGACTATACGTAAAAATGTTGCAAGCATTTCTTCAGCACAAATATACCTTGTATCTTGTAGGAGTGTTTTTTCTCTAATGAGGTTGCATAATTTAATAAATATATTTGGATACATTCTATAAACGTCTCTAAAATGGTCTGGATCATCTTGTAGTAATTTACGTATGTAATCGTACCCACTTGAAGTTTTTGGTCGTCTACTTAGGGAAAGTTGAACACGCTTGCAACTCATGTTAACTATGCGCTCATTCAACAAACAAATAATTCCTTGAATTTCCATCAATAAACGTCGAATGGTTTCATACCATTCTTCTTCTTCTTCCATCTCTTCATTCTCCACTTCATCAACTTCATGCATGTTGAGACTAGACATTATAAAAAATGTTACCTGAATAGAAAATACACATCAAACTAGTTTAAGTTCAAAAGTAAAGATGAAAATAGGTATCAAAATACAAGTAATAAAGATATCATATAAAATCTCAAAGCATTACTCATTTAAAGTAAAAAGTCTAAAGTTTACAAAAGATGATAAAATATGAATGCTCTTCAAAGTGCATATCTCTAAATATTGAATTTTAAAAAGTACTAGAAATCAATAATAATCATAATACAAAAAATCACTCATTCCATCAACTTATAAGATATCCATTCAAATCCCTCTTCGGGTGTCATTTTCATGAACTCAAACTTCTTTGCCCTGGTGTTGAGCAAGTCAAGGGCCTTGAAAAGTGCAGAATTATCCAAATCTGGGATCTCCTTGAGTATATCCCAACAAGTGTTATCTCTTCCGTCAATCGAATCAATAGTGTTAGTGAGCTTGTCAAGAGTATAACCGATCTTTTCTAAAAGCTCTGATTGAGTATTGCTTTCAGATGGTCTGGATTTTGCTTCTAAGTTGGATCTATTCCGTTTTCGAGTTGTTGTGGGAACCTCTTGACTCATGGGCTGAGAGTGTGAGGGTGGAATGGAATTCTTAGGAAATGAGGACTCGTGCAAATGTTCTTGTGTATCACTTTGTACGAATACCCCAGTACCAGAATCATACATAAAGTTATCTAATGAACCACCACCTATCCTTTCTTCAGTGTCAAATGTTTTGGCATCAGTATCATCCCCTAGTCCAAGTGCGTTTCTCCCAGTAGCTGTTCCATTTCCAATTACAATTTTCAAATCTTCATAGTCCATGAAAGTGTCGGTACGATAACTTGAGTTTCCGTTGCTCTAGTAAAGAACAAAATAAAATAATAATTAAGATATGAATAGATACACATCACTAACATGAGTTGTTAAACTTTGTTCAATATTTTAAATAAATGAAGTGTACCTTAATGTAGTCATCCCATACTTCATCACTTGCAGTGAATTTCTTAGTGAAAGGGTCCCATCCAAAATCAGAGCTATGATGCAGAAGTTTACAATAATCGTTGTATCTATTCTTAAACCATTTCATACAACTTTGATATTGGGAAAAGGTACTTCGACACCCAAGTTTTGCGTTAAGAGCGGGATTAATAAATTGATAACAAATTGCCCAAATATTTCATCTTTGATTCCATATGTATAGATGAATTTCAATGTAACTTCTCCCCTTCAAACCCCCTTATTCACTTTCTCAGTTCACCACTCGAAACCCGGACCCAAACCCAAACTCAAAAAACTCCCTTTCGAAATTTTGTGGATTTCTTTGCATCAAACATTTCAACATACAGCCAAACACAATTCAACAAAAGAATAAAAAAAAATTCTCAATTTTCTAATCGATACAATTTCCTCAAGAAGATACAAATAATCAAGAATATCAATTTTACAAGAAGTTTTCTCAATTTCACAGCATAATGTAATAATCAACGGCATACACACAACTTCCGGTCAAGCCAAACAAAAATCAACAAAAAAGAAATTCTGAAAATAAAAGGAAGAAGACAGAAGGAGTTACCTCAAACAAAATAATAAAGTCGGAAGAAGGAGGTTAGGGAAAGAAGCGGTTGGAGGACTTTGGTCAGAGGTGCGGAGTAGTTCGACTGGAGCGACGCCTATGGAGGAGTTCTCTGAGAATTTTGTGTGGGAGGTTACAGAGAATATCGCTGTTGTTTAAACAGAATAGGGAGAAAAGAAATCGAGCAAAGTCTTTAGGTTGGGTTGTGGAGAAATAAAGAGAATTCTTATTTATACTTTGTACTCAAAGTCCATCAAAATCAACTATGTTCCAAATTTTTGTTAGGTTGGTTGATAAATTGAATAACAGTAAATTTTGAAGGATTTTAAAAATTCTTGATTGAATAATACATGACTTTAAAAGACATTTTAAGAGTCTATTAAAATCTAGATTGAATAACTCAAGATTTTAATGAATTTAGAAAAGTCTAAATTGAATACCCCTAGACTTTTAAATTCCATCAAAGTCTTTAAATTTCCTTTCAAATCCTAATTAAATAAATCCCCCCTTAAATTGGCTTTTCGATGCTTGCAATGTTACTTGAAGCTTGTTAATGGGAATGGTGTAGGTTTCCCAAATTATTGGGAAACCTGAGTTGGCCCCCAGCCGCATGGGTGAAAAGGCTAGTCATACTATGTGATCAAGCCTCTACTACCCCATATACCATTATCAATATTATTTTGGAGAAGGAGTTGAGTCGAAGTGTTGATGACTTGTTTGAAAGATTAGATCTTGAACCCCTTGGTTCTGCATCAATTGCACAGGTATTTCTCCTTGTGCACTCTGTCTGCATTAAAGGGGCACAACAAACTAGTTCTGCACTTACATTCCCAGAAATTGGTGCTTGGGCTTGGTTTTTAGTGAAAAATGTTCACTTTATTCAAAAACAAACTCGGCATTGGAGGAATGGTTTTAAGAGGAAATACATGAAAATACCCTTAAAAACTTACCAAATTTTGAAAATACCCTAACAATTTTATATCTTTTAAAAATAGCCTTAAACACTATAAACTACCACAAATACTCTTATATATATCATATTTCAACTAAACCCATTAGGATTTAGAAAAGTTACAACCTAGTCCTTGAAATTTTATATACTTTTATTAATTTTGTTTATGATTTTATTTGATTTTTGTTCTCTAGTAGTAGCACCCCTCACTTGGTATCAGAACCATATGACAGATCTAAAAGATAAATATTATATAACAAAAAATAAAAATAAATATATAATATGTATATCAAGATTTATAATTATGCATACATTAATACTACCTTATAATTATAAAATAGAAATCTTGAGAACTCTAAAAGATTTAGACAAAGATATAAGGAGAGATATTTATGATCTAATAAATTTCTATATAATAAAAGAAGATTTTATCTTAAACGAAATATTATATTTAATCCACAAAGATATACTAGAAGAATTATATAAAGATTATAGAAATGGATTATCATAAAGCAGATCCTAAATTAGTTAGATATCTAGACATAGAAACAAATGAAGAATTAGATTTAATAGTAGAACAAAGAAGAAATTTAATGGATCAAATAAGAGAAGAAATAATATAAAACAACAAGAAGAATTAAGATTAAAATTATTAGAGAAAAAGAGAGAATATTTTGATAGAATTTTAAAACAATTACCAAAAATTCAAACGATTTTAGAAGACAAAGAAAAAACTAGAAAAGAAAAATATGATGAAACAAACACATTGAAAAACTATCTAAAATATTATAGAATATATCATAGAAAATTAATTGTTGGATCAATAGAAGATTATTGTGAATATCAAATAATGAATTATAAAGAAGCAAAATATGAAACAGAACTTATCTTAGAAATCGAACATATTAAAGGAATGAATTAATGACAGCATTTCCAAAAATAAAATTTCAAAAACAGATAATAGAAAATATTAATTTACCAGTAGGATCATACCAAATAAAAGGAGCTAATACAACTATGTTTCAACCATTAAGCTCATGGGGAGAATCTGGTGGATTTCTTAACATGCAATTAAATTGGATAAGTGCCTTTTTATGGCAAACATATAAAAACATAAATTTACAAGATAAATTAGCAATCGAAGAATTACAACAATTAAATATACAGGACATGAATATCAAAGAAAAATTACAAAATATTCAAAATAAACTAACAATACAATTTAAAGAATTAAAAGAAATGATAGGAGAAGTTAAAAATATAGATGAAGAAATCTTAAAAGAATTCCAAAGAAAATCAGGAGAATTAATTAATCAAGATAAAATTGGAATAATTATAGAAAAAATAGATAGGTTAACTGAAAAATAAGAAAGAATGAAAATGAAAAAATCATATCAATAGAAGAAAGAATTAAAGAGCTAGAAATAAAAATAGATGATATGTATGAAATACTATTTAAGGTACAAAAAACTCAAAAATCAAGAGTATAAAATGTTGATAAGTGAATATATTGAAAATCTAAAAATATTAATAAAATCATTAATAAGTGATGTACAAGAAGTAAAAAATGAATTAAAAGAAGTAAGAAATGATATAAATACACTAAAACTAGATATTAGAGAATTCAAAGAAAATAGTAAAAGCAAAGATAAGAAAATAGACAAAAAAACTCATAGAAAAAGAAATATTAAGAATAGAAAAGAAACACTTTGAACAAGAAAAAATTATAATAGAAGCAGGAAGTATGGATGATGAATTTAGGAAAAACATATTACCAAAAATACTAGAAGAAGAATTAGAATTACAAAAATCCATAAAAAAAACTTTAGAAAAACTAAAAACTGAAGAAAAAGAACAAAATAAAAATGAATGAAGAATTAGACTTGCTTATAAAAAAATTTGACCAATTAAGTATAGAAAATTTTAATGAATACAAAGTTTAATGAATACTGGAGAAGTACCTACCCCAGCTCCAATAGGAACTTCCAAACAAGAATTACCAGATTCTGATGAAAGTTATGCACCCTTATATAGTTAACCACACCGACAATATTATGATAGAATTAGAGATAGATAACCACCTAAAGGAAATAAATATAAAGATAGATTTGAACCAAATAATAATTGCAATAAACCTATTAATCATGGAGGAACAAAATTAGATCTGGATTGTAAAATAGATACTAAAAAAGCCTTATTAACTTGGGCAAATTCAATGATACTATTCTTTTTGTACAATAAAGATGCTAACATGGGAAAATACTGATAGAATGATAAATTTTTAGTAGCATCTTTTGAAGGACATGTTAGAAATTGGTGGGAAGGAATAAGTAGTGATACAAAAGCATTAATAAAAAGAAATGTACAAACAGAACTAATAAAATCATATAGAAAAGGAATACAAAAGTTAGTAAATTATATTGCGGATGAATTTTTAGGAGAAAATTGGATAAGTAATGCTGAAGCAGAATCAATTAGAGAAAAAGATAATGCAAGAGTGAGATTAATAAATTTAACAATATGTGATATGTGTAAAATCAAAGAATACACGTGTGAATTTAAAGAATACTATTATGTCCAATTCTATAGTAATGAAAATCAAGAAGTATATAGAGATATGTAGTACAAAAAATTACCAGGTTCATGGGGAATATACTTTAAAATAGAATTTGAAAAATTTATCAGAGATAACCCTGGAACACTTAGATAAAATTCATATTTGAAAGATTAGCATATATATATATATATGTCAACAAAGACAATTATTAAAGAAATCAGGAAAATTAACTAGAATATGTTGTGAAGATATGGAAAAACCTACCCAATGGGAATGTAACCTGAAATAAGAAAAAATAATAATAAAAGAAAATATAAAAATAGAAAGTTCAAAAAATTTAGAAACTTTAAGAAAAGATATATAAAACCTAAAAGAAGATATTACAAAAGAAGATATAATCCAAATAAAAAACAGAAAAACAAAACTTTTAAGAAAGACAAAAGCCAATGCAAATGTTGGAATTGTGGAGAAATGGGGCATATAAGCCCTGATTGTAACAAAAAGAAAGTTAAAATATTACAAAAAGAATATCTAAAACTAGAAAGCGAACTAAGTGAAATTTCTGATATTGAAGAATACTATGATCAAGAAGTCTATATAAGTGAAACATATTCAGAAAGCAATGAATCAGAATCAGAATAAAGAAATAGAAGAAATAGAAACAAATAAGAACATAGATAAACAAGAATATGAAGGAATAGAAGGTTATAGATTAGAAGTAACTTTTGATAATAATAAGTTCAAAAAAAATACAAAAATTATCTTTAGATTTGAAAATAGGAAAATGGGAAATATTAGATAGAATATGGAAAAGAGAAAAAGTAGCAATAAATGAATATCATAAAATTGAAAGAGCAATAGATGTTAGAACTACTCAAGGAACACACAAATTAAATCTTTTAACAAAAAATACGGTTACAGAATTATTAACAAAGATCAATAGAAAACAAAATGAAAAGATTCAATATGTTTACTTAGCAGGTATTCAAATAATGTTTAAATCCCTGTTTAGAGAAGGATTAAATTCTCCTTTGACTGTAAGTTTACATGATGGAAGAATTATAAATTTAAGAAATAGTCATTTAGGGACAGTAGAAGAAAATATAGCATATAAGAAACTAATATTTACATGTTACCCAAAATATTGTATATCATTAAAAGATAGAAATTTTAACGAAATTTTAGGACTAAATTTCAAATTACATAAAGAAGATATAATGCAACCAGGAGATAAAATTATAACTATAGAATACAGAGCATCATACACATTTACTAATTCTAATTATGGAAACATTTATTCTAAAAAACCATATATTGAAATTCATAAAGAATGCAAAGATTTTGATAAAGCTGTGGAACCAGATAAACAAATAAGTTTAGTTCCAAAAAACTATGAACTTACTATAACAAAAAATAAATCAGAAATTATAGAGTTAAGAGAAGAAGAATACCCTAATAATAACATAACATTTGAAGATGGAAGATTAATTACAAGATCAGCAAGTTTACCTAATAGAAAACAATTAAGAGAAAATAGTAATACAAGATAAATAAAACTTAATAGAAATGATGGAAATATGAAAATAGAAGGTGAATATTTCAATGGAATAAACATATAAAATGATCAAATATACTAATTGACACGGAAGCTAGTGAATGTCATATAGCTTCAAACAGAAATAAAGGACTAATATCTCATAGAACTGATCTGTATAGATATATAAATTTTGATGGACAAATACATATGACTGAACTTGAAGTTAAAGTACCAATAAAAATAGGAGGAATAAATCTCTTAATACCATGTCATGTAGATAATAGTATGGTAAATCCTCATGTATTATTAGGAATGAGCTTCATAGATGAACTAGAAGATTATAGTATAAAACGTGAAGGATTATATATAACTCATAATGGTCAAACTATACTATGCAGAAAAGCTGAATAAATGAATAACCAAATAAGTTTTCCATTAGCTGTTTATATTCAAGTTTCTATTGTTGAAACAAATATAACATGTGCATTAATAGACACAGAAAGTGATATAACAATATTTAAGAATTTCTTAATAAAATCATGGAATACAGATGGAAGAATAAAAATAACAGGAGTTACAAGAGAAAATACTTAAATAATTAATAGTTCTGATAAAATAGATATAATACTAGGAAGTAAACAAATAGTTGTAAACAAGATATATAGTTATAACAAATTAGAATGTGATATACTACTAGGAAATGACTTTATACAACAATTTCAATATTATAAACAAAATAATTACATAATAATGTTACAAATACCTTGCAGACATTTACTAAAAATACCAAGAGAATTTAGACCTTACAGAGTTCAGTCAACACAGCGTGAAAATAAATGGGAGAAAAAACCAATTATACAAAATGAAATAAAAAATAAAAGAATAATGTATAAAAAAGTCTTAAAAACGAACATACAAACAAACATGGAAAAAATGATTGATCAATTAGAAAAAATTTGTGGAGAAAATCTATTATTATTTTGGAAACCACATCATCCAAAAGCTAAAATAGAATTAAGAGAAAATGTTATTATAAGAGTTAGACCAATGATGTATACCATACAAGACACACAAGAATTTAAAACCCAAATAAAAGAATTACTTAACCAAAAATTAATTAGACCTAGTAATAGACCCCATGGTAATCCAGCTTTCATGGTCATGAAACATTCCGAACAAAAAAGAGGAAAAGCTAGAATTGTGATAAATTATAAAGAACTAAACAAATATACTAAATTTGATGGATACTTTTTACCAAATAAAGAGGTACTAATAAATCTTGCAAAAGTAAAACAATATTATTCTAAATTTGATTGCAAATCAAGATTTTGGCAAGTAAAAATGGAAGAAGATGGTATTCAATATACAGCATTTAGTACACCCCAAGGTAAGTATAAATGGATAGTTATGCCATTTGGTTTAAAAAATGCACCACAAATATGTCAAAGAAGAATGAATAACATATTTAGAAAATTTAATGAATTCCTAATTGTCTATGTTGATGATATATTAATATGTTCTAATGATAAAGAAAAACATAGAAATCATTTAATGAAATTTATAAATGAATGCAAAAAAGAAGGAATTGTTCTTTCAAAAAATAAAGTTATAATAGAAAAGCAAGAAATTGATTTTCTTGGATTATCAATAGATAAAAAGGGGATAAAATTACAAACACGTATATCTAAGAAGATAGAAAGTTTTCCAAAACAAATTAGAATCAAAAGAACAAATACAAAATTTTTTAGGGTGTTTAAATTATGCAGAAGGATTTATTGAAAATTTATCAAAAAAGAGACATAAAATTTAAATTTTACTCAAAAATAAATACTAAAGGATGGAGTGATGAACAGACAAAAATTGTCAAATCACTAAAGGAAGAATGTAAAAATTTGCCAAAATTAAGATTACCAGATGAAATAGATAATCTAATTGTTAATACTGATGCCTCTGATAAATATTGGGCAGCAATACTAAAAACAGATCTTAATGAAATTTGCAGATATTCTAGTGGAACGTTTAACCAAGAAGAAATAAATTATACTACTCATGAGAAAGAATTGTTAGCAATTATTAGAGGAATAAAAAAATTTTCACTATTTTTATTATCCAAGAAATTCATTGTTGAAACTGATAATTCTCAAGTTGCAGGCTTAGTGAAAAATAAGTTACCACCAGAACCTCAATATAGAAGGCTCCATATATGGCAAGCCTACTTGACATTTTATAATTTTGATATAGTTCATATTAAATGTGTCAATAATTATCTTACAGATTTTTTAAGCAGGAATATTGAATTTGCAGATGGATATTATCAAAAAATCCTTGATAGACGCCAAACAACGAATGAACTTCCTCACAGAGGAGGCTGAAGATATAAAACTTGGAATTGAGCAACTTGCAGAAACTCTCCAAGGAAGTTTCAAGCAATTGATGGAAATCTCAAAATTTCATCACAATTATACTAAAGAATTGAGCGATAACATAATTGAGATTGAATCTCAGTTTGAATCATTAATTACCAAACATGTTATATCAAAAATACAAACAGGTACATCTTCTGGAAGAAGTGGTGGACCAACGATTAAAAGAGATGAATTAAGTCCCAAAAAAGTTATCATAAATTAAGCCAGTCCTCGAAAAATAACAATCAATGTCAAAGATGAACATACAAAGGTAGTCAGAATTCATGCTGAGGAGGAGGATGATTCCCCTTTTTTACCAAAAGAAAACGAATATAGAACTACTGTCGAAATTATATATGAATTTCAAGAATGTGATTGTTATTACATTTCTTCTGGAGACCATGTATACCCACGATTGATCGTTACTTAGGGAAGAGATCCTGTCATGACAAAAATGGCAGCTGATTATGGATTTTTGGATCTTATCTATCCAGGAAAAGATCTGAAAGAAATCAAAAATTTTGATGATTTACTAAAAGGAGAAATTTCAAAGTTTTCCCAAGGAAGACCCATATATTTAAAATTTTATTCGATCAGTCCTGAAATTGATGGAATGATATATTATCCTGCTGAGCATATTATCACGATTGGGTATGTTGCTCGAAATTTTCAAATTGAAGTTGAAAAAAATACCAAGCCAGTACCAAACATTACAAGATCATAGTTTGATCCCGAAGGGTGTTGGGATTCTCTACAACATAGTCAAAAACCTGTATGAGAAAAAATTCAAATGCATATGCCAGTATAATGGATGGACCCTACTCACTAATGGAGGAAAAGAAAAGTCAACAATCTTGCAAGAATACATCAACAAATTTGACAATCATCAAATCCATTGAAGCTTTGCCACTTTGCAAGAAACGTGTATAGCCAGAAATTGTCCCACATGCCAACAGAATTGATGGACAGGTGGAAGCCACTTAATAAATCTGCTTTACATGCCAACGGAATTGATGGACAGGTGGAAGTTGTTTGATAGATCTACTTTAATGCAACAATGCAGAACAATGTAAGGACGATGTAAAGACCAAGAAAATAGAGGGATAAGTGTCCCTATAATGTAAGGGTCATGTGATGTAATAAATAATAGAGGGACAGGTATGTCCTTAGGTGATAAAAGCTGTGAAATTGTTAGGTCGATGATGTAAGTAGTGATGTAATTGTGTCCAATGTAATATTAGAAATAGAGGCCTCAGGGCTAGTTGAAAGACAGAACTCACTTGAGCACTCAGTTTGTGAGAAAGCCAAGAAATTTTCTGTCTTGAGAAAATTCTCATACTAATCCTGTTTCATCTTCATATTATCAATAAAAATCCAAATCTACTTATCAAATTATGTTGAGTTTCTAAATTCTTGTCTTCTAAATCCTATTTCCAAAAAGAAGATATATTATTAAGAAAACTCCCTAACCTCTGTCCTAAAATATTTTCCATCTAAAGAATTATAGAGTGAAGGCGTCCAGGTTTAGCTAATAACCCGTGAAGGCAGGAGACCATTGAAGGGTGTGGAGCAGAAACATATAAGTCTGAAGGTCACTAATAATGAAAGGAGAATACAAAGGTACTGTGAACAGGAAAAGATGTTAGTATTCTTAATATATCTATATTTTCGAAATTAGGAGGAAGAAGAGCTTTAATATGACAGAATTTAGAATTGTTAAATTTAATTATCAGAATAGTCCTTATAATGATGAATATAATAGCATAATTGAACATTTATTTATGCATAAACAATTTACTAGACCAAATAATGAAATAAAGAAGTTATATCATGTCTATATGCCATGTTTGTTATCTATCTTTCCAACATTAAAAAGAGTATTAGGATTAGAAATTATAAAATCAATTATTTATTTTTGCCTTGATAGTGATAACACTGAAATAAATAATGAATTATATATAGGATATGTGTTTAGTAGTGATAATGATTATGATCCTGTAATAGATTATGATAGTGATGGAAGAGATGAATCTTTCTTTACTAGTTTTTTAAAATCTTAATATCATGAATGAAAACAATTATATCATAAAAAAACCTAGATCTAAGAGAGGTCCATATAAAGTTAAAAAGAAAATAGGATACCAAGAGTAACTCTACACATCACAAGAGATATTAAAAAGTTTTAAAAAGAATTTAATAGAAAACTTTGCTAGAGGTACTGTAAGATCTATAATGATACATGATATTTAAGATATAATTGATAAATTAGAAAAGAGAAAGAAAAGTATTTCAAAATATAATATACCATTTGAACCAAGTATAGATATCATGGCTGACATAAATATTATCAATTCTCAAACATTGATAGAATTTGAAAAATTACTTGAAACTTTATAAATTATTTATCTCTGTGTTTATAATGTCTGGATATACTATTGAAGGATTAGACAATTTATTAGATAGAATAATGGAAAAAATAGATAACATTATATCTCAATTAATAGATATGGATGAATCATCTGAACAATATTATATACTTTCAAAAAATTGTGATCAATACATTATAGATTATTCTGATATATTAGAGCTTAAAATAGATTTAGAAAATAAAATAATGACAAATACAATCCAAACATAATGCCATGATATATAATAGAAGGACTAGATAACCTTTAGAAAAATTGAAAGATAAAATGAAAGATATTAAACACCAAATAGAAAATGAAAACATATCTTCTGAAGAATATAATAAACTTTTAGAAAAATACGAACAATATATTGCAGATTATTGTGTTTTACTAGATCAAAGAATGGACTTATATCAGAGAATTTTGTAAAATAATTTATCAACCCGATAATCTATGGATACTTCACAAACATCAACTTTTAATAACTATGACCATAAACTATATTTAGATAATAAAGAAATTTCATTTTTATTAGCTATTGCTAAAAAATCTAAAAATATACATTCTGTTGGACAATCTAAACTAAAAGAAATATACGAAGACATTGATTATGTTATCCTAAATAAAATAGAATTTAATTCTGTTGAAACAACAAAAAATATAAATACGATTCACAAAATTATAGAAAAATACGAAGATATAGAAGATGAAGTTTCAGAAGGAATAACATTAGGATATATAACTAAAAAAAAAACATCTTAAATCTTTTGAAAAATTATCACAATATAGAATATTTTTAGAAGAACTTAAAAGATTAAAAAAATATGAATATAATAAAAAGTATTGAATTAAAGACTAATTTAGGGATATACCTTGCAAAGAAAATAATTCAATTCATTAAAAGTAATAAATATATTTTGCATAAAAAGGACATTTTGAAAAACTATACATTTGAAAAGGCTATTCCAACAAATCTTCCATGATTTTAATTTGTGGCAGAATTTTAAAGCAAACCCTTTTTTGGAAAATGGCAAAAAGATCACTTCTAAGTATCTACTTCTTCAGGTTTCTAAACAAATGGCACAATGTTCACTTTTTTTTTTTTTTCCAATTACAAACTGAACTTGATATCTCTGTACTGGAGGAATGGTTAATTTGTAACAAAATTTTAAAGCTCACGCTTTTAAACAATTCTTCTTCTTCTTCTTCTTCTTCTTCTTCTTCTTCTTCTTCTTCTTCTTCTTCTTCTTCAGTTTTTGTGCATTTCAGGATGAGGAGGCACAGGTGTATGTAGTTTGGAACCTACATTTGATGCTAAACGTATCTGAGAAATTTCTTCTTCTCCTCCTCCTCCTGCTTCTGCTTCTGCTTCTGCTTCTCCTTCTCCTTCTCCTTCTCCTTCTCCTTCTTCTTCAGCAGTTTTTGTGTTTTTCAAGATGAGGAGGCACAGGTGTATGTAGTTTTTACGGTTAAAATGAGTTTTAAATCTTAATGTTCAAATTTATCTTGGAAATGGTTTAATTGCTCTAGTTGATCTCATAACCTTTATAGAACAGAATCTCAGATTCTATAACCATTTTGGATGCCACCACATTTTTTTCTTATTTCTGAAATGTTTCGAAAAGGATTGATGAATGTTCTATTTGTGCTAATGGATGTTATATCATGACCACCTTAATGTATGATTCAGGTTCACAGAGCTCGATTTAAAGGTGATAAGAATGATGTCGTTGTCAAGGTACGGAGTTGCAAATTAGCTTGCTGTCATGATATGTGTATAAGGTATTAATTATCATATAACTTTAGGTACAACATCCTGGTGTTCAGGAATTGATGATGACTGATATTCGCAACTTGCAAGCTTTTGCATTATATATGCAAAAGACAGATATAAAATTCGATATATATTCTTTAACCAAGGAAGTGGAGAAACAGGTACTCAATATCTGTACTCCAATTATTTGATGTTAACCACTTGAATTTTGCTCTTCATGGGCTCTTTTGATGATAATCCTGGCTACTAATTTTGGCTTCTCTCTTCTATTTAAGAGAATTGTAGTGTAATCGGACACTGGTTTTATGATTTATAAAAAATGAAGAAAAGTGTTAGTCATTTGGCCTTTGAATCCAGTTATAACCTGTCCATGACCAGATCATTAACACTTTATGCCAATTAATCAGTATTTCTCTCATCATTTTGCTTTTGGGTGTAAGTAAATAACGTTGTTTTAGCCTTTTCTTACATGACATTACTAATGATGTTTTTGGGTGTGCCATCTAAGATTGGACATGAATTCAACTTTTTGAGGGAGGCTGATGCTGTGGAAAGAATCCACCGTTTTCTATTTGAAAATAACAAAAGCCCCCGGTTTTGGTGCCATGCGTGATGATAAGTGTATTTTATATACTTATTTATATCCTAAAAGTATGATTTTAATTGTTTGTTCAAGAATATTTGCTATTTATTTCGTTGTTATTTGTTTATATTTCAGAAACAATCCAAAAGTCGAGAAAGTAAAGAAATTGAAGTCAAAATCAAGCAATAGGATGATAAAAGTGTCAAAGTGTGAAAATCAAGTTGATGAAGTAGATCAAATGGCCAATTAGAAGAAAATTGAAAGAAAGAATCAAATTGGGAGAAATCAAAAGTTTGGGGACTCAATTGTATCAATTGGAAATTGATGGACTGAAGTGCAATAAAGGTTTGAGGACCAAATTGTTGCAAATAAAAAAAGAAAATTGCATGAAAAAATTATAACCGTACGGTCGCATGGTGTAAAATCCATGCTGTCATATGATCGCATAAAAAAGGAACATAGTCGAAATTGTTGTAACCGTGTTGTCCCGCCAATTTGTACCGTGCGGTCGCATGGTTGTCCAGCTGGGCCAACTGATAGGCTTTTTGCACGATTTTCGGCGGATTTTTCTTATTTTTGATCTAGGCTTTGGGAGATTCTATATATACCAAACTTGGGGCACGAAATTAAGGGTTCCCAACTAGTGAAATTGATGCCAAAAGCTGTCGAATTGCCAGGGGGATCCATGCCACGCCAAGATCAAGATTGAAGATACAATTGCAAGGAGATGAATTGGATTATATCTTTTCATATCTCTTGTTATTTATTTTCTATTATGTTTCTAGGCTAGGTTAATTGTGTTGGAATTGTGATGAAGTTTTGATTTCTTGACTCCATATTTTAATCTATTATTTAATTTATGCAATTCATGGTTTTGATGCAATTGATTCATGCTTTGATGATCATATAATTTTCTGACCAATTATTATGTGATGGTAGATATGATTTCTTAAGTTCGAAATATTAGGATTTCATTAGACTTGTTTCGATTGCCACAAAATCCGATAGGGAATAGAAATATATCCCTATGCTTTGTGTTTTTTGCTGTAGTATTCACAAATCTTTTAATGCTTTCTTACACATTCGGATTCAACATAGAAATATAGTTGGATTGTACGTAGGAATATGTGTTATTGCTTGTCCGAAAGGGAGTTTTAACTACACTTGGAATATGGAAATTCAAAACCTGTGAATTGTATTTAGATAATTTGGTTAAAATATGGATGATAGAGTATAAATGGATTTATGATTCTAACGCATTTATTTTCATTCGTTTAAAATCAAATTTTCTCGCTTTTTAGTTTAATCTTTATTTTAATTTTCAAAATCAAAATTTTCAAACTCAATCAAATCTCTCGTTCCGATTAAAGTAGTAGTCTAAAATACAATTTACAACAATCCCGTGCACTTGCGGAGCGAACACGTGATTCGAGATATGATCACTAGGTAAGGTTGTAGAATATTTCCTTTGGTTAGACATATATCAAATTATATGAAGACGATGTCTTCCGTAGTGCGAGCAATGGATCAACTATTTAATATAAGATGTTGCTCAAAATTCGTTTGAGCTCTCTTATTTCTTTAAGGCTTGTTCAAATTTAGAAACTGAGGATTGTGAAGGTTTCTAGACATTCTTATAATGTATATCTATGTTATAAATTATGTGCATTCCAAAAATTAACTATCACTTAATAGTATTTCTTGTCTTTCCACCCCCTGTATATTTATCATCTCAATTTTTTGAAGTCCTCTTCCTGTGTAAGAGCTTGTTTCATTAATTCAGTTTTATGTAATGGAAAATTTAATGATATTTATTTTTAATCGTCAAATCTGCACTGGTTCTTTGTTGATGTGCTGTTAATTTTATTGACGTATGGTGATGACTTGTTTAACCTATTGATAGGAGGGTTCTAGTGATGGAATATATTGATGGAATCCCCATCCTGAAGCTTGGTGATGAAATAGAAAAAAGAGGGATAAATCCCAGTGGTAAGGTAGCTACAGAAGATTATAGTATACTCAACTGAACTTAACAAAGCCTTATCCTATATGAATCCACAGTCGACTAAGTATTTACAAATTAAAATAGTATCACACACCACTTACCCTTTCTTGTTCATACTAATACAGAATTCTCTTTGTTGTTCTTTCCCTTGTAATTTTCTGCCCATTCCTGGCCTATTTATTTTCAGCTTTTCTGTAATCTCCATAAGATCAAACATATTGAGAACTTTGTGAGGTCCCGTTGTTCCTAAGTCCCCCCCCCCCCCCCCCCACACCCCCACCCCATTTTGCAGTGATTTATTATTTAGGAGACGACGATGTACTAAAAAATTCATTCTCTAATCCAGTTATTTCAACTTGCTTATGGACAAATGATACTAAGGAGTAGTTTCTTTCATGCTGATCCTCATCCTGGAAATATTCTGAAAGCGTCTACCCATTACTTTCTTCCTTAGTTCTCTCTATTTTCTTAATTTATCTTTTAATATAGTAGTTTTCATGCATGTCCAAATCAATTATCTTGATGACATGATACTGTGTTACTGGTGTATTAGGTTGCACTGCTTGATTATGGGCAAGTGAAGGATCTCCCTGACAAATTGAGACTAGGATACACTAATCTTGTCCTTGCTATTGCAGATAATGATCCTATAAGGGCATCAGACAGCTACAGGTTCTACAATTTTCCCAGGGATCTTGTTGTTTATTGATACATCCGTTATATATATTAGACAAGACTTTTAAACCTGTTAAGAGAATCTAATTTTTGACATGAACTGATGAGCTATTAACTTGAGGAAAAATCACCCTAACTTTTTACTTTATGTGATCCCATGAAAGTCACAGGTCCAGAAAAGAAAAGAAAAGGTTTGATAGAACAACAACGAGGCACCAATGCTTGGAGAATTTAGCACATTTTCCCCCATTCCTGGGGAGTAATAGGGATTAAAATAATCCTTTCATGGAAAAGTGAAATATAACCCTAAAAAGACAACTATATGTAGACATTACAATAGGTTAACAGAAGTGATCATTTATTCACCATAGTAGGAGTATTACATTGATCTTTTAAGTACCAAAATTATAAATTGCAGGATTATACCAGTAAGTGTATTTCTTTGATGTATTTGACGTTCTCTCTTTGTAACATTAGGGAGCTCGGCATCAGTACATTGAGCAATTGTGAGGATGAGCAAACGGAACTGTTTAAAATGGCACAAATTATGTTTGATACAAAGCTACCACCTGGTGTAACGATGTTGCAACCTTTCTCAGAAGATTCTTCAATTAAAAAAATCGCTATTCAGGTATCAAAATATTTTAGTGTTTGAGATGACTTGATCCCCTCCTACTCTGGTTGTTAGATAGAAAATGTAAAGAACACATTTCTTAGTTTCTTGCCTAGCTTGAATGAATGTGATCGGTTTCCTGATTTTGAATGCATTTCTTTTGTTATCTAGTATTAAAACAGATTAAAAAAACTTACATATAAATATATTATTGTTTGGCATCCTCTCAATTTAAAAGCATTTATTGACTTAATGACGTGGAAAAATGAATAGCATGTAGTATGGATCAAGTGATTACTGTGTATGTTAAACTAGCTCATCTAAAAGTTAAAGTTTGGTAGAACGGAGAATTTTATTTATTTATATTTATATCTTCAACGTGTTCTTCGTATACAAGTCTTATTTATTTTCTTTTATCAAATCGTAACATGTAAAACTGTTACAGATAAGACCTGAATTCTAGACGATGTTTGGATGTTCTGATATCATGGTGAATCACCCCTTCTAAGCTATTAGAAGGGGCAAATTTATTTATGGTATATTTATTTTTCAAGAATTCGATTTACTTATTATGTTATGGTGATATTAGGCTTTCCCAGAGGGGCTCTTCTGTGTTCTTCGTACAGTACATCTACTTAGAGGACTTAGTGTTGGACTTGGGGTTAACCATTCATGCGCAGAACAGTGGAGCCCAATTGCTGAAGAAGCTCTCTACCTCGTCGGGAGACTCAATTGTAACATCTTCAATTCCAAAAGTATATTAATAGTTCGTGGGAGTTAATTATGATAAGCATGAATCAAAAACTCTAATTTCTCCTTTTGTGAAGGGTAACTTATTTATGTTGGTACGAAAGAATCACTTTCAAAATAAGTAACTTTTGAGCTTCTTCGGCAATGTTATTTCTTTTGCTATGTGAATAGCAGATTCAGACATATGGATGTGATTTTGCGGATGAAATTAATTCAATTATTGTCACGACCCGTCCCAGGTCACCCTACTGGACCTAAAACGTGACGTGCGCCGATGGCAGGTGCCAACTAGATGTTGGACCCACCACCAAGGCAATCTTGACTTTTCTTTAACTTTCAGATTCACCTTATAATTAAATTTGATCCCATAAGTATTAATAAAAAAAAATTGACAGAGTCTCTCCTATAATATTGACTTAACCAACCTGTAAAATAATAACAATTCCTCAAACATTCAATCATAAATAACTATATCACTTTCAAATCTTCCAACCAAGACAATTGACATAATCTAATAACTACAATTCTTAACCCACTTCTATATATATACATGATCCAAAATACATCATCATCAGACACATTCTTGATAAAGTATATTACTTATATAAAATAAATACATATTCCAATGCATCTTCCTAGAATATGTCTCCTAAGAGCTTACCACAGTAACTCCTACAAATGACAATGTTACAAAGCTCCTCGAGAGCTGCAAAGGCTCCTTCAATGCTGCTGAAACTCTTATTTTCTTCCTATACTGTAAAGGTAGGGAAAAACATGAGCTTGTGACTTAGTGAGTGGAATTTCTGAAATAAAAGTATTTTATAAACCATTTCTGAAACATAATTTATTTCATAAGCTTTTGTCACTTTAAATCAAATCATACATGCTAAGAATAATCATAAAGATCGTGGACTAATCATCTGTAGCATAACTGATAAACTGTAATACATAAGAAAATCACACCAAAGGTACCCAACTAAATCATCTGAAATCTGTATCTAGTCATACGGGCGTATACTAACCAGCACCTCCGTACCCGGCCCAAAGCCCCTCTGGGTACAAAAGTGGGTCCCAAAGACCTCATATATGCACCCTTACACATGGGCCATAGGCCCCCTCCGTGCATAAGAGTGGATCTTAAGATCATCTGAACACGGGCCATAGGCCCCCTCCGTGACAGAGCCTTAAGATCACAAATAATATCCGCTAGTACAGGGGCCCAAAGCCCCCTCCGTGCACTAACACAAGAACAGATAACCACATCGGGTACTTCTGGTGGTTTTGAATCATACATACTCAACTTGACTAATCATGTAGCGACCGGGAATTTTCATTTCTTTTTAAATAAAATGTTTTAAAACTTTAAATGCGCGTCGCTACGACTTTTCCAATTTAATATAAAAGAGTTGTCGTCTAGCCAAATTATAAATGAAATTAAATTAATTTCCATCGTAATTAAATTTTCGAAGTTTATTTAAAATATTCCAATGTCACGATATTTTAATCTTAATTCAAAACTTTAACGATTTTAAAGTCCAAATTAATTTATTCTGATATTTTGATATTTGTCCAATTTAAATTCCTTTAACTCCCAAATTGAATTATTTTCTTTGGACCAAGCACTTGGGCCCAAACACTCAAACACAAATTCAAGCTTTAAGCCCAATTTACAATCCTGTTCACGCTTCTCCCTCACGTTTGCATTTTCAGCAAGATTGTATCAAATTTCTCCAAATCAAGCCGATCAAATTGTTTGGGAAACTGAATCATAGATTTCCTTCCAACTTCACCTCCTCCTTCCATACAGCTTGGATATCGCAATCTTTCCATAAACTACAAATTTTGACCTAATCTACCAAAATTAAGTCAGCAACCTATGTTTATTTCTCACAATCCCTCACCCAGTGAGAATCACACAAAGCTTCATCTCGACCCTCTCGACTACTGCACACTAATTCCACAATTCCAAACCATCTCACCAGCCACCATTGCATGAGATTAGCCATAACCATTGCCCAACTCAAATTCAACCAGCCTTACCTGCAGCATCATCACCTCAACCACTGCAACCGGCTCAGCTCCATTGCAGCCTCTTCCAGCAACCCCAGGCACACCATCACCACCTCAATCACCACTGCCACATTCAGCATCCGCCACCACTCATCACACCATCATCATCACCAATCCACAGCCACGACCAACCACCTCCACTGCAATAGCCAAACAGCTGACAAACCCAACCACCTGCACAACCCCTTCAACGCAGCCAGTCAACCCACCTTCAACACCTCAACTCCAGACACCGCATAATGCCACCGCAACCACACGAACTCCACCACCCAAAATCCGACAGGCACCAGTATTTAGCTAAACCAAACACAGCCTCAAAATCTCCATAGCCACGGCCGAACATCAACCATCGGAACCATCCACTGCCCACTTCTCAATCACCCTCAAATTCACCCCAAATCAAAACACAAAACCAAGAATAAACTTTACCCAAAACTTACCTCGACCCGCGACCACTTTCGACCGCTATTACCGCCGGAAAAATCCCAAATCCAAGACTCTGTTCCAGCCCCAAATCGCCCCAAAACCATCCCTTTTCCTCACACTCGCACCACTCCTACCGTCGCCATGTGTCGGCGGCGCTATTGCCGCCTGAACCGCCGGAGGCACTGCACCGGAGATGGTCTGTCGCCCAGCTCCCTCCGTCTCTCACCGCCCCTGCTGCTGCTCTCTCTCATTTAGAGAGAGATATGATATATATGTATATATTTTGTTTATATATTTTAATTTGAAAGTTATACTTTAGTCCCACTAGTTTTAAAAAGTTTTATTTCAGTCCCTATAGTTTTAAAGTGTTTTAAGTTTAGCCCACGTTTTTGAAAGTTATTTATTTTAGTCCTTATTGATTTAAAAAGATATATCCTCAGCCCTAAATTTCAAAAGTTATCTATTTCAGCCCCAAGTTTCAAAGTCTTTCAAATCAGTCCCTACGTTTTTAAAATGTTTCCTTTCAGCTTTAAATCTTTTAATTTCAGCCCTTAAGTTTTAAATGAGTTTTAATCAGCCCGTTCAATTTTAAGATCTATTATTTTAAGCTCTATAATTTAATATTTCGTTTTGAGTTTCAACTCAACTTTTGAAAATTTACATATTAGTCCCTCAAGTTTGAAAAGTATTCATTTTTGTCCCTCAACTTTCAAATTATTCATTTTAGCCCATCAACTTTCAAATCATCAATTTCAGTCCTCAAATTGTAAATTATCGTTTTTAAACTATAAATTTCAAAAGACTAATGTAACTTATGGGCTAGACGAGGCGTACGGAGAATTAAAGAATGGAAGTCGTTTCCCGCTCAACTTTGCACTCGTCGGATTTAAGGTAGACTCGCCCCCACTAATTGATTTATATTATAATTTCATGTGTTATGTGGATTTGTGTGATTTTATGCTTAATTGCATGAGAAAAGAATATCTCTTTTGAGATAAAGAATTATGTTATGCTGGGCATGACTTATCTGCTAGCCAAGAAAAGAAAAGAATGTGTTCATTTGCGTTCACTATGTGATGCCTATGAATAAGAAAAGAATGTCACTACATTATTTGCATAATTTCTTGTTCAATTATCTTGTAAATTAATTATTGGCGATGAGTCTACTGAGTATTTCATTTTTGAAATGCTCAACCCGTTATTTTAACAACTTTTGCAGATTTCGGAGACGATGGCGAGTGATGGGCAATGACGGCAAATTACAAATTGATATTTTTTTAAAAGTCGTGAACTTTGAAATGATTATTTCATTTTATCAAGAATTGTCATTTTTACAAATTTGTACGAAAATACTTATTCCATTTGAATTATCGCTAAATTTTTATTCGATAAATGCGATATTTAATATTTAATCATTTTTCCGCAACTAAGTTTATTCAAGAATTTAGAAAAGTGACGTTCCCGCGCTCCTCGGAACTCGGGGCGTCACAAATCATGCTTGTAAAACATGGTAAAAAGAGTCCATCATGATAAACAAACTTAATTATAAAACATTTGTTTTGATAATCATGCTAAAAGCAAGTAATTTAAAAATCATTGGTAACTTGTAGAAAATCAATGTGAATAGAAAACTTGAATAACGTGAATTCTTTTAAGTTTTTAAAAGAATAACTTTTCCACTCACAATGCTATCAATTGGAATCTAGCTGGGACATAGGCATGATCCAATCTCCACAACATTTCCTGAAATAACAATATAAATTTCTTGTATCAAAACCAATCATATCTAACAATTTAAAAATCAACTAATAATAACTTAATTCTTTTACATTCTTCTCCTTGCTAGAATTAAGAAAGTATATACTTTATGCTTTTCTTTCTATCAAAATCCATAATTCTCAAATTGTGATTAATATATAAAATCTCACAAAGCTCTCTTTTAGTCCTTGTTCCCCATTTTTCATCCAATCACGTGCCCTTACTTATTAAATCCCCAACATACTTCACGATTGGCACACATAAAAGATTATATCATTTGAAAATGTACTCATTTGTTTCCATATATTAATGACCCATTTCCATAACCAAAAGCATGAGATTTGGCATAATTATCATATAATGACATTTCCTATCAAGACCCCTTTCTTCTTATGTAATCTTAATACTTAATCCACACTTATATATATCAAATCAAGTGTTTAGAATCACATTATCATACCAAAATCAAAGATCAAGGCACTAGTTTAAAAACCCATTCCATAAATAAATCAATTTAACCATCAAAATCCACATATACAATTTCCTTGCAATCTATTTAGCTCATTACCTCATATCCATGTCAATAAAGCTTAATACTAGCTAAACTTCAAATTTAAATAGATAATCCAAAAATCCCAAATTTAATCTCATTCTAAAATAAACATAATCTTGTTTTACCTCATGAAATTGAAGTTGAAGTTGAAGTATCCAAGATGAAATGATCTATTTCCGACTCAAATCGTCTTCTTTCTCTTTTCTTTCTATTTCACGCTACTTTTGGTCGAAGTCTCTCGAACTCTCCCACTCTGTTCGCTGCTCACAGAAGCCAAACCATGAAAATGGGCTTTGGTCCATTATTTCATGTATAAACAATGTATTTTACAAAACAAGTCCTTGTACATTTCATAATATAAAAAAATTAGACTTTAATTATCCAATAATAGAAACTAAACCCTTGACTCCTTTATTATATTATCTCTAGTCCTCAAGTATTAGAAAATTTAAATTGAGTCCTCTAAAACTTTCTTCTTCAACTTAAGTCCTTATATGAATTGACCATTTGAATATTTGACTTTGACTATGAAATTCCTTGACTTATGACTAGTATAAACCTGGTCGTTACAATTATTGACCTATTTTTCAGATAAAGATCTCAAGAACACACGTAAGCATGTTATATTCCAAAGAATGTTCAAGAGGTAGTGTCCATCTAACAAAGGTGCAGGCACGAGTCAACCTGGAAATCGAATACTCATGCTCTGGTACACTATATTGAGTTCTTTACTACTCGTGTCATAAACATACATGTTGTATCTATCGTTTATTCACTTCATAATACTCAAGCTCGCAGAAAATGCGTATTTGAAAATTTCGAAGGTCTAATTTTTTATATATGGACTTGGGCTTTGTGATAAAGCTGTCAATGCAAAGGATACTAAAATTGAGTTGATTTCTATTCTCATTTCTTCAATTTCTTTCTTTCAACTATGGAAACATCCAATTTTTTTAATGGTTTATGGAGAACCCTATTAGTATCTTGATGTCTTGGATATTCAAATAAGCTTATGTTTACAGGATTAAAGTTTTATGGGTTTTATGCCATCATGGTCCAGACTCCAATGCTGTGAGAAAATGGTATGATTTGAAGTAATTCTAGTTTTAGAAGTATATTCCCCATTTTTTGGAACTACAGAAATATGAACATATATTTATTAGCATGTCTATATATCTGTTTGTTGTTTGTTATGGAATGACAAGTGTTTTTTTCTGTTTATTCTGGGATGCAAGTATCTGTCGACTAAAGTTTAGTTCAGAAAAGAATTTCTTGATCGAAAGTCGAGACTCGTGAAGCATAGCTATCACTCGAGTGCTTTTCTAAAGAAGTGATCGTATCGTGAACAATAGAACAAGTACATTATTAACACGAAACATGGGTTAATTCACTTATACGTCTTGCTTTTAATAATATGTTAGTATACAAAGAAGTATATGTCAAATAATAGCGAGGTTCGAAAGTCTCATATACTAACTCTTTTCGGTTCAATTTCTAATCCAAGGGAGGAGAAATTCTTGATACGAAGGCCATGTTTGGGGGAGTATATACTTTTGCCTTTTGCAGACGAGCTTCATGAGTAATGCAATTTCATATATTGATCCAATTAATCGTGATAAAATTGGGTGAAGAATACAACTTTCTCATGCACAATCGAAGTATCGAGCAGAACTCACGAACTAAGTCGCTAGAGCCTAGTGGATTTATGGCCAAATTCATAGTTTTAAGAGCAACTCCAATAGTGGTGTAATTTACATCCCAAAAATCAATTTTACATCTCAATATACATCCCGGTGGATCTATATGAAAGTTTTGCTCCAATGATTCGATGCAAATTATAAAATTAAATTTATTTTTTGCATGATTTTTTTAGCCAGTAAATTTTATGTTAATCTATTTTTTTATTTTTATTTTTGTGAATATCTATAAATATTACGAACAAATCGACCTAAAAAATCGAAATTTGATCAAGAAAATAAAAAAATTAAAAAATTAAAAATGTGTAAATTAATATAAAAATTCAAATTGTAATGTAAATTAATATAATAGATTTAAATTATATATCTCACATCAAAATTTTATGGATTGATGGCTAAATTTAGGGGAAATTTGCTCCTTGTGGAGGTGTAAACTGTAAAACAAGATGCAAATGTAGATCTTTTTTTAGATTTTTGATCGAAATTCTATCTTACATCCATTTTACACCCCATCATTGGATATCAATCCGGCAACTTTAGGGGTGAAAATCACTAATTTGATGTAATTTAGATCACGGTTAGAGTTGCTCTAAGTGGTCAAATGATCATTTTCATTATTCATATGGAAATTAATATTGTTATATTTAGAATATTAGAGATTTGTTTAAATTAGTTTCTTAGGTAGCTTGTCTTTGTTTAGAATAGTAAGTTTTAGGGCTTATTATTATTATTATTATTATTATTATAAAAGCTAGAACTAGGATCTTATTTAAATGTTAATGAAAATAAACCCTTTCAATTATTCAATAGTACTCCCAGTAATCATGGATATTTGGAGTGTTAGCCTCGGCTTGGCAAACTCATGTTTTTAAATAACACAATATTTGAAATCACTTTTTAAATATACAAATTTTCTTTCTTCATTTTTCAGCCACATATTATCTCGAAAACATAAAAAACATAATTTTAAACACAAACTTTTAAAAAACAGAGCCTCAACCTCTAATCGGCAAAGTTGATTTTTTTTTTTTGTTTAAAAATATGTTTTTTTCCTTACACAATTTTTGAAATCACTTTTTAATCACATATTTTTTCTCTCTACTTTTCAATTATATATTTTATTTAGAAAAAACATGTTTTTAGACATTTTTAGTTGCCAAACAGAGGATTAATCATCTTCCACATATTTGATATTGTTATGCAATAAAGTATTGTTAGAAATTTAGATCAAAAGATAACTTGTTAATGTCAAAATCCACTTTTAGCTTTTTAAAAACAGTTCCAAATGGATCCTAACTCTGGTTAGTCAATGAACCATAGTTAGCCTCGAAAAAGCCTTGTTTAATTTTATAACTTTTTCATAAAATCTAATACTTTTTTTTGCACTAATCAATCTCAACCATTCAAAAAAGTCAAATCCCACAACTTTTTACTTTTCAAACCACTATTTAACCACATAATTTTTCAAAATTTTTTCTTTTCTCAAAAAGTTATAAAATCAAACACACAAGTATACTTCACCTTGTAATGTGCCCAATGCATTATAAATCCAGGATTTTAGTATCTCAGACTCATTCTCTCAAACTATTGGTCGCCAACAACAGCCAACAGGGGAATCTAAAGTATCATACAATTCTTGTTTGGCAAGCGTATGGTTTTTCAGAATATGCTAATAAGTAATAATCCATTCCTAAAAATACAGAACTGCAGAATCTTGATGTGAAATATAAATTTAAATAAACACAAATTTTTACTGTTATAGAAATAGAGACGAAGCATCTTTTACCACCCTTATTTTATTGGGAATTAAAATAAAATCATTTTTTCATGTATTGTTGTAACTTATTATTTCATTGTTATCTCTTTAGCTCTTCTGTAGTTATCTTCAGTTAGTTTTACCAGTAGTTATCTTTAATTAGTTTTACCAGTAGTTATCTTTAAGTAGTTATCTTTAATTATCTTCAGTTTGTATATATATACATTTACAGCATCAATGAGAATTAAGTTTTAGCACTTCAAATATATTTTCTTTTCTTTTATATTTTCTTTTCTTTTATGGTATCAGAGCTTCTCCGCTCTCAAGCTTTCTTTTGATCCTATGGCCTTGACTATACTCTTCTAACTCATCCGATAGCACAGCTCCATCCACTGTCTCGGATCCTCCTCTTCTTCTTACTACCACCACCATACCTTCACCACCAATTGTCATCAATGGCCAATCTCAACTCCCCATCAAACTCACCACTACAAACTTTCCCGCTTGGCACATACAATTCCATAGCCTCTTAATAGGTTATGATCTAATTGGTTTCGTTGATGGTACCTTACCATGTCCATCTCCTATGATGTCAGATTCGGCTACACCTAAAACTTCAATTCCAAACCCCGATTTTGTCAAATGAATCCAACAAGACAAACTTTTGCTAAACGCAATTGTTGGCTCCTTATCTCCAAATCTTGTCTCTTTCATTGCTGCTACAAAAAACTCTAGGGACGCCTGGATTACCATAACAAACACATATGCGAAACCATCTAGGGGACGCATCATGAACCTAAAAGCAGTCGTGGCCAGCTGCAAAAAGGTGACTCCACAATTATGGAGTATATGCACAAAGTCAAAAGTATCGTGGATAGTCTGACATTAATGAATTCTGCACCTGATAATGATGAACTCGTTCTTCACATTCTACGCGGACTCGGTCCTGAGTACAATGGATTATGTGAAGCTGTTCGCGCTCGTGAATCATCCATCTCTTTTGATGAACTTCATGAAAAACTAGTCACACGGGAATCCCGGTTGCAACCCGTGAGCACTCCCACCTCTTTCAACCCCGTCACAACCAATTACACCTCAAAATCCAACACCCGCCATCCAACCTCATCTCCCACACAATAGTCAAATTCCAAGGAAGTAGTCAGTCCAATGTCAACCTCTCATGTTCCAATTCTTAATGAAGGAGAACCTATGCAAAACCCTAGTGAATATTGGTCGATCCTTGGGGGTTTGCACTACCTGTCTTTAACACATCCAGATATTTCCTTTACAGTTAGCAAACTATCTCAATTCATGCATTGTCCTACTACTGTACACTAGGGGGTGTCAAACGTTTGCTTCGTTATCTTCGAGGCACCGTTGATTTTGGTCTTTCTTACATCAAAACTCTCCCTTGTCACTCCATGCATTCTCTGACGCTGATTGGGGTGACAACTTAACTGACAGAATATCCACAGGTGCTTACATTGTGTTTCTATGGTCAAATCCTATTTCCTGGAGTTCTAAAAAGCAGTGTATTGTGGCCCGTTCCTCAACTGAGGTTGAATATCGATCAATTGCCTCCACTACTGCTGAATTGACTTGGATACATTCATTACTTTCTGAAATTGGTTTTGCATTGCCCCGACCTCCTGTCGTGTACTGTGATAATGTGGGGGCAACTTATTTGTGTCCTAATCCTGTTTTCCACTCAAGGATGAAGCACATTGCACTAGATTTCCATTTTGTCCGAGAAAAGGTCCAAGCTGGTGACTTGCGTGTTTCTCATGTCTCTTCATCAGACCAATTGGCTGACGCTCTCACTAAGCCTCTTCCCGGCTCACGGATCAGTGTCATTAGTGCCAAGATAGGCGTCCTTCCGACCTCCATCTTGAGGGGCCGTATTGGTAATTAAAATAAAATAATTTTTTCATGTATTGTTGTAACTTATTGTTTCATTGTTATCTCTTTAACTCTTCAGTAGTTATCTTTAATTAGTTTTACCAGTAGTTATCTTTAATTATCTTCAGTTTGTATATATATACAGCATCAATGAGAATTAAGTTTTAGCACTTCAAATATATTTTTTTTTCTTTTATATTTGACGTATATAATTACGCGATTATTATCTGTATAAAATAATCTATTTATATTTTATATTTTTTACCTTAATACATGCATAAAGATTGGTAGATTATGATTCTTTTATGATAGTATAAGTAAACCTATTATTACATGCTAGGAAATGTGGATTAGATAGTAGTGAGTAGAAATGGCCTCTTGCTGATCCAAAAACTTTATTCAGCCAGGACGGTCATTCAGAGATTTTGTCCAGCTCAAGCGAACATCGGTCAAATAACTATATTTTTCAAGTCGCAATCCAAAAAATGCCAAGATTTAACTAACTTTTTTTCCCGGACAAATCCAGCACAGGCGAATGTGTTGGCTCGCCATGTGGTGGCTCGTCCCTGCTTGCTTGGCATCATGGTCGAGCTTATGATTCATTCTTTCCGGTGTTGATTGTTTCTGTAAGCATAATCAAATTCGAAATCATATCATGACGAAGCGATTGTAGAGAAAATCTAGTTGAACTTACTTTTTCGAAGTAATACTGATACCAAATATGTACTTAATTGACAAAATTTAATGTTCGATATTATGGTTTAGATATATATTAGTGGATAATATTAAAAAAAACGAAGAAACATGTTATTTACTTTGAATGTACAAAAATGTTACAAGCATCTAATAGCGTACTTACTTTTTCGATGTAATACTGATACCGAATATGCACTTAATTTACAAAGTTTAATGTTCGATAATATGGTTTAGATATTAGCGGATAACATTAAGAAAAACGAAGAAACATGTTTACTTTGTTTTGATTGTACAAAAATGTTACAAGTATCTAATAGCTTCCTTTCTACACTGTATCAAACATGTTATTAAACGACAATGATGCAAGATAAAAATAGTAAGATTTATCAAAAAGTTAAACATTCCTAAGGTTTCATCTTAACCTAAGGCGTTCAAACTATGCGTTAACCTAAGAGGCTGGAAAATGACTAGGTACCAACATTCCAAAAACAAAGTTCCAAAATAAATTAGCAAAGAACTATGGAGAAAATAAAAAGGAGACCCAATCATTCCTTTTTTAATGCTAAACCTTTTTTCTTCATTTTCTTCCCTACAGGAGACAACCATTTAAACCATTTTTTTTTTTAATTATTATTTTTATTATTTCCTTTGGCATTATAGTATTTTCCAAAACTTTTTAGTTTTCATCGAACAAGAAAATGCAGCTTTTTTCTATATAAGTTGCTTTTTTTGTTAAGTGGTTCTTTCAAGAGCCTTGTTGCAGATTCAAGGATTAGAGAGAGAGTTGCAGATTCAAGGATTAGAGAGAGAGAGAGAGAGAGAGAGTATGGCCTATAGTTTCTTTTCTGAGTGTTCAAACATTAATAAAAGAAAATTTCCTAGCAAGTATCCCACGCTGCCCATATTGGAAAATGCCACTGCCAACTTGTTCCCAAATTTGTCTGACAAAAGTGGAGATTTAAAGAGGGTGAAGAGGACTACTAGTGTTGGCGAGTTTGTTGAAAGTAATGCTATCAATGGCAGCATAACGCGTGCCAACAGCATGAGTAGTTTGAGCAAGCTTCAATTTCGCGATCATATATGGACGTATAGTCAACGGTATCTAGCCGCCGAGGCTGTGGAAGAGGCGGCAGCTGCAATTATCCGTTCCAAGGATGGAGAGAAGGAAGAACAGGGCAATGAGGATGGAATGAAATTAGTCCAACAACTCATTTCTTGTGCTGAGGCAGTGGCTTGTAGGGACAAATCACACGCCTCGTTTCTCTTATCCGAGCTTCGGGCTAATGCTTTGGTATTTGGCTCGTCCTTTCAGCGAGTAGCATCGTGTTTCGTCCAGGGACTTGCTGATAGGCTGGCTCTGGTTCAACCCCTTGGCACGGTCGGTTATGTTGCGTCTAAGACGAACATTGCGGAAATTGGTTCGGAGAGGAAAGACGAGGCTTTACGCCTCGTCTACGAAATTTGTCCACACATTCAGTTTGGTCATTTTGTAGCCAATTCTTCAATATTAGAAGCCTTTGAGGGAGAGAGTTCAGTGCACGTAGTGGACTTGGGCATGACCCTTGGCTTATCACACGGTTACCAATGGCGCAGCCTGATCCAGAGCCTTGTTAAGCGTACCGGGCCACTGCCTCGACTCCGTATCACCGGTGTCGGTGCGTGTGTCAACAAGCTTCAATCCATAGGAAATGAGCTCGAGACATACGCACAAAGCCTAGGATTGAGTTTGGAGTTTTCGGTAGTTGAAAGCAACTTGGACAACCTTAAACACGAACAAATCAAGGTACTTCCCGGGGAAGTCCTTGTCGTTAACAGCATCCTTCAACTACATTGTGTCGTCAAAGAAAGTCGTGGTGCACTGAACTCAGTTTTGCAGATCATCCACAAGCTATCCCCGAAGGTTTTAGTCCTAGTCGAGCAGGACTCGAGCCACAATGGTCCGTTCTTTCTAGGGAGATTCATGGAAGCGTTACATTATTATTCAGCAATATTCGACTCTCTTGATGCCATGCTGCCTAAATATGACACGAAACGGGCTAAGATGGAACATCTTTACTTCGCCGAGGAAATCAAGAACATCGTCAGCTGTGAGGGGCCGGCTAGGGTAGAAAGGCACGAGAGGGTCGACCAATGGCGTCGGAGGATGAGCCGAGCCGGATTTCAGCCTGCACAGTTAAAAATGTTGACTCAAGCCAAGCGATGGCTGAGTAACATTAATGCAATTGAAGGGTATACTGTTGTGGAAGAAAAGGGCTGTTTGGTGCTGGGGTGGAAATCTAAGCCTATTGTGGCTGCTTCTTGCTGGAAATGCTGAAAATAGTCATTTTTTTTTAATAACCAAAAAAAAAAAAACCATTCCTTTCAATAATTAGACAAGACTATAATCAACGATGAATTGTAGATTGATGTGAAAATAATTAATTTCTGCTGATTTGGCCTGTGTAAAATTTGGCATGTAGGTAAGAAGTAAACGTTTCTTTCATTCTTTGATTTCAAAAGGAAGATTAATTTTAGCTTATTTTCATTAATTCTCATAAGAGAAAGTAGTTTTTTCAGTGTGATGTGATCTTTCCTCTTGTGCATTGTTCAATAATGTCTCCAAAGTTCTGCAAAATACAATGGGAATGTTTGATTAGGGATGTCAAAAAAACTTGAAAGACTCGAAATCTGGAAGACTCGAAATGACTCGCCCCGAAAATTACCCGTCCCGTCGGGTCCGCGGAGCGGGTTTTCCGCCTCGCGGCGGGTTTCGGGGCGGACCTGCCCCGCCCCGCGATCAGGTAAAAATATATTTTTTTTAATATTAAATAATGAAATGAGAAACTAAAATAAATTTGATGAAGTCCAGAAGAGTTGAATATTGGTGAAATTTAGGGATATGAGAATATACAACCACTATACCATTATATTGTTTATTGATTTTTTTCTTCAAGTATATACATATTATTTTTAAAGTTCAAACTTAAAAATTCTAACTAATTCAACGCCTAAATTTTTCACGTAAAATTTCATTACCAATTTATTTATTAAAAAATTAAAAAAAAAAATCGAGTCCTTAGCGGGGCGGGGTGTTTTCGGGTCCGGGGCGGGGCGGCCCCGAACCCGCCCCATTGCCATCCATATGTTTGATCATATGGAAATGATATCGGATTAAGTCTAAGGGGGGTTTATTCAATTGGGATTTCGAAAAACATTTAAAGACTTTTTTTAATGGATTTTATTGAATTTGATTGACTTTTATGGATTTATATAAACTTTTAAAGACTTTCGTGGACATTTATTTAAAAGACTTTCATATACTTTCAAACACTTTTATACATTGATTTAAAAAACTTTCAAATACTTTTAAAGACTTTTACAGACTTTTATTTTTTAATTGAAAAACATAAACGCTGATAGATTGATTTTCGTATGATGTGAATATGAATCGTTAATAATAATTATATGTAAAGTGAATTACAAAAAAAAAAAAGCGTGAGAAATATAAATAGTTTTATGACAAAGAAACATTTGTGATTAAAAAAATGGGGGGAAAATAAAATCGCATTTGATATCGACATAAAAATTGTACTATGTTCATAAAAATATTTCTAGAGAAAATTCTTGAATCACTTTACTTATTATTATTTGTTTTGACACAATTTATTTATTATTTTTCTATAAGATCTTATGGAATTTTAGTTAGATTTATTTTCATAAAAAAAAAAAACGATGAAAAAAAAAGAGAGTCCAAATATAAAGAAAAATATTTAAAATAAAAAAATACAAAAAGTTGAAGAGAAGAAAAATAATGATTTGTTTAGTCAAATGTTTAAGCTTTCTAAAAATAATATGAAAGAAGAAAAATATAGAATAAATAAAATTACAATTTAAAAGAATTTTTTTTTTATAAAAGTCTTTCAAAATTTTGGAGGTTAATAAGAGACAAATAAAGAGATTTTGTGGTTGTACTTTATGTTTAGAAGTTAGTACATAGAGGATTTCGTAGGAGTCTTTAAAAGTCATTGATAATTTGAATAACACGGAACTTTTAAAGACTTTTAAAAGTTTTTATACAATACACCATGACTTTAAAAGACATTTTAAGAGTCTATTAAAATCTAGATTGAATAACTCAAGATTTTAATGGATTTAAAAAAGTTTAGATTGAATACCCCTAGACTTTTAAATTCCATCAAAGTCTTTAAATTTCCTTCCAAATCCTAATTAAATAAACCCCCCTAAAATTTACTTGTGAGTTCTCTTACTTTTGAATTTGCAATTGAAAATGGGAAAACCTAGGAGGTTCAGCTCTAAGCTCTCCAAGGAAGGTATAGAGGCACCACGAAAACCACCCGAACCACCACCTTTTCTGCTGGAAATTGTCCCCCACACTGGTGGTATCATCCCCCCAACAACATCCAACAATCCAAAACAACAAACGAAATCAAAATCAAAAGAAAATTTCATTCAAGCAGAGATCCATTTTGACAACTCTTGCACAGATGGTTACCATGGTTCAAGACAACATTTGGACATCCACCCTACTCTAGGAGAAGACATTCATGAAGAGGTTTCGTTGATTGAAGCCCCCGAATTGGTTGATTTGAAGATGGAGGCAACTAGGGTTCATAATCCTAGATCTGAAAATACACATGTTTCTGCTCAGAATCAGGCCTTGGGAACGTCACCAATCATCCAAGAAGCATAAAAAACCCCTGGTTTGGTCTACCCCACGCTCGATTTGACTCAAAAATCAGATTTTTCAGGTCAGCCACCAAAGCCCGTCACGAATCCTCATCTTCCGATCGACCGGACTGCAAAAGACCAATCGATCACTCCTCAAATTCCAGTCGACCGGACTGCACAAGACCGATCAACCGGTGCTCAACTTTCGGTCCACCGGCCTAACACTTTAGGTCGACCGAAAGTGGCTGCAACTATCGTTTCTGTTGTCCCTGCTACGAATA
Source organism: Ligustrum vulgare (assembly GCA_963555705.1). Classification (NCBI taxonomy): domain Eukaryota; kingdom Viridiplantae; phylum Streptophyta; class Magnoliopsida; order Lamiales; family Oleaceae; genus Ligustrum; species Ligustrum vulgare. Next base: position 33,218,241 of record OY743168.1, on the reverse strand, counting down.
GTGCCCCGATTTTGCCTAGATTTTCATATACAGCTACATTGAATGCTCGCCCAACGATTACTCAAGCTTCTAGGAGCCAGAACAAATCTTTTGCATCAGTCACACAGGCTCCACCAGACTCTACACTGCACAGGTTTGCTACTAAGGAACCGTTTCTGTATTTAAATGAACTTGCGATTACTTTTTCTGAGGAGGATGAGACTATTCTTGCTGAGCCATATAAGTTCACAATTGTTGGAAAATTCATTCACAGGAAGCCTCCTATCTCTAAGGTGCGTGAAAGCTTTCTGAAATTTGGATTTCAAGGTGATTTTAGCATTGGACTTATTGATAAACGCCATTCCGCTACACCTTACACGTGAGGATGATTATACACGACTATTCCTGAAGCCATCATTGTATATTGAGGGATGTCTCATGCTGGGTCATTAAGTGGACATCAGGATTTAGTCCAGAGCCTATTGTTCCCATATGGGTATCCTTTCCACTGTTGGCGATCCATTTTAGAGCCAAAGGGCCCTTGTATGCACTTGTTAGGATCATTGGGGTCCCACTACGTATTGACGAGGCAACTACTGATCTACATAGGCCTAGTGAAGATCAAGTTTTTGTTGAGGTTGATTTAGAATATGAGCTTCCTGATCGAATTTGGATACAGAGATAGAAATCTTCACGTTACTGGGAGCCAGTAGTCTATGACAAAAAGCCGGAATTTTGTCTCAGGTGTAGAAACATGGGGCATTCAAATGTGCAGTGTTAGATTGGGAAACCACCAGCACCAGCACCAACACCAACACCTGCTCAACCTACACCACCACCTACTTCTACGCCAGCAGTCAGAGTACCATCTCCCGGTCAGAAGAAGAGATGGGTTCCAGCCTTAGCAGCCCCCTCTTTCTTCCCCACTACTTCCACTGCAGCACCTTCAGTCACTCAGTTTGCACCACTAGTGATAGAGATAGCACCCACACCTACATAGGTTATCCCAGAGGTTCCTCTAAAGGCCACAACACAACCTCCTTTAGCTATTGAGCCTACCACAAAGGTACCTCCCATCTTTCCTACTCCTACACCTGCTATAGAGGCACCACCCACAGCCACACATATCAGCTCCCCACTATCTTCAGAGATAGCACAATCATCTCCTGGGTTAGCGGGACAGGTCCACATCTTCTTGCCCAAGGTTTATTGACAGAGTTAGGTTTAGAGCATTTCAAAGTAAAACAACTTTTGTTAGACCACTTCAAGGCAAAACATCGTATGAAGATCACATCCTCCTTGAGATTTTCCATTGAAGACCTTGTCTTCAACCTCTTTGGAGAGCCTTCATCAGCCAAGCCCTCTTGTACTCAGACTTCCACACCTTCATCCACTCCTGCTCCTATCCCAAGACAGGACAAAGTGAAGGCTCAGATTCAGGGTGAAATTGATGGGATGGGTCTTAGAGACTACATGCAGAATACTGAGGTAGACTTATCATCAACTACAGCATCTTCATTAGGAGCACTTACGCCCAGATCCCCTCAGTTACTAGATCAACCACTTCATATATAAGTCCTATTTTGAGATCAGAGGCACTTGCATTCCGACCTATCAATGGTTCATGGGTGGGTGATCCTCTTGCCATCAGAGATGTTCCACGTCCTAGACGTCATCCTTCACCATGTAGTAACCTAGAGCACATAGAGAACTACACGGATTACTATGATCAGGATATGTATCAGAGTAGGCGCATGACCAAATCTATGACACATATGAGGGTCCATTCCCCTGAATACATTTAATCTTCTCTGTACTTCTGCTTTTTGTATCATTTGACATTTATTTTGTTGCATTTTACACTTATTAGAGGTCAGGTTTTTGCCCCCTCTTTTATTTGTTTTCCGCATTTTTATGTTATAAAATAAACCACACATGTGATATTTGTTGAAAAAAAAAAATGAGGAAGCAATAGTACTTTGGATCTATAGCAAATTGATATAAAAGTTACAACAACTTATATCCAATCGAGTTGTTGTAACTTATATCAATTTGCATTAAAACTTTGATTATTGAATAAAATTCTCAAAACTATCTCACTTAACTTGGCTCTAACAGTAAAATTATCGACTTATGTGAAATTTTGGCCCTTTAGAAGAAATTTGCACTTATTTTATCCCAAAATAAATGAATTCAAATGGCACATCTTCGGGACTAAATGAACACTCCATCCGATTATATATCATTCATATCAATGTATCGATCAAATACAAATTATGAACATTTAATAACTTCGACCATCAATAAATAATGCTATTTATCGAAGTTATGTGATTGTGATCATTTGATTCATTGTTCTCGTTAATTTTATGGAATAATTGAATAATAAAATTGTTGATGACTAACTAGCATCACTGGCAATGAACAAAATTACTCATGACCAACCAATAAAATACTGAAAATCTTTTAATGATTAGTTTGAAAATTTGTGCCAACTTCAGTGGTGATGACTGATGGGTAAAATTAACTCTAATACACACGCAGCGCATTATGACCCCGGTTAGGTGCAGTATAGTGGGAATATGGCACTTTACTACTTTAGACACCTCAACTTGCAATTTCATGGAAATAGCCTTTGACCAAATTAATTTTTCAAAAACTAGTAATCGCAATTATGAAATTTATAGAAAATATAATTGATAATTATTTATTAAATTAGTAATTTTATCCGTGCGATGCACGAAAGATATAATTGATAATTATTTATTTAATAAATTGTAAAAGTACACCGTCCGACATAAATTGTAAATTTATAGATAATGAAAAATACTCAAAAAGTAAAACATAAAATTGCACTTACATATTTCTTTTAACAGCTAATTGTTCATTTTCTAATTTTCTTTATTTAGTTAGGGGAAGTAAGATATGGACATATAACTTATTCTGTACTTGACAATTTTAATTTGATGACTGAAGTTAAGTTTACGATTTTTTAATTTCTAAATATTAAAATGTTTACAATTTTCAAATCGTAAAATGAAATAAAGAGGCTAATAGACATTTACAGAATTAATTTATCGACTCTCCATATAGCATTATAAAAATTTGTACTAACTATCTTAATGCAATAAGAGCATTCACAATGGATGTGTTAACTTTTATTAGTTAAATGTTGTCACATAGACAATACAATATATGTTAAATGTCACATCTACATGTTAACTTTAACTATTATATGAATGTCACATTAGATGTATTAAATTTACTCATCAATAACTAAATTAACCAATCAATGACTATTTAATATTTTAGATGTATAGATTAAATGAGACAAATTAAAAAGATTGATGTTGGAAAAAATAAAAGTAAAAGTAAAACTTACATTTATTATTTAAAACGATTTTACGAATGATATGTTTAAGTTTGCTCTCATTTCCTAGTTTGTGTTAATCTTCTCAATGAGATCTTGGATTTGACACTCATATTGCATATTTTTCGACTTCAAAATAATGCAATAATTATCAAAAGAGAAAAATAATCTATAATTTGACTTATTATAGATATTTTTTTCAAAAATCCATAAATCATTTATTACATACATTAATTGAATTTTCTTAATTCATGTAGTATTTAAAACGATTTTACGAATGATATGTTTAGAATTTTCTCTCATTTCCTAACTTGTATTAAATTTCTAATTGAGATCTTGAATTTAATACACATATTGCATATTTTTTTACTTCAAAATAATGCAATTATTATCAAAAGAAAAAAATAATTTATAATTTGACTTTTTTATAGATATTTTTTTTTCAAATCCATAAATCATTTATTACATGCATTAATTGAACTTTCCTAATTCATGTATTAAAATAAATTGATAAAAACAAGAAATTTCCTAAAATGGCAAGTGAAAATGAACGGGAAACTATGTGTTTATTCTGGTGACAGCTATTCTGTTTTTATATATATTATAAGATAAGTTGTAAAAATACAATGTTCAACAAAAATACGCAATGAACAACAAAAAACATTACCTGCATACACAAATTGTGGATAATTTATAATTTTCCTTTCTCCATATAAGATATATGTTTCGCGTAGAATTCAAACTACCGCTAACAATTAAAAGGATTCAGACAATGTGTAAGAAACAACACCTCGAGACAAAGTCTCAATAAAGGGTGTTTATTTATGAAGTTTACAATGAAAGCAAAACTCTTCCAAGGGGCACAAGCAAACAAAGTAATTGAAAGTTGCAAGAAAATTTAAATGAAAATAAATTACATATTCTCTATTTTGAGAGTGATTAATCGGAGGTCTAAACATCTAAGAAGGTATCGATAAGCACTACTTCTGCTTCGCCTTTATCATTCCAAAACACCATGCATTGGTGGAGCGATGAAGGTATGCACCGACTCTCATGAATCCAATCTCTTCCTAATAGCACATTATAATTAGTAGGACCGTCGATCACAAAGAAGACTATAGTCCTAGTAGTTGGTCCCACAGTTATATCTAATGGCATCACCCCTTTAGCTGAAGTTGCTCCTCCATTGAAACTTGTGAGAATAACTTTTGTCGGGATCATATCGCTCTCTGTTTTTGCAAACTTTCTCATCATCCTAGAAGGGATGGTATCTATGGCTGCTCCATTATCTAGGAGCACTTTTGCCACAGGTAAACTATTAACTAAGGCCTTCACATACAACGACCTCAAATGTTTGGTTAATTTCATATTTGGCCTCTTAAAGATGACCTTCTCAACTGCATCTATTTCCACTTGCTGCTTGTCTCTACCTAATCAACTTCTTGTGATGAGTTCACGTGCAGTATTTCACACTGAGTTTCTGCAATTTGAACCTCCTTCTTGCTATCCTCTTGTGATTCTTCTTTAGTTATCCGGTCTGTGGGGGGAGGCAATATCCTTGGAGGTGACCCATACTTCTCGAAGCGAGGTACCATCACCTTTCTTTTTAGTGTCCCATATAATACGTAGAAGTCAAAAGAACGCAATATGGTTCACCCAACAAATCTACCTCGCGGATACCTTCCTGATACAATTTCTTCAATAAATTGTTGCTCGACACTCTCCTTCTTTTTCTTTCTGCTTCCAAGTCAATTTCTTCTTCGATGTCAGTCATGTCATTATCCTCTTCTCCATCATATGCCTCCTGAGATGTTTGGCCTTCTTCTCATTCCAACACGCATGCTTCCTCCTCATTGTCTTCCCTTTCCTCCTCTTCCCTTTCCTTATTTTTGAATTCATTGGCTAATAAATAATTGTTAACTATAACAGGAGGTAGAGTACTAAATTGAATAGTGAGGGGTCGCCCTGGATCCTCTTCATCTTCATCCTTTTTATCACGTTCGAATTTTGACTTTCCAGTATTGCTTTCATTAATTCATCCATACTGGCCTCTTTATCCTCTTGGAGAATATTTTTGTAGCTACTTTGAGTAAATTCGGCATTTCAATGCGTAATGACCCCTGATGTTGTCTCATTATCCGTCCATCATTCCTTTGAAAATGCCTTTATTGTGTCCTAGTCATTTCATTAAAGGGTACAACCCTTCCTGCATTGTACTGAAATGAATGCCAAACATTTGGTTGACAAGGTCGTGGTCGTTCGACCATTATACATTGGTCTGAACTACCTCTCGAAAGGTGGTTTCCCATAGAACGGAGTGTTTCGCCCTCTAATAGGTTGGAAACTTGGAACAATATTTTGATGATGATGATGTCCCCATGTTCCTGTTTCTTTAGCATTCTCATAAACTCCTCTCCTACATCTTGCACACAAGATTTCTTCATCCTTTCTAAACTCTTTTCCTTTGAGACGTTAAAAAACACTGGGATGTGGGTCAAGATCTTCCTCTCCATTATCTACGACCAACTTAAGTTTTGGAAACCTATTCTTAAAACCAGTTGTTACCGTATTCACCTCAAGTGGCTGTGGGAAAGCATTTTCATCCACTACCATCTTCTTTTTTGCTCTAAAGGTAATTCTCCATGATTCAATTGCATCTTGTAGTACATGATGGAAAATCAAGCAATTGTTAGTCATATGAGACCACGCATTGTGCCATTTACAATATTTTTTACCCTTGATTCGTTCATGGATTGACAATTTATGCTTATCACTCAATTTTGTTTGCTTATCTTTATAAAGCTTATCAAATATGAGAACAACCTTGGTCACATCAAAGGAGAACACCCTAGCCTTTTTGTTTTCATCTCCCACAAGCTTATTTTTTTACCGTTGTGTCTGATTTGGCCACTAAAGGATAAGCATGTGCATCTCCCTTAACTAGTTCGGCCAAGCATACTTCGGTCTGATCATAATATCCGTCAATTGTATGCACATCAAAATTTGGGTCTCTATAATAGGTCCCTTTACTATAATTTTTCATTTGCTCTTCTTTTCATATTAAACGTTCATATCTAATCACGTTAGCACTCAATTGGAAAAGGTCAGGAAACACTATCCTGAAATTTTTTCTTTAAATCAATACTTAAACAACTTTGATCGATTTTCACAAATTCCTTTTCCGGAAAAGGTACAAAAAACTTGCTCTTGGCTGTTTTAAACCTTTGAAGGAAAACTTCTACTCATTCATTTGGCATTTGATGTAAATTCATCAAATCGACCAAAGTCACTTCAGATTTAGTTTTATAAAATTGAGCACGGAACAATTGTTCTAACCATTGCCATTTCTGAGCAGAATTTTCTAGAAAATTAATGAACCATGAGAAAGCAACCCCTGTTAGTAAACTAGGGAACAAAATCATTCTGTGGTAATCAGTTACTTCGCCACATTACAATGTGAATCGACCTATATGTTCCAGGGTAGAAAGTTCTCCCGTACCAGTAAACAGTGAGAACTCTGGTACTTTGTACCCTTTAGGCAATGTGTATGCTTGATCTACCCGATCAAGATATGGCTTCGTGTATGTTGGCCTAATAAAAGGACGCATTTCAAAAGTCATTTGATCTCGCACTATCTTAGTGATTTGATCTCTCAACAAGACGTTGGGATCATAAGTGACACCTATGGGTTGATTTCCTTGTGGTATCACTTGAAGCTTAATGTTTGGTACTGGATTTGTGTCAAAAGTGTCATTATTTAAACCATTGTTGCCATTAGTGTGAGCATTTCCCCCATCGTTAAAACGTGTGGCATTTTGTCCATTGTTCTAGACATTGTCTCTTGCATTTAGGTTACCCCCCAAGTTCGATATTCCATTATCATTACCTAAGTTAGCCGTTCCACCACCCCCGAGTTGGAGGTTGACGGTCCAAAAGGTACTTCTATTCCCTGATTTGGACTTACGATTGGAGAACAATCGTTCTGGCTTGAAAGTGGTGTCCTATATTTGGAAAAGTTGCCTGAAAAATTTGGCCCACTAACTTATTCATAGTTTCATTTAAAGCACTTAGTTGTTTGGCCATATTATCAGAATGTGCATTCCCACTTTGGGTAAACCTTTCTATATTACGAATATTTTGTAGATTTACCTCTTGAACGACATCTTATGTGAATTCACCAAGCAACGTACACATGGCTCGAGGACTCCAATCTTTCATTGGCTCGTACCAACTTTGATTCAATCCCTCTGTTCCTGGAGTGCTTTTTTGCTCCTCATATCTTTCGATCACAGACTAGACTAGTCGTTGGCTTGCTGGCTCCTTATCAGAATTATTATGAGGCATATTTCTTACTTTTGTATCTTCAAAAACCAAAGTTGTCCCACTGGACGTGCCAAATTGTTTAGAGCAGAAATTGAACTACCGCTAACAATTAAAAGGATTCAGACGATGTGTAAGAAGCAACAACCACTCGAGACAAAGTCCCAACGAGAGATGTTTATTTATGAAGTTTACAACGAAAGCAAAATGCCTCCAAGTGGCATAAGCACACAAAGTAATTGAAAGTTAAAAGAAAATCTAAATGAAAAGAAATTACATATTCTCTGTTTTGAGAGTGATTGATCGGGGGTCTAAACATCTAAGTTTCTGTTCTATATACAAATTGAAAATAAACTAACTACAACTGTGTTCTAACATTTGAATCTTTGACTTGCCGCCTCAACTTGTAGCTTGCATGGGATAACCATTGTCTATCATGTTGCGTAACCGTCACCCATTTCTTTATAGAACTGACATCCACTACTTAGTAAGTAATTTCCATGATCTTCTCTAACTGCCCATAACATGGAAACTGATTGTAGATGACTTACTGGATTGTGGAATGAGTTGTAAGAACTATTCTTCCTAACTTATTTGACTTGATCCTCTAATTGCCATTGCAATCGTTAAAGCACTATGGTGATCGTCCAATCGTCCAGTTCCCTTCAAATTTCCCTTTCATCTATATGTTTTCAGTCTTTATGCTGGGCCTCCGAATTGGGTATTTTTATGTGTCAACAATATCTTACTTGGTCTAATATCCTTCTATGAATAGCATAAGCTATCAAACATACTATTATTCAATGATTTCCTATGCAACATGACTCTTTATTTTTCATCGAGCAGTCGAATGGTCATGTTACCGAAAAAAATATTTTTGTACATGTTAAATAAATGTGTTTACTATATTCTATTTTAAATAGAATGAGTTTACTAACACCTTCCTTTTTTACTTTTGATAGAATTCAATGGACTAATTGTTAAGTTTGTAATATATATATTACAATTGAATCAATGAGTTTATTGGAACCTCTAAAGTTGTAGAAGTTAAAAGGACAATTGAATTTACTCCGAAAGATCGAATATCTATTATTTATTTCAATTTGATAAGGAAAAAATTCGAAATTAATTATTTAGGTCAAATTGACTTTAGGTAAGAAATGATATGCATAATTTCTGGCCTTAAATGAGATAAATTAAAAAGATTGGATATTGGAAAAAGTAAAGAGTATAATTAAAAAAATTTCCTTTAGCATTTGAGACGGGTTTATGAATGATATGTTTAAAATTTACTCTCATTTGTTAGGCTATATTAAACTTCTAGTTAAGATCTTAGATTTGACACCCATATGTTTTAAATTTGCCCCTCAAATCGATCGCCACCTTGAACTGGTATCAAAGCCCAAGAGCTTAAGTAAAACTTTGAATATAATAAAATGAATAATACAGATATTCACTACAACAAAAATAACCTCCGGCAACACGCAGAAAATGTTGCAAAAGGTCTTTTGCAGCGTTCATATGCTTGTTGTAAATTTCAGTGTTGCCTTAGAGGAAAGACTATGGTAACGTTCATTGCGCATTGCAAAAGATGAAATGCGCGTTGCGGTAGACCCTTGGTAACATTCATTGGGCGTTGTGGTAGACCTTTGGAAACGTTCAATGCACATTGCGGTTGATACTTTTGAATCCGTTCATTGCGCTTTGCGACAGATACTATGGTAGATACTTTTGACAACGTTCATTGCGTGTTGCGATAGATCTGTATCCTTACTTTTTGCAACATTCACTGAACCTTATCGTAGGTCTTTTTTTATGCATTATTTTTCTATTTTTAAAAGGCATTTTACACAAACAAAATTAAATGCATTTTTCATTAAAAAATTGTTTTTCATGTATAAAATAATATAAGAATTCATTTGTTCATTTTATATTCACGTATCTAGCATAAAATCAACTAACAACTCCAAAAAAATACTAAAATTAAAATCACTATGTCCTAAAAATATTCAACTCTAAACCAAAAATATCCCCTTCGATATCATGAAGTTGAGGAGTGTCCCATCTCACAAGTGACTGTTTTGGATATGTCAATCATACGTCCCTTCTTGCTCCTATACATCCACAAGAAAACCAACCATTTCCTGTCATATGAAGAACATTAAAACATTTTATTATTCCTAAGTTATCCTGAAATAACTTCTAAGTAGATGAGTAAACCAGGTAAATCAAATCTATTATTGATTGACACAAATTCTTGCGCTCTCACCAGGAAATTTGATGCTCTTAGTCTCTTATAGTGATGGTGGTGTTCTTGAGAGCCTGCAATTTGCAATTCTTCTGAAGGGAGATAGTGATAAGTACAAATTTGGTCACCAAACTACTGAACAAGATAGATAAAATGACTGAAATACAATTTAAGACTTCCTTCAAGTAATAAACACTCTAACGCTAATTGCTAAGTAACAAATAGAAAAGGATCAAATAATCACGTATGAGACACTTCTAACTTAAGCCTCACCTAATGAATCATGTATAACTAGACAACCCAAAAATTCTTTACTTTTTTTTCGTATGATACATGAATATGACATCTTCTTTCCATCTTTCGTGCCACAAGAAAACTGGAAAATAACAAGAAAAGTAGTGCACCTTAGAATTCCTTCAGCATTATCCAGAACAGTAGGAAATAAAAAACTCCGACTATATTTTGAGCTCGCCAACTTTCCCAATAGAAATAAGACCAAGAAGGACCAGAAATGAGAAGAGAAATATGTAGTTGGTGTGTATTTCTATGCTACAGTGGTGTGTGTGCATGAACTTGGTGTGCAGGCGTGAAGGGGGAGGGAAAAGGGGAAGGAGGACAATGGTGGTGGCGACACGAGGTGGTGGTCACCGTCGACTAGGGGAGTCAACCGAGGCCGAGAGAGACGGAATCGAGAGGAGAAGCGGATACCAGAGAGTTTGAGAGAGGTAGATCGTGATCTAGGTTTAAAGTTAAAGTAAATTTTAAATCAAGTCCCAAAACTTTAGGTAATATGAAATTTTACCCCAATTAAACCCTTTCGCAACATTCATTGCGTGTTGCAAAAGAGTACCATCTTGCAACGCGCAACGAACGCTACTAAAGGGTACCGTTTTGCAACATTCTTCTGAATGTTGCGAAAAGGTACCCTTTTGCAATATTCTTTGAACGTTGCAAAAGGGTACCTTTTTGCAACACGCAATCAAAGTTGCGAAAAGAGTACGTGTTGCAAAAGAGTATATTTTTACAATGCTCAATGAGCGTTGTGAAAGGGTACCCTTTTGTAACGCACAACGAATGTTGAAAAGACTTATATTTTGGCAACGCGCAATGAACGCTGCAAAAGAAAAATCTTTTTGCAACACGCAACCGCTAAACGTTGCGATAGACCACTTTTAGTAACATGCAATTAATGAATGTTGCGGTTTGCATGTTGCAAAAGACCATTTTTCTTGTAGTGATTGTAACTTTAAAAGAAATACAAAATATTAATATTTTGAATAATACTAATCGTAATAAATTACATGAATTAGCTACATTGTTAAGCGAAGAAGTAAAACAAATTAAAAATCAAGAGCAATTAAATGAGTTTAAAGGTAAAATACAAAAGAGATTAATAAAACTATCATTAGAAAACGAAGATATAAATATAAAAGAATTTTTAGATTAATATAAAACCATTATAAATCTATTTTACAAACAGAACAGTCAAACTCAAATATGATGGCTCACATGAGAAATATAAGATTAAAATTAGAAATTCTAAATCATATATAAAAAATGAAATATAATCAAAATTTAATGACACACATATATGTATAAATTCACCTATAAATTCTTATACTATAGAAAATTAGAAACAAGATTCTTTAAAGCAATGGGACAAAAATTAAAAATTTATAAACAAGAATTAGAAAGTATCTATACAAATAGAAAACATTTATGTAACAGATCCTCCTCCCAAAAAGGAAGAAGAACCAATGATGTATCCAATGATAGATACTAGTATACCACTAGTTAATACACTTGTAGGAGATTCAACTCAATCTAGAGTAGATAAAGGAAAGCAAAATGGAAATGATTAGGAATAGATTGTAGTAAAATGAAAATAGATGATGAAAGAGTTCCAATGGAAGGTGAAGAAGATTCAATAGAACGAGAAAATTATAATTTAAGAAAAAGGTCTGGAATGGACATAAAAACTAAAGATGACTTAATTTAGGCATACATATTGTTTCATTTGGTATGTTGATGGTTCACCAGCATCAACAACAGAATGAAAACATTAACTTATGAAACTTATAACAAAGTGAATATATATTCGGGGGCCCCAACATATTGGATTTGTGTTCTCTTTGAGGTGGGAAATATTGTTTGTATTTATTCATCAGAATCGTTAGAAGAAAAATCAATGCTACCAAAGGACGTTGTCGGATCTATTAAAAGATACTGCGAAGTCCTTACATACAAAAATATTTATATTAGCCTTGAATAGGATAATGAAGAAGATAAATTGCTACCAGTAAGTCTTGTTATAAGAATGGTCACAACTATTAAATAGCTTCAAACTGAAGGTAGTGAGATACACCAAACTACACTAGATGATGTTATTAATATGACAGTCTTTAGAAGAACAAAGGGATATAAGGAAAAAGTTGAATATATTCAAAAGGTAATAGAGGGAAAACAAAAGATTTGGGTGTACAAATCTCAAAATCATTTAATTTATTCAGAAGCAACATCGCTCACAAAAGCAGAAGATTGGATGTATCTAGATGCGTGGTGTGAAAATATATTTGAAATGGAGCCAGTAGAACAAATAAGATGAGAGAAGAATTGTGCAAATAGCTGTGGCGCTATCCAAATCACAACTATAGGATTTGTACAGATGGTGGCGACATGCCACCAATTTTGTTGGACCTAGAGGAATTCCCAAACGAGTGGCTTGAGAGTTACATGGAAAAATAATTGAAGCGGACTCCTTTATCACTACTTTTTAAAAATTTTACTTTGAAAAATTAAAATTGTAAGTCTCGTACTTTAGTTTTTTATAGCTATAGAACAAAAGACTTTAATTAAGTGCAGTGCACCTGACCCACTTGCCTTATCTCCACCATTATTGAAGGACAATCGTCTCTAAGAAAAAGTCTATAAATACCATTGTAATTCTAAAGTTTAAGGTATCGGATAATTACTATTTCTAAAAATTTATACAATTACAAGTCCCTTCAACCTTTCAGTGTGTTAGATTTTAGTTTTTCTTCTTTCAAAAACTATGAATATAGTAATCTCTATGGGGTTCTAAACTCCTTTGAGAGAGTATCAAGATTTTTTTTGAAGTATGTATGTATACTCTGATGTAAAGAGATATTAGTGTGATGTTTTTATAAAATCGGTTATTTCGAAAACATTTTTTTCATAAACTTATAATTTTCTCAAAAAGTCTTATCTTACGATACTCCGACGGTGAAAACGTTGAGGGTTGTGTTAGTATCCTTGTTACCGTTAGTCATGTGAAGGCTTTTAGGCGTTGTGTGGAGAAAGCGATGAGAACGATGATACTCACAAGGTATTGTTTTAACGGGAAGTTGAAAAGAAAACTGTGATTTGGTGTAATCTAAATTAAGATATGCGAAAGAGTTAGAGTTTGTTGGACCATAATCCACATTTATATTTACAAATAACACCGATCTAACATACATGAGTATACAACATATGGATGCAATCTTGAAGGAAATCTCATTTTAGTCATACTCCTTTTTACCTTCTGCAAGCTTCTGCTATTTACTATAAGATCTTTCTTTTATGTGCAAGTTACTCTTTTTATGTCTATTACTCGTTTAATATTTCTACAGAAGTGCAAGAATATTTAATTGAACTTGGACGTTGCATAACTTTAGATCATTGTAGAAAAAGCCAAGAAAGTAGATATTTTTACTAATCTCTTGTTAGTTTCCTGAAACATATTAGAAACATAAATATACCTTAATATTGAAGAGAAAATATAGTTGAACTTAATAGAATACTCCTTAAACAAGAAAATAAACTTTGAACTATAGAAAATTGTTTCTCGAATGGACATATTGATAAATACAAGTATCGCTGATTATTCCATTACTAGATCAAGACATTTTCATTTTTAATTTAGTGGCATGAGAATTGTAATTTTTAAAATTCATTAAATTTAAGGCTCTGTTTCTTAAAAATTTTATGTTTAAAAATGTGTTTTTTATGTTTTTGAAATAAGATGTGTGGTTGAAAAATGGAGAGAGAAAATATGTGTGGTTAAAAAATAGTTTGAGAAATTGTATTGTTTAAAAATATATTTTTTTTTTTTTTTGCTTTCCCAAACATAGGCTTAATCTTTTAGTAAAAATGCTTTTTTAGACAAAATTGATACTTTTACCAAATTATTATTTTCAAAATTCTCCGGTGCAGTACAGGGCAGCGCGTTTTAACCTTAGTTAGGCGCACATAGGGATTGGGGAGAGAGAAACAAACAATGGCGTCTCTAGCAGTCAACCCAGTTATAGCTTCCTCACCAACGGCAAGAAATTGCAGCTTATCGTATGCACCTTCCCACAAACTTAACCGACGCACCTCCCACCTAGCAGCGTTCCAATCAACTTCCCATCTTCTCACTTATTCCACATACCGTCCCTATGCCTCCAAGAACTCCATAGACCTCATATTTTCCTTCCCCACTCAGTCGCTTCCCTGGTAAGTGTCGGTGAGTACACATTTTAGCATTTGTGATTAGATTTAAAGAACCCTTATTGAATTTTATGTTCTTGTTTAGTTGCTTCCATTCTAAAAGTGTGTGGGGGTGTGTATGCGTATTTTAATTTTTAGCATTTGTGATTCAGATTAGGGAAATTTATGTTTAGGCCCTATTTGATTGGCAAGATTTGCCATGGAAATTGGCAAATATTTTCCTACTTTTCTCACTTCGTGTTGTTTGAGAACCCAAATTCAACCTAGAAGTTTTTTTTCCTTGGGTTACCTCACTCGACTCATTTACATTGGAATTGAGGACATCATTTTCCTTCGTTATTGGTGATAAAACATTTTCCATGGCAAATTTTTTTCGACACATTTGATCATTTTTAGAATTTGTAATTGTGATTAGGTTTCAAGAACCCATATGGAATTTTATGTTCTTCTATAGTTGCTTCCATGTCAAGTGTGTGGATGCACGTGCACGCACGCATTTTGCATTTGTAATTAGATTTCAATAACCCATATAGAATAATAAAATATCGTTTAGTTGCTTTCCTTCTAAGTTTGTGAGTTTACGTATGCACGCATTTTAACATTTTTGAATAGTTTTCAAGAACATGTACGGAGTTTATTGTTCTTGTTTAGTTTTGCTTCCATAAGGTGTGTGTGTGCAGCATGTTAATTAGATTTCAAGAATCCGTACTGAGCTTCTGTTTGACCCCAATTTTTTAAAATCATTTTCAACCGTCTATTTTATGGGACTTACAACTTTTATCAACTATACATTGCATCAACTTTTATCAAAAATTTGATAAGAATCTTATTTTTGTCCAAACAAAACAGGAGCTGAATTTTAAGTTATTGTTTATTTGCTTCCATGGTAAGTTTGTGTGCATTTTAGCATTTGTGATTAGATTTCAAGAACCCATATGAAATTTTATGTTCTTGTGTAGTTGCTTCCATGTTAAGTGTGTGGGTGTGGGTGTGTGCATTTTTGCTTTCGTAATTAGATATCAATAATCTATATAGAACTTGATGTTATTGTTTAGTTGCTTCCATGGTAAGTGAGTAGGTGTATGTACGTTTGCAGATTAGCATTTGCGAATAGGTTTCAAAAAGTCATGGAATTTATGTGTGGAATTTTATTTTCTTGTTTAGTTGCTTTCGTGTAAGCGTGTGGGTGTGTGTGTATGCACATTTTAGCATTTCTTACATAGATTTCAAGAACACATTGAATTTTTATATCCTTGTGTTTATTGATCATTTATTTATTTTTATTTTTTTACAGGAAGTTGAAGAGACTTACATTATGATTAAGCCAGATGGGTTTTAGCGTGGCCTTGTAAGATTTCATTAACTGTTATGGATATGATTGATATTGGGAATAGATTAGGGCTCTTGATTAAGTGTTTTGACTTTTGAGAAGATGATTTTGAATTATATTTTTTTCTTATAGGTTGGAGAGATAATTTCAAGATTTGAGAAAAAGGGGTTTAAGCTAAAAGGATTGAAGCTCTTCCAATGTCCCCAAGAATTAGCTCAGGTTTGTTTGTAAAAGACTTTTACTTGCATTTATTATTTCATTTTACTTATAATATAATACTGGTTTAATTATATGTTTGTGGTTAATTTGGTGTGAATCAGACCCTAAATCAAGTATTTGATGGAAATTAATTGAATTAGCATATGGATAAGTTGATGTTACTGGGAAACTGAACTCTGGGGTTGACATAATTCGATAGATCTGTCTTCTTTTCGATGAATTTTAAGAGACATTGAGCATCATAAGTTGCACTAAGTTACTTAAAAGTACGCACTGAGATGCTTAAAAGTAACTTTTACCTGTTTTTTAGTTTATCTACATTTGTAATGGTTATAGGAGCATTACAAGGATTTGCAGTCGAAGCCATTCTTCTCGAAACTGATTAACTACATTACCTCAGGTCTTGTCGTGTGTATGGTATAATTCTGCTCTTTCGCTTCCTTATTTTCTATACACTCAGTAGTTAGTATAAACCAATTATAATGTGGTTGTTATGGTGCATTTTGTTTATTAATTTGTAATAATTTTGTCAACTAGGCCTGGGAGGGAGTTGGTGTCGTTGCATCAGCTCGTAAGTTAATTGGAGTGACAAATCAGCTTAATGCTGAACCGGGCACAATCAGAGGAGATCTTATAGTTCAAACTGGAAGGTTGGGACACTAGATTTTTACTCATCACACTCTCCATCCTAATAGAATATATATATTCAAATTATTTACGCTCAACATTGTATTCCATCCCATTGGCAGGAATGTGGTTCATGGCAGGGACAGTCCTAAGAATGGCAAGTGCGAAATAGGTAAAATCTGCATTCTATTTGTTAAATCTTGTTCATTGTGCATATTAGTTTCCTAATGTTATATTAGTCAATTTCAAGTTATTCGACTAATTTAGGGTACATATGTTGCATAGAATAGCTGACCCCAAATTTATTGGGAATAAAGCTTTAGTTTGTTGTGTCAATGTCTGCATAAAATAGAAAAGTAGATCATTTTTTCCCTCTGGAACCAATCTGCTCAAGAACTCTCTTTGTAACTTCATTATTCAATTAATCTCATTATTATGGCCCATGAGCCTAAAACTCATTTCTTATGTGCAAAAACTTGCCTGGACTAAAAGTGTGACAAGAAGTGTAAACTTCTCCGACATTTTATGGTAGCACTTGTGTTGCTGTTACTTTAAACTATGACTAGTAAAAGAATCAGTTATTTCAGATTTTATTTATTTTGGTCATAATTAAAAATCTTTAGCTTAGCCAAACATTTGCTTTCGTTGTTTGCATCTATCTGGTTCAAAGAGGGAAGACTATGCAAATGGACACCAGTTCTAGAGCCATGGCTGACGAAATAGCATTTTTATGCATTATTGCTCTTGTATTGGTTTAGGGGTTCTTTTCCAGCCGTCTTGAGGACTGATTCGTCCATCTTTTTGTAAATTTGTACCTCAAATTCAATAGTTAAATATTTTACTCAACTGTATTAATGAAAATAAGGTTTAGTTATTCCTCGAAGAACAGTAACTCCCAATTCCTATTGCTTATTTGTCAATTTATTTTGCTGGTATGATCATTCAATCTAGTCCAATATTAAGTATCAAATTTTACTTACATTAATAATCATAATTTTTACTCAAATTTCGATTATGTTGAGATTAAGGTTAGTTCAGGTGATAAGCGTGAAGTAATATTCATATGAAAGTCCCAAAAAGTACACAATTGATGAAATAATTCTAATTAAAAATGTAGAAAATTTAAAGATGTGATGTAAAACTATCAAAATTTAGAAGAAGAAAATAGGGAACGAGAGTAGAGGAGATAATTCTCCTCATTCAATTGGTATATTTAGAATGAAACATTAAGCCCCTATTTATAAGGGTAGACAATGGTACAATCGTAATAATATAAAGTTTACAGGGATATAATGGTCATTCACAGTATAAATATTGATAACACTCTCCCTTGAATGACCTATTAAGTAATAGCATTCCTCGTTAAAACCTTGCAAAGAAAACCCGGTGAGATAAAACTTGAGTGAAGGAAAAAGAGTGCAACTACTCTACCTGATGTTGGTTATTGTGAATCATTGAGTCTGTTGTTCGAAATGACATCAAATAATAAGTATAACAAATCATGTGTTTCAGCTTGGAATTCTGAAGTGCTGTCTCATTAAAACCTTGTCAGTAAAACCCAGTGTGATAAAATCTGAACGAAGGAAAAAGAGTACAGTCTCTGCCTCGTTAAAACCTTGTCAGGAAAACCTAGTAGGACAAAACCTGGAAGAAGGAAAAAGAGTACATCATGATTCTCCATCTAAAGTGTACAATCGAGTATTCATGAACTTCTTGAATATTGATATCATCTTCCGTCTGGAATATGTATATATAAAAATCTCTTTGTGTGTAGCCGATATCATAAAATTCTTCATAAGATGTCTATGATTTTCTTCATTTGTTGATATGATTCCAACATAATTTAAAGAGATAGTTTGTATTTGAATTATAGCTCATAGCTAGCTGTGATAATATCTCAAAAACCTTGCTAGGAAAATCCGGTGTGACAAAATCTTAGCAAAGAGAAAAAGAGTAAATTTATTCTCATTAATACGCCATAATTGCTGTCTTGTTAAAAACCTTGTTAGGAAAATCCTGTAGGACAAAACATCATCTAAGGGAAAAAGAGTGCAGCGCGCATTTATTCCACTCATGGAATACCACAAGTATATTGATGCAATCTCGAAAACATATCTTTATGATGAGCTTTGTATAAATTGTTCATAACTCATTTATGATGTCATAACATGCTATATCAAGCAATGTTTTATTAATTGATCGATTGCATTTTTCAAATCTTGAATTGATTCACTTCTGGTGAATAATCGAATCTAGAATTTACTTCTGGTGAATAATTAAACACTATCCATTTCCAATTTCTAGAATTCACTTCTAGTAAATAATTAGATATTCATTTTTGAATTCACTTCTCATGAATAATCAATTTCCCATGTATCAAATATAATTTACAGTAATAGTACACTCCAATTTCAACATATTATATCATGGGGTCATTTGTATCATTCTGAAGTGATACTACTCTGGGTATATTGAATCTTTCAATGATTATACATGTATGTTCTTGCATCTTATAAACCACAATTTCTATTTTGCATAAGTATAATCAATCATTGAAAAAGATATCAATTTTGACATATAATTTATAATCATTTTACTTGAAATCCAATGTACTGCGATCGCCTGGTACATCAAAGAATACTCCAAAGTACAGAGATGAGAATCATATATTTTGTTCTCACTCATTAGTATATCAAAGAACTCAAGTTAGTGATTTAGATTATGGCTCGTCCGCTATATATTATGCCAGTTCTTCGAAAAATTTTGTGTGCAATGAGTCATCTTTTACGACTATATAATATTTTTCATTTGCACAAATAACTACTGGCTTTGTACATTTAAGTTTTTGGACTTCACGTCCTATAACAATAATCTCTACATTGGGATTTTATATTTGGCCAATGTGTTATATTTCATCAACCTCATTTTCACAATAGAGTTGTGTAATGTATGTAGTAAACTTATTTCTCGATTCCAATTCATCTCAAGAAATGAAAAATGTTGAAACATAAAGTTGTCAAATTGATTGGGCTTCCAAAATTTGTGCCAAAGAATTTAATTTTTATTGGATTAACTTAGAATTGGACAAGGGAGAAATTTTATTTGATTGCCTTTAAAAATAACAAGGATAAGGTTAGAAGTAGAGAATTAAAATAGTTTTGATCCAACATAAATAAATTTTGGGCTTAAAAACAAATAATGAATTTGAACACTTTTTAAAAATTCAGTTTTGGATTAAGATTTAAATAGACTTAAACTTTATCTACTTTAATATTGCTAGACGAACACGTCCTTAAAATAAATGGACAAATTCGTAGTGACACGTTTTTAAGAAACATTTTAATATTTATTTAAATAAGTAGGGGAAAATTCCTGGTCGCTACAATTCTACCCCCTTAAATTAATTTCGTCCTCGAAATTTAACTATTTTCAAATTATGCTCAATCTTGTTTTCTTTCTTCTTATTTCGGATAAAAAATTTCTCATTCTTTCTCGTTTAAGTCTCGAAATATTTCATTTCTCATGTATCCAAAATCAAAATAAAATAAACTTCATGAAAAATTATTTACCTTCGGAGTTGGCGAAGCGAAAAATGGCAGTGGCAAAAGTCGTCAAAACATTATTTATTATTATTTTAGCAAAGTCTCTTTTAAAAAAAATTGCAAGTCTATAGAAACGTAAACCCGCTCTGATACCACGCTGTAACGCCCTAAATTCCGTAAAGCCCGGGATGCCACTTCGTCCTTTAAAACTAACTTTATTGCAAAAAATAAACTGAATTCTAAACATCATATTTATCTTTTGAAAATTTCAATGGAAACTTAATTCTAATAAATTCATTTAAAACAATTCATAAAAATCTTAATTCTCAAAAATAACTAAATTTATCACGTTTATTATTTGGAAACTATAGTGAAAACTAAATCATATGAATTCTGAAACATTTATAAAACTTTAAATCTATATTTTTCGAAGGAAAGTAACGATAAATAATTTAATTGACAATATTCATAAATCTTGACTTTCAAAAAATAATATAATTTCATTATTAATCTGCCACCACTGCCCTTTCATTTGCCACCATCTCCAAAATCTGCAAAATCTGTTAAAAATGGAATGAGCATTTCAAAGAAATACTCCGTAGACTCATCGTCAATAATTAATTTACAAAATAATTGAATACTTAATTATGCAAGTAATACAGTGACCACATAATCATAGGCTCTTTAAAAAATCATAAGATGTGGGTAGTCTCGTCTCATGCATTTAAGCATTTAAGTTATGCAAAACTACATCATTATCTCATGCATTAAAGTATTTAAGTCATGCACAACCACGTTTGATTTTTATCTCATAAGAGATATTCTTGTCTTATCTCATGCATCAAAGCATTTAAATCACGTAAAATTCACATAATACATACAATTATAATATAAACTAATTAGTGGGGGCGAGTCTACCTCAAATCACGAGTTTGAAAAATAGAGGGAAAATGTCACGTCAATCCTTTAAGTCTTCGAACGTTTTGTCTAGCCAAAAGAAAATTAAATTAATTTAGTACTTCTAAAATTTAAAGATTAAAGTGATAAAATAAAGTTTAGGGACCTAATTGAAATTTTAAAGAAGCTGGGATTTTAAAAGTGTAGGGTCGAAATGGGCTTTTCAAAAATAGTGTGCTTACTGAAAATATTCTAAGACTATAGGGTCTTAATAAACATTTTAAAAACTTAAGGACTGAAATTTAACACTTTGGGAATCGGGGACTGACTTGATAAAAATAGAAAGTTTCAGGTCCAAATTCAGATTTTCATAAATACTTGGGACTTAAAATAACCAATTGAAACATTTTGGGTCTGAAATAAAGAATCTTAAACATGAAAGAGGCGATCGGGCCATCGCCGGTCCAGGCTACCGGCGAGCTGCGGCAGTATCCCCACCATCACTTGGCAGCAACGGAGGTGGTAGAGGGTGGCGAAATGGAAGATGTTTGGGGTTGATTTGTGCAACAATCGAGAGTAAAATCGAAATTTGAGAATGTGATTTTTCAGATGGTAATCCGGCATAGAAGGCCGATGATCGATGTTAGTATCTGGGTGAAGTTATTTCTTTGGTTTTTGGTTGATTTGGGTGTCAATTGGTTGGTGGCTTTGAGGTAGACTGATGAGAATCAAGGGAGTCAACCAAGTCAAATAAGTCAACCCTCGATATGAATACTGGTGAGGCCTATGACAAGATCCAAGGCCAAAGAGGTCTATGAGTCGATGGCGGGACTCATTCTTCAGCTCCGAAATCAAGTCCATGTGGAAGAGAACAAGATTGAGGTCAATTGCTTAATTTTGGAAGCTCGGGAAATTTCGATCGACCGAAACTCTGCAGAGATTTTAGAGGTAGCCTCAGTCGGGTTCGGCTGAGCGTCGTACGATCGAAAGTACTATTTCGGTCGACCAGGTGTTCGATGGAAATAGTTTCGGTCGACTGAAAGTTCCCGAATTCAAAAAGCGGGATTTTTTTTGCAATTTTTCAAACTTTCCACTTTCACTTTTGTAATATATATTGTAAATTGCTTCAAACCCTAATTTAGTTTTGGCACTAAGAACACTCCTTGGAGAGCATTTAGAGAGGTAACCTCCTTTCTTAACTTGTAATTATCTTTGAAATTTTCTTCAACTTATATATTGAGAATTTATCTTGTGTATTTATTGTTGTTTATTACACAAATCTTGGTGTTTTTCTTAATCTTTCCATTGGGCTATGGTTCACTTTTCTTAGAATTTTGGTTGGGTTAAACTTGGGTCAAGATTCTCCATTTTTACCATTTTTAGCTTTCTTGGGTATTGTTGTTGAATTTTTGGTTTAATCACCAAGGGGGTTCACATCATTTGATATCAGAACTTGGCTCTAAAAATGGGTAGTCTTATCTTTAAATTCTTGTTGTTCTTGTTATTCTCCAAAAAAAATGAAAATTCCAAAACAATTGGGGAAAATTCGAAGCCCATGAATATTTCTTGATTTCTACATATTGGGCATTGTTGTTATTATCAATTTGAAAAGTTGTTGGGGGGTTACATTTGAACAAACACTTGAAAATTAGAAACTATTTAGGTTGGCATCATAAGTGTTTGACAAAATGTCTCAAAGAGTGTTTCCATATTGAATCCTACCTTTCATTTACCAAACACATTCCTAATTGAATTCTTTGTGTCTTATATCAAGCTTTTGTGACTATACCCTTGAAAATCTTGTTAATCAAGTTCAATTCCTTACTTTCTTGTATAATAGAAAGCAAATAAATTTTACTTGCTATTGTCTCAATCCTTCCCTTTGCTTCCTTGTTGTTTGTAGAATTTGTGCTACACAAGAATTGAATTCTCAATCCAGTTGAATTACGTTCCTTGGAGAGTTTGAGTAAGAAAGTTTGGAGTGGTAAAAGGCAAGAGTTGGGAGCTCATTAGAGGGAAAAAGCCTAATTGAGTGAAACACGAGCAAAAATATTTTGTGAGGACACTTGCACACTTACACTCCATGGCTAATATAAATCAAGTAGACAAGATTCTAATGCACAAACTCAAGAGTTAAGGGATATGATACAAGCTCTCACGGTTACCATGGCGGATATGGGAGAAAGATTGGAGGGGAGATTAGCGAGGTTGGAGACTAGGAGGGAAGTTCCACCCCCAAGGGATGATAATGTTAGGAGGGGTGATAGGAGAAGGGGTAGAGATGAGTATGAGGATGATGGTGTTGATGATGATGAATTGGAGAGTGAATGGGGTAGTGACCAAAATTGGAACATGGTTAGGAATAGAGGAGGTAGGAATGTGAGGGGAGTTGGTCGAGGCCATGGGAGGAACCATAGAGGTAGAGATGGAGTGGATGGCAATCTTGGAAGCATAAATATGAAAATTCCTTCTTTCCATGGGAAGAGTGTTCCGGATGCCTACTTAGAATGGGAAAGAAAAATGGAATTGATTTTTGAATTCCATAGGTACTCCGAGGATAAGAAGGTTATGTTAGCGGTAGTGGAGTTTGCCGACTATGCCTTAGCTTGGTGGGAAAATTTATTGCTCACTAGGAGAAGGAATCTAGAGGGTGGTGTGGATACTTGGGATGAATTGAAGAGTCTTATGAGGAGAAGGTTTGTACCTAGTCACTACTATAGGGGCTTTATCAAAGATTACAAACTCTTACTCAAGGACTAGGGGAGTTGAAGATTATTACAAGGAGTTGGAGAAGGCCTTGATGAGGGCTAATATAGAGGAGGATAGAGAGGCTACCATGGCTCGATTTATGAGTGGGTTGAATAGGGAGATAGCCAATGTGGTGGAGTTACACCATTATGTGGAGGTGGAGGAGTTGGTGCACATGGCTATTAAAGTGGAGGCTCAATTGAAGAAGAAGGAGCAATTTAAAAGAAAGGGACAAGAAAAACTTCGGGGGGGGGGGGTCCTAGTTCCACTTGGAAGTCTAAGTGGGGGAGTGATAAGGTTGATAAAACACCACTTAAGGACAACATTGAAACCTCCAAGGGGAAGGTATTTGGTTTCGTCAAGGATAAGCCCAAGGTTGTTCCTACAACTTCTAGGAGTCGGGATATTGAAAGCTTCAAATGTAAGGGATGGGGGCATTATTCTCGAGAGTGCCCTAACAATAGGGTGATGTTTATTAAGAATGGACAGTGGTACTCGAAAGATGAAGAGGACGAAGAGAGAGTGCAAGTTGGGGATGATAGTGATGGTGAGGAAGAAGAGGTGGATGGAGTTGTTAGTCCACCCAAGTCCTTGGTCACCATTAGATCTCTCAACACCCAAACCAAGGTGGATGAGACGGATAAGCAAAGAGAAAATATTTTCCACACTAGGTGTCTTGTGAGGGACAAAGCTTGTAGTCTCATCATTGATGGGGGAAGTTTCACCAATGTAGCTAGCACTAGTATGTTAGAGAGGTTGGGATTACCCTTAATGCCACATCCTAGTCCTTATAAGTTATAATGGTTGAGTGATTATGGTGAGTTGAAGGTAAGCAAGCAAGTACTTCTTACTTTCAACATTGGGACATATGTAGATCAAGTACTTCGTGATGTGGTTCCCATGTAAGCTACACATATATTATTGGGTAGGCCATGGCAATATGATAGGAGAATGTTGCATGATGGGAGAAAAAATAGGTATAGCTTCCAAATGAATGGGAAGCCCGTAACACTACTATCTTTGATTCTTTGAGTCCGGAAGAAGTGTATAAAGACAAATTGAAACTCAAAAGGGAGGAGGAATAAGAAAAAAAAAGATGGAGTTGAGTGGGTACAAAAAAGAGAATGAAAAAAAGGGGAGAAAAGTGGTGAAAAAAATGAGAAGGTGAAAGAAAAAAGAAAGAGAACAAAAGATGTTGAGAAAAAAATGAATTTTTATGCTCGTAAGAGAGATGTGGAGAGAGCGTTAAAAGAAAAGCACAACATCCTTTTGATGGTGTATAAGGAGTCTCTCCTTACATTTGATGAATCTCACACTTCCCTCCCCACTTTAGCTACTTCATTGTTGCAGGAGTTTGAAGATATCTTCTCGGAGGAGATGCCTAGTGGACTTCCACCCATTAGGGGTATCGAGCATCAGATTGATTTCATTCCCGGAGCCGTCATCCCAAATAGACCGGCATACCGAAGCAACCTGAAAGAGACCAATGAACTCTAAAAGCAAGTTGAGGAGTTGATGAGCAAAGGATATATTCGTGAGAGGATGAGTTCTTGTGCCGTTCCCCGTACTACTAGTGCCCAAGAAGGATGGAACCTATAGAATATGCGTCGATTTTCGAGCCATCAACAACATAACGGTAAAGTATCGACACCCCATTCCTAGGTTAGATGATATGCTAAATGAATTGCATGGTTCTTGCATTTTTAGAAAAATTGATTTGAGGAGTGGATACCACCAAATTAGGATGAGAGAAGGAGATGAATGGAAAATCGCTTTTAAAACTAAATATGAGTTATATGAGTGGTTGGTCATGCCTTTCGGTCTCACTAATGCACCAAGCACTTTCATGAGATTAATGCATTATGTTTTGCGTGCATTCACTGGAAAATTTGTGGTAGTTTACTTCGATGATATTTTGATTTATAGCAAGAATTTGAATGAGCATATTGAACATTTGAGATGTGTACTTTTGGTTTTAAAAGAAGAAAAATTGTATGCTAATCTCAAAAAGTGTAATTTTTGCATGGAGAGTGTTGTCTTCCTTGGATTTGTAGTTAGTACTAAGGGGATAGAGGATGATGAGGAGAAGATCAAAGCCATTAAGGAATGGCCCACTCCCACAAGTGTCACCGAGGTAAGAAGTTTTCATGATTTAGCTATTTTTTACCGTCGTTTTATCAAGGATTTTAGCATACTAGCTTCACCACTTACCGAGGTTGTCAAAAAGCATGTTGGTTTTAAATGTGAGGGAGGCACAATAAAATGCGTTTAATGAAATCAAGGAAAGATTGTGCACCGTCCCGATTTTTTCTTTGCCTAACTTTGACAAAACTTTTGAGATTAAATGTGATGCTTCAGGCACAGGTATTGGAGCAGTTTTGATGCAAGGAAAAAGACCAGCTGCCTACTTTAGCAAGAAGCTCAGTGAAGCAGCCTTGAACTACCCTACCTATGACAAGGAACTCTATGCGTTGGTGAGAGCATTAGAGACATGACACCACTACTTGTGGCTTAGGGAGTTCGTCATCTACACCGACCATGAATCGTTGAAGCACTTGAAGGGGTAAGGGAAGTTAAGCAAGAGGCATGCCAATGGTAGCCGGCGCTCTTTCTAGAAGGTATGCTCTTATTACTACCTTGAGTGCAAAGTTGTTAGGTTTTGAGAGTATCAAAGACTTGTATGTGCATGATGTGGATTTTGCAAGTATATTTGTTTCATGTGAAAGGGTTGCATGCGATAAATATTATAGGCATGAGGGATTTTTATTTTGTGAAGGTAAACTTTGTGTACCCAATTGCTCCTTGAGAGAGTTGATGGTGAGGGAAGCCCATGGAGTAGGTTTAATGGGTCACTTTGGGGTGATGAGGACCTTGGAAATCTTGCAAGAACACTTCTTTTGGCTTAAAATGAGAAGGGATGTTGGGAGAATTTGTTCTAAGTGCATAACTTGTAGGAAGGCCAAATCCAAGGTAGCACCACATGGGTTACATACACCCCTACCCGTTCCTAGTGAACCGTGGACCGACATCTCCATGGACTTTATTTTAGGTCTACCTAGGTCTAAGAAGGGGAGCGATTCCATCTTTGTGATAGTTGACCGATTTAGTAAAATGGCACACTTCCTTACTTGTCATAAAACCGATGATGCCACTCACATAGCCGACCTATTATTTAAGGAAGTAGTGAGACTCCACGGGATTCCTAGGAGCATTGTGTCGGATAGAGATATCAAATTTCTTAGCCACTTTTGGAAGGTTTTGTGGGTAAAATTGGGGACTAAACTTTTATTTTCCATGACATATCACCCTCAAACCGATGACCAAACCGAAGTGGTTAATAGAACATTAACACAACTTCTTCGCACTATCCTTAGGGGCAATCTAAAGAATTGGGAAGAGTGTCTACCTTTTGTTGAATTTGCGTATAATCTAAGTGTTCATTCTATTACTTATTTTTCTCCATTTGAGATTGTTTGTGGTTTTAACCCATTAACTCATTTGGATTTGATTATGTTGCCTATTGATGAAAGAGGTAGTTTAGATGGGAAGAGGAAGGTGTAGTTAGTCAAATCTCTCCAAGAGAAGGTCAAACTCCAAATCGAGAAGAAGAATGAACAGTATGCCTCCAGTGCCAACAAAGGTAGAAAGCGAGTGTCATTCGAGGTTGGTGATTTGGTATGGTTACATTTGAGGAAAGAGCGGTTCCTGAACTAAAGAAAGTCAAAATTGCAACCACGTGATGATGGCCCTTTCAAATCATCGAGAATATTAATGACAATGCCTACAAGCTAGACCTCCCAGGTGAGTATAATGTATCGACTTCTTTTAATGTTTCTAACTTATCCCCTTTTGATGCAGGTGAAGATTCGAGGTCGAATCCTTTTCAAGAGGGAGGGGATGATGAGAATCAAGGGAGTTAACCAAGTTAAAGTCAAACAAGTCAACCCTCGATAAGAATACCGGTGGGGCCTATGACAAGATCCAAGGACAAAGAGGTCCAAGAGTCGATGGCAGGACTCATTCTCAAGCTCCGAAATCAAGTCTACGTGGAAGAGAACAAGATTGAGGTCAATTGCTTAATATTGGAAGCTCAGGAAATTTCGGTCGACCGAAAGTCGCTTCGGTCGACCGAAACTCTGCAGAGATTTAGAGGTAGCCTCAGTCGGGTTCGGCTGAGCGTCGTACGACAGAAAGTGCTATTTCGGTTGACCAGGTGTTCGACTGAAATAGTTTCGGTCGACCGAAAGTTCTCGAATTCAAAAAGCGGGATTTTTTTTGCAATTTTTCAAATTTTCCACTTTCACTTTTGTAATACATACTGTAAATTGCTTCAAACCCTAAATTAGTTTTGGCACTAAGAACTCTCCTTGGAGAGCATTAAGAGAGGTAACCTCCTTTCTCAACTTGTAACTATCTTTGAAATTTTCTTCAACTTATATATTGAGAATCTATCGTGTGTATTTGTTGTTGTTTATTCCACAAATCTTGGTATTTGTCTTAATATTTCCATTGGACTAGGGTTCACTTTCCTTAGAATTTTGGTTGTGTTAAACTTGGTCAAGATTCTCCATTTCTACCATTTTTAGCTTTCTTAGGTTGGTACAAAAAATTGTTGTGAAAATTTTTGGTTTAATGACCAAGGGGGTTCACATCATTGACAGTGGTGGTCGGCTATGGTGTCGGATGTGGAGGCGTGCCGTCATTTGCTCATTGATTTTGGCTTGAGAATTTGATGTGGGCCGTGATAAATTTCGAGGGGTGACAGGTATGTTGTTGGCTACGGTTCGGTCTCGATTTGGAAAAAATTGGTGATGTGATGGTGATGGCGGTTTGATGACAACCGTGTGTAGCCGAGAGTGTGGTTTGGGTTGATAATTTGAACCATGGTGGTTGGCAATGGCTCGGCGGTGTTGATGGTGGAATATTGGTGTGGTTGATTTTGAGACTCAATTAAGGTTGATTGCAGATTGGTGGAGGATGAAGTGTTCCTCCCCGGTATTCTGTCTGTGTTTAGTGAAAGGTGGGGGAACGGAGATGAAGTATATGCTGGTTGTCGACTCAACCTTTGGTAAGTTTGGTTAGGTTTTTGATTGATATTGAATTTTAGGATTTGATTATGGAATATGGATATGTTGTCGGGGGAAATTGTGTGAAATGGGGAATGAACGATTTAAAGATGGAATTCAGCCATATGTGGGAGGAACATGGAAGGGAATGTAGTCGAATTGATTGGTTGTTCTAAAGTAGAACAAGGAAATATTGAACGTGATTAACCCAAATTGAGTAAATGATAAAATTGGAATTATGGTAAATATTTTAAGGAAAGATTTGGGAATGGAAGTTTCCAAGTTGGATAAAATTTTTCTAGTATTGAATTAAGGAAGGGTTTAAATAATTTAAATTGGGCAAATAAAAAAATTGGGAAATTTGAACTAAAAGATAAATGAATAAAACTTGGGCTAACTCTAACTTGGATTTAAATTGGTAAGTCATGAGAAAATAGGTAATGATTATGGAAGTGGAAATCAACTGAAAATGAAAAAAAAAAAACGTGGGGAGGAATTTGGAAATAATATTAAGTATTTAAAGTAGGATTTGGGAGGGGAAGAATTGTCTAATGAAAGGTAAAATTTCAAAACAGAATAAGGAGAGATTTAATTGGATTTAAATTTATAAGTTATGGTAAAATCATGATTGATGGTAATTGGGGAAAATAGAAATCTATCAAGAAATGAAAAATGTGGAAACATAAAGTTGTAAAATTGATTGGGCTTCCAAAATTTGTGCCAAAGAATTTAATTTTAATTGGATTAACTTAGAATTGGACAAGGGAGAAATTTTATTTGATTGCCTTTAAAAATAATAAGGATAAGATTAGAAGTTAAGACTTAAAATAGTTTGGATCCAAAATAAATAAATTTTTGGCTTAAAAACAAATAATGAATTTGAACACTTTTTAAAAATTCAGTTTTGGATTAAGATTTAAATAGACTTAAACTTTATCTACTTTAGTATGGCTAAAAGAACACGTCTTTAAAATAAATGGGTAAATTCGTAACGACACGTTTTTAAGAAACATTTTAATATTATTTAAATAAGTAGGGGAAAATTCCTGGTCGGCACAAACAATAACTCCCAATTCATATTACTTCTTTATCAATTGATTTTGCCTCTATGATCATTCAATCTAGTCCAATACTAAGTATCAAATTTTACTTGCGTTAATAATCAGAGTTCTTACTCAAATTTCGATTATGTTGAGATTAAGGTTAGTTCAGGTGATAATAGTGAAGTAATATTCATATGAAAGTCCCAAAAATTACACAATTGGTGAAATATTTCGAATTAAAAATGTATAAAACTTAAAGATGATAGATTCGTTTCATGCATGCATCTCTATTTTGCATCCATCATCGAAAAATTTGTTAAGTTGTGAAACCTAATTATTTGTCGAGTCTAATTAATGTTGACCTTAATTCTAGTTAAGGACTTTTTAGGATTGTGTTATTGTAAAATTCTATTATAAAATTGAAGGCCTTGTATATTTTAGATTCACACTATTCAATCTTATAAATAAGACGCAAAACTTAGAATTTGCAGTTAGAGCATTTGGATGTAAACAATCTATCTTCATGGTGATTTGGAGGAAAACATTTACATGATTCAGATACAAGATTTCGAGTGATATAAGAAGTTTGACAGTTTTATGGATAGTAACGACTTCATCAAATGTCAAGGAGATCATTGTTTCTATGTAAAGAACCTTACTAACTCTTATATTATTTTGTTATCATATGTTGATGACATGTTAATTATGGTTGTTTGCAAGAGATAGATAAGTTTAAAAGTTTATCCAATGAGTTTGCAATGAAGGACTTTGGTGCTGCAAAACAAATAATTAGGATGAGAATTATTAGAGACATTGATGTCTTGAAATTATCACAGGAAGAGTATGTGAAGAAGGTGCTAAGCAGGTTTAGTGTAGATGATGCAAAACAAGTAAGTAATCTTTTGGGTAGTCACTTTAAGCTAAAATGAGCAGTCAAGCTCCATAGAGAGAGCCTACATGGCCAAGATGCCTTATATCTCTGCTATTGGCAGTTTTGTGTATGCCATGATGTGTACAAATTGGATATTACACATGCAGGGGGAGTTGTTAGTAGATATATGAGCAATTTAGGTAAATAGTATCTGGAGACTGTAAAGTGGATTCTCAAATACTTGAGATGTAATTCAGATTCATTCTTGTACTTTAGAGAAGATGTGTTTTTCCTCTTGTAAGCATTTTTTTTCATTAAAATGAATTTCTGCAGCGGTGGAAGATGATGCAGTCTCACATTGAGGTGAATATATATAAATCTTGTATTTCTTGATTATTTTTTCTCTTTTTTATACTAATTGCTCTCAATAAAATAGAATTAGGGTTCCTAATTCTCAACAAAATGCTCATTGTACTAAGAAATTTACCTAAAAAATCAATTTTTAATGCCCGCCAATCAAGATTGTCTATCAAGAAAAGACCAATAGCTTGTATACTACTACTAATTGTAGAATAATAAAATAATTTTATTAATTTACAGAAATAGAACAAAGCAGAAAAGAAAGATTTGTAGTAAACGATAATCAATAAAAGTAAGTAGATTTTGCAAATTGAGGCATGTGTTTTATACAGTTTCCTTAAAAATGATTTACTTCCTCACCATACGTGCTTGGTGTAACAATTGAGTGTCTTAACTATAACGGAAATCTCTTCCTCTTTCCCACAATCGGCTTCAGCACGTCCACTGTACGTTTTCAATACTTTGCAACATCATTCGACTCTGTAACATCCACAGCCATGTCGGGCATCCTCTAATCGTTTGTCACCATCGCAACATCCTCTGATACCTGATGGTCACCTTCATCACATCATTAGTCGTTGACCCTGCACCTCGACGGTCACCTAATCTACATCGTCTCCTATTTCATCACCACGACGGTCACATGCTCTTTCATCAGTGCCGCCTCCATCACCCATATGTTACCTACTCTAGCTTAGTTCCTTGCTCCGTCGATTTGTCCACGCCTCAACTTCCGCCTATGATGGTCATTCTGGTTCATCATGTCTACCGTCCTCACCATCATGCACATCGACATGCCTATAGTCCTTCCCACAGTCATGCCTACCGCCCCATCATCATGCCTAATGTCAACCCCATCGTCGACACACCATCATACTTCTCTCCATGAGTCTGATGGACGTGCATAACATGCCACATAATCTCATCCACCTTCCTATCAAGGGCCACCAACTCCTATGGAAAATCACCAACCTCAACTCGAATGACCCCGATGAGGTGCCCACTTAGATTACAAAGCCTACTCAGGCGTTTAAACAAATCACCTGAGTAAGCTTGGTGTTGTGCTTCTTCCACCCTGGGAGAAGGCGATCTATGAGGGAAATGTATAGGTACAAGAGATCTCCTCGGTGTAGGATCTCTTGAGTGGCGACGACTGACATTCTACTAGATGATAATACAACATAAATAAAAAAAAACAAAAATTAACTATTTAATTAAAATATTACAACATGAAGAGGTAATCAACAAATCGTACTAACTAAACATACCATGAGAGTAATGATCTATAAGAAGAATGTGTAGGTGTGGGAGATTTCCTCGATGTAGGAGATCTCTCGAGTTGTGACGACCATTGTTCTACTGGATGATTATCCTACACAAATAAAAAATAATAATTATTTAATTAAAATATTACAACAAGAAATGATAATCAACAAATTATATTAAATAAACATATCAATCCATGCATGCATGTAGGGTCAGGAAAGCACCCTAGAGATAGAAGGATCTCATAGTCATTACGAACCAATAATAGAGTTGAGCTCACTTAGGACATTATTGAGCATGTAAACTAAAAAAAAACATTCATACTGTAGAAAGACTTGCTCAAAATGAAAATAGGCATTATGACAATATAGTCAAATAGTTTGGTTTATTAAACGAACTTATGAATAAACTGGTAGGCCAAGTATGTCAAAGAAATCCTATGAGAGGGAGAAACACTTCCAAACTAAGAGCCTAATAGAAATGACTCACCAAATGCAAATGCAAATGCAAATATTCGTTTACCAACAATGAACATGAGTCAGGACCTAGAAGCACCACATATTGGTCCATCCAACATGGGGGTCTTGGATTTCGAAAATGAAAATCTTAATCTTAATCTTAATATATATTAAGACAAGATAGTTGACCCAAGTTTTTCCGCCAAAACTGTTGACATCATTTTTTTTTCGGTCAAAATATGGAATTTATTTGTTTGACTTAAGATCATTAAATATCAATTATATCAGCACCATTGTATTGACACTCATTCTCCACTACACGAGAATCAGTGTATGGGTACTAACAAATTGTTTAATCAATTCTATAATACATTGATTCATTAGTTGGATCATTTTTATATGGATTTCAAGAACAAATTATGTAACATTCAAGAATGTAAAAAAAAAAAAACAATTTCCTTTTGTGAAATAAATTTTTTTTTTTTTTGTATCATTGTTATATTTTGACATTATTAAAAATATCTAAAAAAATATTATTTGTAACGTTAAGCAACATTAACTCAAGAAATAAAAAATATTGTTATTTTCCATAAATAAATTTAATACACGTGCAATTCCTTTTCATGTATTGATTGATGTTCTGCACGATCTAATTGGAAAGTTTTAATATCCTAAATTTTAAGGATTGATATAATAAAGTCCAATAAAGAAATTATGTCTATTCATTCTTTGAGAAAACATTTTTTTCCTATGATCATTCTTTGAATTATATTTGGCATTCATTAATTGACATCTCATTTTTTTAAAATTCGTTTTTAACTATATTTTATTATTGAGGTATTCTATACATGATATAAAAAAAATCTTTACTTTTTAACCATATATTTTCCTATAATATACATTTCTTTTTAATTGTATTGTATGCAATGACCATGAATCGTAATTGTTTAAAAATTATGAACCACAATTATTATTTTTAAAGAAGTTTTTTTTTTAATTTACATTGAATTTTGCTATTGAATACTTTTTTGTTTCTTCATATTATTTTCCATAATATATGAATTTAATTGTTTTTGTTATATATTTCTCACATTTTCATTAATTATTGAATATATTTAGTTAGTTATTCATTAATTAATAATTATAATTTTTTTTGGTCCGTGCAACGCACGGGTCCGAATACTAGTACAAAATAAAATACAAACAGAATACCACCTTATATTTTTTGGCCTTTTTTATTTTTTCACAAAAAATTAATTTTGGTAGGATATGATTCTCAAAAACCCTTAAGGCTTATCTTATCCCAACAAGTTAAGGCAATAACAGCCCAAAATCCAAACACGTCTCTACACCAGTCTCCTCTAGTCCTCCAGTCTCTCTCACCCAAAAAACCTCCAAAAGGCAGACTCCAAAGTCCAAACCCTACTTGCTGGGTGTTGCCGCCTCCGCTACCCCTGCCCGACAGTTCTGTAGACGCCGGCACTCGACAGATTCCGCACCACACGGCCCACAGTTAACAGTCCACTCCAGAGCGTCAAGCGGCTCCAGCCCTCTTCCGCTGCTCTTCCCTTGAGGCCTGCGTGAGTCCGCCCATTTTAGCCTTAAAAAGGTAAAGAACAAAGATCATAAAAATTCTGTAGAAGCTCCCGCTGCTTCCCTGAATTTCGGATGCAATCTCTGAAGGTACTTAAACTGTGTATTCGAATTTTGTTTTCAAGTTTCGATTTTTGGAATTTTGTTTGATTTAATACTTTTATTATGTTTCGTAGTTCTAATTAATGAATTATTTGATTATGCTAATTGATTAAAGTTCAAATAGAGTCATAGATTGAACTGCTTCAAAGGGCTGAAATGAAGAAATACAGAAATCCTTCCACTTCGAGACATTTTAATCACATACTTGATCAAATGAATACTCTAGTCTCTAGAAACAGTTTCCATTTGGATTTATAAAGCATGAACGTTTGAAATAACAAATATGTGAAATAGATTTTTGATTTTCAATTTTGTTGTTAATTCCCTTTAACTTTAATAACATCACAGATTTGCATTTGAAATTTGCATTTTACACAATCTGCTGGCCTTCGTTGCTTGATTTACATTGATGACTTGAGATTGAATCAAACAATCAATTGACACTGGACTGTGATTGTGAGGTTAGTGAAGAAAATGTGATTTCGAGATTTGAATGTGCGAATTTGACTATGTCATGTGAGTTATAAATTATAATGTTGAGTAAGTCATTTTTAAATTATGTTATATAACGTGATTTGGACTAAGTTGGTTTTTGATTATGTTATTTATATATAATGTTGAGCACGTCACTTTTAGATAATGTGATGATTTGACAACGTTCATTGCGCGTTGCGATAGACGCTTTTGACAACGTTCATTGTGCATTGCGATAGACCTGTATCCTTACTTTTTGCAACATTCACTGAATGTTGTCGTAGGTCTTTTTTTTGGCATTATTTTTCTATTTTTAAAACGCATTTTCCAAAAACAAAATTAAATGCATTTTTCATGAATCAAAAAAAATAAGAATTCATTTGTTCATTTTACATTCACGTATCTAGCATAAAATCAACTAACTACAACAAAATACTAAAATTAAAATCACTACGTCCTAAAAATATTCAAATCTAAACAAAAAATATCCCCTTCAATATCATGAAGTTGAGTGGCCCATCTCACAAGTGACTGTTTTGGATATGTCAATCATACGCCCCTTCTTGCTCCCATACATCCACAAGAAAATCAACAATTTCTTTTCAAATGAAGCACATTAAAATATTTTATTATTCCTTAGTTATCCTGAAATAACTTCTAAGTAGATGAGTAAACCAGCTAAATCAAATCTATTATTGATTGACACAAATTCTTGCGGTCTTACCAGGAAATTTGATGCTCTTAGTCTCTTATACTGATGGTGGTGTTCTTGAGAGCCTGCAATTTGCAATTCTATTGATGGGAGATAGTGTAAGTACAAATTTGGTCACCAAACTACTGAACAAGATAGATAAAATGATTGAAATACAATTTAAGACTTCCTTCAAGTAATAAACACTCTAACGCTAATTGCTAAGTAACAAATAGAAAAAGATCAAATAATCACGTATGAGACACTTCAAACTTAAGCCTCACCTAATGAATCACGTATAACTAGACAACCCAAAAATTCTTTACATTTTTACGTATGATACATGAATATGAGATCTTCTTTCCATCTTTTGTGCTACAAGATTAAAACATAGAAAATTGGAATATAACAAGAAATGTAATGCACCTTAGAATTCCTTCGGCATTATCCAGAATAGTAGGAAATAAAAAACTCCGACTATATTTTGACCTCGCCAAATTTCCCACTAGAAATCAGACCAAGAAGGACCGGAAATGAGAAGAGAAATATGTAGGTGTGTGTTTCTATGCGACAGTAGTGTGTGTGTGTGTGTGTGTGCATGAACTTGGTGTGTGGGCGTGAAGGAGGAGGGAAGGGGAAGGAGGACAATGGTGGAGGTGGTGGTCACCGACGGCTAGGGAAGTCAACCGAGGTCGAGAGAGAGAAGGAATAGAGAGGAGGAGAGGAGACCAGAGAGTTTGAGAGAGAGATCGTGATCTAGGTTTAAAGATAAGGTAAATTGTAAATCAAGTCCCACAACTTTAGGTAATATGAAATTTTAACCCAATTAAACCCTCTCGCAACATTCATTGCGCATTGCAAAAGAGTACTATTTTCCAACGCACATCTAACGCTACTAAAGGGTACTATTTTGCAACATTCTTTGAACGTTGCGCGTTGCAAAAGGTTATATTTTGCAACGTGCAATGAGTAGTTCGAAAATGTACCCTTTTGCAACGCACAATGAATGCTGCAAAAGACAAATCACTTTGCAACACGCAATAAATGTTGCAAAAGGCTAATATTAGTAACACTCACTTGCTGAATGTTGCTAAATGTTAAATAAATGGATCAACGACAACATGCAACCATTGAATGTTGCGATAGACCACTTTTAGCAACATCCAATTAATGAATGTTGTGGTTTGCATGTTGCAAAAGGTCTTTTTTCTTGTAGTGATTGTAACTTTAAAAGAAATACAAAATATTAATATTTTGAATAATACTAATTGTAATAAATTACATGAATTAGCTTCATTTTTAAGTTCCGAGTTTGAATTATTTTGCGAAGAAGTAAAACAAATTAAAAATCAAGAGCAATGAAATGAGTTTAAAGGTAAAATTCAAAAGAGATTAATGAAACAATCATTAGAAAATGAAGATATAAATATAAAAGAATTTTTAGATTAATATGAAAACCGTTATAAATCTATTTTACAAACAGAGCAGTCAAATCCAAATATGATGGCTCACATGAGAAATATAAGATTAAAATTAGAAATTCTAAATCATATATAAAAAATGAAATATAATCAAAATTTAATGACACACATATATGTATAAATTCACCTATAAATTCTTATACTATAGAAAATTAGAAACAAGATTCTTTAAAGCAATGGGACAAAAATTAAAAATTTATAAACAAGAATTAGAAAGACTATCTATACAAATAGAAAACATATTACATATATGTAACTGATCCTTCTCCCAAAAAGGAAGAAGAACCAATGATGTATCCAATGATAGATACTAGTAATACCACTAGTTAATACACTTGTAGGAGATTCAACTCAATCTAGAGTAGATAAAGGAAAGCAAAATGGAAATGATTAGGAACAGATTGGAGTAAAATGAAAATAGATGATGAAAGAGTTCCAGTGGAAGGTGAAGAAGATTCAATAGAATGAGAAAATTATAATTTAAGAAAGAGGTCTGGAATGGACATAAAAACTAAAGATGACTTAATTTAGGCATACATATTGTTTCATTTGGTATGTTGATGGTTCACCAGCATCAACAACAGAATGAAAACATTAACTTATGAAACTTATAACAAAGTGAATATATATTCGGGGGGCCCAACATATTGGATTCGTGTTCTCTTTGAGGTGGGAAATATTGTTTGTATTTATTCATCAGAATCGTTCGAAGAAACATCAATGCTACCAAAGGACGTTGTCAGATCTATTAAAAGATACTGCGAAGACCTTACATACAAAAATATTTATATTAGCCTTGAATAGGATAATGAAGAAGATAAATTGCTACCAGTAAGTCTTGTTATAAGAATGGTCACAACTACTAAATAGTTTCAAACTGAAGGTAGTGAGATACACCAAACTACACTAGATGATGTTATTAATATGACAGTCTTTAGAAGAACAAAGGGATATAAGGAACAAGTTGAATATATTCAAAAGGTAATAGAGGGAAAACAAAAGATTTGGGTGTACAAATCTCAAAATCATTTAATTTATTCAGAAGCAACATCACTCACAAAAGCAGAAGATTGGATGTATCTAGATGCGTGGTGTGAAAATATATTTGAAATGGAGCCAGTAGAACAAATAAGATGAGAGAAGAATTGTGCAAATAGTTGTGGCGCTATCCAAATCGCAACTATAGGATTTGTATAGTTGGTGGCGACATGCCACCAATTTTGTTGGACCCAGAGGAATTCCCAAACTAGTGGCTTGAGAGACATGGAAAAATAATTAAAGCGGACTTCTTTATCACTACTTTGTCTAAAGTTACTTTGACAAATTAAAATTGTAAGTCTCCTGCTTTAGTTATATACAGGTATAGAACAAAAACTTTAATTAAGTGCGGTGCACCTAACCCGCTTGTCTTATCTCCACCATTATTGAAGGACAACCGTCTCTAAGAAAAAGTCTATAAATATCATTGTAATTCTAAAGTTGAAGGTATCGGATAATTACCATTTCTCAAAAGATATACAATTACATAAGTCCCTTCAACCTTTCAGTGTGTTAGTTTTTAGTTTTTCATCTTTCAAAGACTTTGAATACGTTAATCTTTATGGAGTTCTAAACTCCTTAGAGAGAGTATCAAGATTTTTGTTGAAGTATGTATGTATACTTTGATGTAAAGAGATATTAGTGTGATGTTTTAATAAAATCGGTTATTTCGAAAACATTGTTTTCATATACTTATTATTTTCTCAAAGAGTCTTATCTTGCGATACTCTGACGTTGAAAACGTTGAGGGTTGTGTTAGTATCCTAGTTACCGTTAGTCGTGTGTAGGCATTTAGTCGTTGTGTGGAGAAAGCGATGAGAACCATGATACTCAAAAGGTATTGTTTTAACAAGAAGTTGAAAATAAAACTGTGATTTGGTGTAATCTAAATTAAGATACGCAAAAGAGTTAAGAGAGAAAAGAAGTAAGTGTGTGGAAGACTTGTTGGACCATAATCCACATTTATATTTACAAATAACGCCGATCTAACATACCTGAGTATACAACATATGGATGCAAGCTTGAAGGAAATCTTATTTTAGTCATACTCCTTTTTACCTTCTGCAAGTTTCTGCCTATTTACTGAAAGATCTTTCTGTTATCTGCAAGTTACTCTTTTGTATCTATTACTCGTTTAATATTTCTACAGAAGTGCTAGAATATTTAATTGAATTCGGACGTTGCATAACTTTAGATCATTGTAGAAAAAGCCAAGAAAGTAGATATTTTTACTAATCTCTTGGTAGTTTTCTAAAACATATTAGAAACATAAATATACCTCAATATTAGAGAGAATATAGTTGAACTTAATAGGATACTCCTTAAACAAGAAAATAAACTTTGAACTATAGAAAATTGTTTCTCGAAAGGACATATTGATAAATGCGAGTATAATTGATTATTCCATTACTAGGTCAAGACATATTTTTTTTTAATTTAGTGGCATGAGAAATGTAATTTTTAAAATTCATTAAAGTTAAGGCTCTGTTTGTTAAAAGTTTTATGTTTAAAAACATTGTTTTTATGTTTTCGAAATAAGATGTGTGGTTGAAAAATGAAGAGAGAAAATATGTGTGGTTAAAAAATAGTTTGAAAAATTGTATTGTTTAAAAATATTTTATTTTTTTATTTTTTTTGCTTTCCTAAACATAGGCTTAATCTTTTAGTAAAAGGGCTTTTTTAGACAAAATTGATACTTTTACCAGATTATTATTTTCAAAATTCTCCCGTGCAGTAAAAGGGCAGCGCGTTTTAACCCTGGTTAGGCTCACAGAGGGATTGGGGGAGAGAGAAACAAACAATGGCGTCTCTAGCAATCAATCCCGTTATAGCTTCCTCACCAACGGCACGAAATTGCAGCTTATCATACGCACCTTCCCACAACCTTAACCGACGCACCTCCCACCTAGCAGCGTTCCAATCAACTTCCCATCTTCTCACTTATTCGACATACCGTCCCTATGGCCCCAAGAAACTCCATAGACCTCATATTTTCCTTCCCCACTTAGTCGCTTCCCTGGTAAGTGTTGGTGAGTACACATTTTAGCATTTGTAATTAGATTTCAAGAACCCATATTGAATTTTATGTTCTTTTTTAGTTGCTTCCATTCTAAAAGTGTGTGGGGGTGTGTACGTGTATTTTAATTTTTAGCATTTGTGATTCAGAAACCCTTATGGAAATTTATGTTTAGGCCCTATTTGATTGACAAGATTTGCCATGGAAATTAGCAAATATTTTCCTGCTTTTCTCACTTTGTGTTGTTTGAAAACCCAAATTCAACCTAGAAATTTTTTTCCTTGGGTTACCTCACGCGACTCATTTACATTGGGATTGAGGAAATCATTTTCCTTTGTTATTGGTGATAAAACATTTGCCATGGAAAATTTTTTTCGACACTTTTGATTATTTTTGTTATTGTTAATTGACTTTTTTCCCAAAAAAAAATAAAATATTATTATAAGTACAAATGTGTTAAAAAGTATATATATATTTTTTTTGGATAAAAATAGCTAAATTTTATTTTATTTGCCATGAAAAATAATGTCATTCAAACAATAAAATTTGAAAAATTTTCCACTTTTTCACCTAGAAAGTTAATCCAATCAAACACTTCCAATTGACATTTTCCGAGAAAA
This sequence comes from Ligustrum vulgare, assembly GCA_963555705.1. Taxonomy (NCBI): domain Eukaryota; kingdom Viridiplantae; phylum Streptophyta; class Magnoliopsida; order Lamiales; family Oleaceae; genus Ligustrum; species Ligustrum vulgare. The sequence continues at coordinate 33,177,390 of OY743168.1, read as the reverse complement.
TAATTTCCTCAAAAATCAATTGATTACATTCCCTAAAAAATAATTTCTTACCACCCAATTTCCATCTTTCTAATCAAACACACCCTTATTGTTTATTTGCTTCCATGGTAAATTTGTGGGTGTATGTGTAAATAGACCCTGTTTGCCTCATATTCTAAAACTTATCCTCTTTTTCAAAGTCATTTTCAACAAACCACATATGACCCACAACTTTTCAATCATACATCTCATCTACTAAGAGTTTTGGACAAAATATATTTCTTGTTCAGCAATTATTCACTTCTATGTTTTGTTTTGTTTTGTTTTATTTTTTTTTTTTTTCTTTTTTGGGAGGGTGGTGGGGGTATTCTCATTTTAGCATTTTTAATTGGATTTCAAGAACACATGGAATTTTATGTTATTGTTTAGTTGCTTTCATGGTAAGTGTTTGTGTGCGAGCGCACATTTTAGCATTTGTGATTGTGATTAGGTTTCAAGAACCCATATGGAATTTATGTTCTTCTATAGTTGCTTCCATGTGAAGTGTGTGGATGCACATGCACACGCACATTTTGCATTTGTAATTAGATTTCAAGAACCCATATGGAATTATAAATTATTGTTTAGTTGCTTTCCTGCTAAGTGTGTGGGTTTACATATGCACGCATTTTAACATTTTTCAATAGATTTCAAGAACCTGTATGGAGTTTATTGTTTTTGTTTAGTTTTGCTTCTAAAGGGTGTGTGCAGAGCATGTTAATTAGATTTCAAAAACCCATACTGAGCTTCTGTAGTTCTGTTTGACCCCAATTTTTTAAAAATCATTTTCAACCACCCATTTTATGGGACTTACAACTTTTATCAAAAATTTGATAAAAATCTCTTTTTTTTGTCCAAACTAAACAGGAGCTGAATTTTAAGTTGTTGTTTATTTGCTTCTATGGTAAGTTTGTGCGCATTTTAGCATTTGTGATTAGATTTCAAGAACCCATATGAAATTTTATGTTCTTGTGTAGTTGCTTCCATGTTAAGTGTGTGGGTGTGTGCATTTTTGCTTTCGTAATTAGATATCAATAATCTATATGGAACTTGATGTTATTGTTTAGTTGCTTCCACGGTAAGTGAGTAGGTGTATGTACGTTCGCAGTTTAGCATTTGTGAATAGGTTTCGAAAAGTCATGGAATTTATAGTTCTTTTTTATTTGCTTCCATGGTAAGTGTGTGGGAGTGAATGCGCATTTCACCATTTGTAATTAGAATTCAAGGACCCATATTTAATTTTATGTTATTGTTTGGTTGCTACCATGGTAAGTGTGTGTACATTGTGTGGTGTGTGCCCTCACATTTTAGCATCTATGATTATATTTCAAGAACCCATATGAATTTTTGGCTAAGTTGCTTCCACGGTAAGTGTGTGGGCGTGTGCATGTATGCATTTTAGAGCATTTGTGATTAGATTTCAGGAACCCATATGGAATTTTATGTTCTTGTTTAGTTGCTTCCAGTGCAAGTGTGTGGTTGTGTGTCTATGCGCATTATGGGATTGGATTTCAAGAACTTGTGTGGAATTTTATGTTCTTGTTTAGTTGCTTTCACGTAAGCGTGTGGTTGTGTGTGTATGCACATTTTAGCATTTCTTATATAGATTTCCACAACACATGGAATTTTTATATTCTTGTTTTATTGATCATTTATTTATTTATTTTTTACAGGAAGTTGAAGAGACTTACATTATGATTAAGCCAGATGGGTTTCAGCGTGGCCTTGTTAGATTTCATTAATTGTTATGGATATGATTGATATTAGGAATAGATTAGGGCTCTTGATTAAGTGTTTTGACTTTTGAGAAGATTTTGAATTATATTTATTCTTTTGTAGGTTGGAGAGATAATTTCAAGATTTGAGAAAAAGGGGTTTAAGCTAAAAGGATTGAAGCTCTTCCAATGTCCCCAAGAATTAGCTCAGGTTTGTTTGTAAAAGACTTGTACTTGCATTTATTATTTTCATTTTACTTAGAATATAATACTAGCTTAATTATATGTTTGTGGTTAATTTGGTGTGAATCTGATCCTAATTCAAGTATTTGATGGAAATTGATTGAATTAGCGGTTATGTTGATGTTACTGGGAAACTAAACTCTAGGGTTGACATAATTCGATGTATCTGTCTTCTTTCCGATGAATTTTAAGAGACATTGAGCATCATAAGTTGCACTAAGTTACTTAAAAGTACGCACTGAGATGCTTAAAAGTAACTTTTACATGTTTTTTAGTTTATCTACATTTGTAATGGTTATAGGAGCATTACAAGGATCTGCAGTCGAAGCCATTCTTCCCGAAACTGATTAACTACATTACCTCGGGTCCTGTTGTGTGTATGGTATAATTCTGCACTTTTGCTTCCTTAGTTTCTATATACACTCAGTAATCAATATAAACTAATTAGAACGTGGTTGTTATAGTTCGTTTTCTTTATTAATTTGTAATAATTTTGTCGACTAGGCTTGGGAGGGCATTGGTGTCGTTGCATCAGCTCGTAAGTTAATTGGAGTGACAAATCCGCTTAATGCTGAGCCGGGCACAATCAGAGGAGATTTTGCAGTACAAACTGGAAGGTAGGGACACTAGATTTTTACTATCACTCTCTCCATCCTGAAAGAATATATATATTTAAATTATTTACGCTCAACATTGTATTTCATCCCATTGGCAGGAATGTGGTTCATGGCAGTGACAGTCCTGAGAATGGCAAGCGTGAAATAGGTAAAATTTGCATTCTGTTTGTTCAATCTTGTTCATTGTGCATATTAGTTTCCTAATGTTCTATTAGTCAATTTCAAGTTATTCAACTAATTTAAGGTTCATATGTTGCATAGAATAGCCGACCCCAAATTTATTGGGAATTAAGCTTTAGTTTGTTCTGCATAAAATAGAAAAGTAGATCGTTTTTTTCCCTCTGGAACCAATCTGCTCAAGACCTCTCTCTGTAACTTCATTACTCAGTTAATCCCATTATTATGGCCCATGAGCCTTAAACTCATTTATTATGTGCAAAAACATGCCTGGACTGAAAAACGAGGTCAAAATTTATTTCCTCTCCTATGGATGATATCGGAGACTAGAAGGGGTAGCTTTATCCTTTTCTGGTAAGAAGAACAATTCGCTGCAGAATACGCTTTGGAATTTCTATGTGGGTCCTACGAATTTTTAGGATGAAAAGTGTGACAAGAAGTGTAATCACTTCCCGAACATTTTATGGTAGCACTTGTGTTGTTACTTTAAACTATGACCAATAAAAGAATCAGTTATTTCAGATCTTACTTATTTTGCTCATAAGTAAACATTTTAAGCTCAGTCAAGTATTTGCTTTCGTTGTTTGCAGCTCTCTGGTTTAAAGAGGGAGAACTATGCGAATGGACACCAGTTCTAGAGCCATGGCTGACGGAATAGAATTTTTATGCACAATTGCTCTTGTATTGGCTTAGGGGTTCTTTTCCAACCTTCTTGAGGACTGATTCGTCCGCTTTTTTGTAACTTTGTACCTCAATTTCAATATTTAAATATTTTGCTCAACTGTATTAATGAAAATAAGTTCAAGTTTCATTCATTGTACAGTTTAGTCATTCCTCGAAGAACAATAACTCCCAATTCCTATTTGTCAATTGATTTTGGTGCTATGATCATTCAATCTAGTCCAATACTAAGGATCAAATTTTACTTACATTAATAATTGGAGTTTTTGCTCAAATTTCGATTATGTTGAGATTAGGGTTAGTTTAGGTGATAAGAGTGAAGTAATATTCATATGAAAGTACCAAAAAGTACATGTGTTAGGCTCGTTTACACTAATTAATATTTTGACCATTTGAACAAGGATTGTGTGAGCGGTCGCTAGCCTTTCCTTTTGCGCGGTCAAGTTGTAGCAATCTATGTCGAATTTTCCAAACTTCGTCATTCGACTTAAAATTCGGTTTCCACCTGCTTTCACTAGTCTTGGGCCTTTAATGCTTCTTGCTTGTTCTTTTGAGCTACTAAACTTGTGTCTGCTATTTGATTTCATGTTACTTGATTTCTTCCTTAAGTTCATACTTGGATCCCATCAAGATGGCAGTGGATTGAACGATTCGTTTACGAAGAAAATTATGGACCAATCAGGGTGGTTCAAAAAGAAGAAGAGACACAAGTGATTGCACAAAGTGAAGAGACATATTCAGTAGAAGCTCTTACTGAGTTGTTTACTCAAATGAGGTCAAACATAGTGGTCTTTGAAGAGCCAGTTATTGAAAAAAAGATAATCTAGAAAGTATGACACAAAACCAACTACAAAATATTTTGGTCGGGAGTATGGTCCTCAAAGCCAAATTAAGAGTCTAAATTAGGGGTGAGTGTTTATCGGTTCGGTCCCTTCAAGTACAAGAACCGAACGGTTTTGGTTTCGGTTCGATTTTCGGTTATATTTCGATTTTTATTCGGTTCCTATTAAAAAATATTTGAATTTATAAATTCTTTTGACAAACCCCAAATTCTATTCCTTCTTACATTTTATTATAACAACTACGTAAATACTAGAATGTGCTTCCCTTAAATCTTTTTCCTGCCTTCTTAGCTTACAACCTTATGTTTAATATATAATCTTCCCTCAATCAAAAAATAATTGTTACATAACAAGCCCTTCATTCATTCTATGACTTACCAGAATTTCAATAAATATGAGACTATTGCATGAGTACTTTTTCTCTCTCACTCCATTTGATGCTAAATCACCTATTTCAAACAATTCATAATTTTTTTCAATATGTCAATTCCTCAGATAACTTTATTTTTTTTTGAAACTTAGACAGTCTACTTTCCTACATTTAATCGTTAATCCGAGTCATTTGAACTAATCACACTCTAACAGCACAGGTAAGTTTCATATTATCCTAAGCCCCCTACAATTATCAAAAGGTAAATACCATGATGAAATTTAGAAACAACACATTTAAGGAAAAAAATCAATTATATATATATATATATATATATATATATATATATATATATATATATATATATATATATATATATATATATATTATCGGTTTTAGTTTCGGTTTTCGGTTTTGATTTTTAGAACGGACCTATTTTCGGTTTTTATTAAAATCGGTTTCGGTTTCGATTTTTTTAACTTTATTTTTATAAAAACCGAACGGTTTCGATTTTTTTTGTTCAGTTTCGGTTCGGTCCGTGCGGTTCTGATTTTTTTGTCCACCCCTAGTCTAAAGAAAAAATGAAAAGTAAAAAAATATTGAGATTACTTATAGTCAATGGTTGTGTTTGACCTATAATATAATTTGTAAAGAGAAGTCAATAATGTGGATTGCTTGGAAGAATAAATCTCAACAGAATAGGGGTAATTTGATAAGGACAACAAAACCAAGGTATGCTTAAGCGCAAGATCCATTGTTGAGAGTAAACATTGGTGATGAAGGTGAATATCATCCAACCTTTTATTACCCAGTTACTCAATGAAGATATTAGTACCAAGTTAATTTCTTTATTGAAAGAATATAGATTGTTTTGCTTGGAAATACCAACAAAATCCTGGCTTAGATAGAAATTTGGTAGATCATAGATTACACATCAAACCAAATTTTAAACCTCATAAACAACAACTAGACGTTTTCCATCCAATGTATTGCCTGAAGTAAATAAAGAATTAGAGAGATGATTAAAGGCAAGTTTACAAAGAAGATTTTTCAACTTGCGGATCTTCTCACACTTGATAATCAACTTGAAACTTATATTTTTTATATGCTCTCTAACAACGCATTTCAAGAATTGAAAGGCCTTGGTGATCTTGTAGAGAAGTTGGTAATGACAAAGAAAAATAAGATATATTCATTGGCTTATAAGCTTTTGACTTTGGCGCTTATTCTACCGGTTGCTACAGCTACTGTTGAAAGAGTATTTCTGCAATGAGCATTGTGAATGATAGATTGTGCAATCGAATGAGTGATGCGTGGATGAATGATAGCCTTGTTGTTTATGTAGAGAAATATATATCTTTGAAGATTGATAATGAAGTTATTGTACAACGATTTCAAAGTATGAAAACTCGCAAGGAATGATTTTAAGGTATTACATTTGAGTTGAGATTTATTTATTTCTCATTTGTGAAATTAAGTTTTCTCTATTTGATTTAATTTTTCTAGGAAAAAAAATTCGACGGCAGCCCCCTCCCCTCCCAACCTCATTTAATTTCTACCCACGCTGACTTGAAATCCTGACTCTGCCCCTGGAGGGAATTCATTTCATGTTTCCATAGGTCCAACATAGATAACAACATAAATCTTGGATACAGAGATATTTAATTCTCATTTTTATGAATTATGCATGTACTTGTACATTCATGCATGCAGTAATATTTTTGATAATGTGTGAATCTTAGGATTGCAAGAATTTATAGGTTCTATGCACCAAATTATTGGGGGCAGGGATTGCTGATATAAAGGCAAAACACCCATGTGAGCAAACAGGATCTAGCATGTGCATAATACACGGTACACCATGCCGGGTTATAGATACATTGTCCCTGTATGTATATATTTGACCTATTTCATATTTGTTTGGATCGAAGTTTGGAAATTGTCACGTCTTCTTTGTATTTTTGCTACATGATTTATTTTGTCTTCATGGATGGGTAATAACTTTAGAGATATTTTCAGAATGCAATAGTAGACAAAATTAGACGTAACTATTTCGCATGTCCTAATATTTAGCCTTGAAGTTGATTTGAACCCAATTTTTAAGGAAAAAGAGTTTGAATAGTATTTTGAAAGAATAAATGGATAAAAAATAACAAAGATTTTTGAGTTTACTTGTATTATTACATTATTATTGAAGAATATGTTGTTGAAAATTAAAATGAAAAAAAAAAAAAAAAGATTCTTATTTTGATGGAATCCAAACAGGGACTTAAGTTTTGTTATATATCAAGCGTTATGCAATATGGTGTTTTGTTATTATTATTCCATTAAAATATGTGACAAAAAATTTAATTGTTGATTCTACCTTAATTTAATTAGCTTTTTAGCTTAACTAAACATGGGCTAAGCCCTTGTTTGATTGCCTACCTTTCTAAAAAAAAATTTGAATAGTAGTTTTCGAAAACCGTGTAATTAAAAAGTGGTTCGAAAAGTAAAAAATTGTGGACTTGACTTTTTTGAATGATTAAAATTAATTACTGTAAAAATAATATTTTTTTATGAGAAAATATAATTATCAAGCAAGGGCCAAGTTTCATTTCAAAAAGTCAAATTTGTTACTCGTGTGAAGAAGAAGAGTGCTATGGAGGCATTTAGTATTAAAACTTAAGGTTCTAACTTTGAAATGTTACCCTTATTAAGAGCTTGTTTGATGTAGGAGTTCTTTGATGGATTTTTTATTTTTAGGAGAATGTGTATTGAAAAGTGATTCAAAAGTGTAAAAAGTGATGAATCACATAAAAATGTGTGGTTGAAAATAAATTTGAGAAAATTTTTGAAGATTTTATCTTTACCAAATAGGTTCTAAGAAGAGTAATTCAAGACCTTATAAGCTAGTCTATATTTTTTCATCTTTATTCAATGTAGTTTTTATTCCTTAATATACCCATCAAGACGGTGACTCGTTTAAGTAGACAAAACTTGATCTCGTATGCTCATTTTTTATTCTTAATCGGATCTAATTCATCGTTAGATTTTAATGAACTCTGATACTATATTAAGACTTGAAATTTCATTTTAGAAGATTAACCTTATTACACTTGTCACGAACGCCTTCTCATATGTGCAGCAGGAGTGGACCCAGGGGTCAGTGTAGGCGACGGTGGACCTTTCGAGGGTTCGGAGGCAATTTTAGTTTTAACGAATAGGACCAAAGCCTCAAACGTGGGCTAGCAGGGGAGGCGTAATCACGATTTTGAATATCAGCTTTCACGTTTGAAACTTTGGGTAAGAATTGAGTATAAATTAAATTTTGTTAAATTAAAATTTGGCCAATTATTTGGTCCATTTCAATTATTCTTTTAGATTAAATGGATTTCAAAGTTTAAATGACTCACAAAAAAAAAATGCAAAATTGATCCATTTCAAAAAAAAAAAAAAAAAAAAAAAAAAAAATTAATAATAATAAAAAATGGGCTGACCCTGAATTGTGCAGGAACTACCTTGGGAAAATGAACAGGTGCCCTGCCTGAAAGTGAGGTTGTATTAAAGTTAGGCAGTTCGGTTTTGCCTCTATAAAACTCATTCAGGTCCTTAAGAGCCTGTTTGGTGTTGTAAAAATTGGAGGAAAATTATATTTTTAGAAGAATGTGTAGTTAAAAAATATTGAAAAATGTGAAAGTGATGAATCCTATAAATGTGTGGTTTGAAAGAAAGTTGTGTAAAAACTCCTGAACCAAACGTGGACCAAGCCGCTTGTTGTTGCATAACAGCACATTTATCGAAACTTTTTAACCATATATTTTCAACCATGTATTTTACCTCGAAAACATCACATTCTTTGTTTATAAATAATTTCTTTTACCAAATATCATATTGATAGAAACTAAACATAAAATCGGCAATAATGAATTTTATATGACAAATTTCTACATATATAACAACCAACTTATAATTTCTACAAAGTACTGACTACAAATTTAACTCATAGATAATGGATTATACTATTTAATTTTCAGAAATGGTACTAGCTAGCTAGCGTCCAGGTAGTTGAAACTATATATGTTAAAATCAAATTGAAACATAGGAGGTAGAGTTTGCAATGCAAACAAGGAAGAAAATAGCAGAAGAAGCACCATCTTCTTGAAGATTATAAGTGCTTCTCTTGAACTTGCTGGTTTTCCCTTTGTTGCATTGAACTATCTGTTTTTGCAGTTGTTGCTGATAAGTTTCTTTGCCCTTGTTCACTTCCTGCTGCTGTTTCTTCTTCATGGCTTCTTCAACTCGGGACACCATCTTACTAATTAGATATAGATGGAAAGTGTGTTTTGAGAAAGAGATTGTTCCTGAGAATATCAAACGTTAATCTATGTGTATATATAGCCTCTAGGAGTGAGAAAATGAGTTAATATTTCTTCATTTTTTTTTTTCTTCTAGGGTTGGGTGATCACTATTGAGTCTAAAAAAATCCTTATTTCATCCACATGGATGCCATTATTATTATTATTATTATTATTATTTTTATCATTATGGTAAAGTATATGAACAAAGAAAAATAAACCAAAAGTTTCATTTATTGCACTGTTCAATTTTATTAAAGTTGTCTATTAAGGGATTGTTTGGTCCCAACATTTTTTTCTACTCTCTACCAAATTTATTTTTAATCACGCAATTTTATTGGATCAGTTACTTTTCACATTTCTTAACAATTTTTCAACTACAAATCATCCAAGAAATTGAAAATCCTCCAAAACTCTCAACACCAAACATCTAAATATGTTCCCTATCATACATGTGTAATTTTTGTTGGATTCTGCTACATGAATCGAAAATTTGATCGAAAGTTTTATACCTACACACACGGCAAAAATCTATTTATTTACCCATCACATCAACTTTAAAATTAATCACCTACAAAAATTCGATCATCCATTTGAACAAGAGAGAGTCTTAAAGTAGCATAACTAATTTTTGTTAGTATGAAGAAGATTCATGTTGAGATTTGCTGCAAGTCACGTCACATTTGAAAATACGAGTTACTATAACTGGGTAGCTAGGTTCCACCACTTAGGCGATTTTATTTTTTCTAAAAAAATGTTAAAATATATATGGTAGGGTGGCTAAGCCATTTAAAATGAAAGAGACAAAAAATTTAATTTATATAATTTTTCATACTACTTTTTAATCATACTCATTTTCTTTCTTCAATTTTTAACCTCACATCTTACCTAAAAAATACAAATAAATCAACCAAATAATTTAAATTCCTTCCTTTTAGCCACCGAACAAGCCAGTAGACATATTTGGAAACTTTGTAAAAGGGAAAAAAAGCTTATATTTGATATTGTTTAAAAAAATTTATTTGAAATGAATAGTCATTTTTAGGAAAATGTATGGTTAAAAAGTAGTCAATTTTTTTTGGATTTATGTATAATATTATTTTATTTTATTGATAAATGTGTGGTTGAAAAAAAGAGAGAAAAATGTTAGAAAAGTTTAAAGGGAGGCAATCCGGGGCTATATATAGCATTTGTTTACTCAATTTATGTTTTAGCATTTTTATATAACTAGTATTCAACAACGTGCTTCGCGCGTCTTATGTACGCGATAAAAGAACTTATACTTTGTATCTCCTATGTAATGAAGTATAAAATGAAAATTATTAAACTCGTCATATTATACAAATATAATTATAACTCATTGAATATAAAATATAATAAATAATACATTATTATTTATGATATCTAGTATTAAGGTATATTAAGGAGTATTAATACTAAATCGTGTTAGGTAGAATCTTTTTAAACTCTTATGATCTTGTCAAATTAATTATTATTACTAATTTTAACTTTAGTAGTGAAAATAATTATTCATGTGAAAATTATTCGATTACTTATTTATTTATTAACTTATGAGTAAATTTTGTAGTAAGCATTTTCAATTCTCTCAATTATTAAGTGTACATCATGAAATTTGTGTAATAAAACGAAAATTCGATAAGACGTTAAAAATGTATTTGAACCATAGAAATATTTTCATTTTTTTGTCAAATTTGAACAAGTGGGATTTCTTTTTCATTCGATAATGATTTAAATCAGATTTTTATTCGATTTTGATAGAAGTTGATGACTTTTTGTAGTTTAAAACTTGTAGGTTTCATAAAATATTTGATTGAAATTAATTATTAATTTTGACTTAGATTAAAATCAACACCAAACAATGGCTTAACTACGTTCATCATATAAGTGAAGATTAAATATTTATTTATCTATAAATATGTTTTAATAATTTACCTTTTATTGCGCTTGATTAAAATATATGTATATATTTCCTTCAAAGTGACTCTCATGTTAGCACCGAAATAAATAACTCTATATTTTTTATTTCGATTATTCAAAAAATTATTGGTTTTGAAATGGATTTATTTTAACATAAATCTTAGTTTACCAATGATTCATCATGTCGATTATTTTAACCCTCTCCATACTAATTCTATTGTGAGATTATCTTAATTCTGATATAATATCATTGAAAGGGGAAATATATTGCCACCACATTTTTTTATTGATACACCACATTATATTTACACCACCTCTAAAATACATTTTTGATAAGAATACCCCCTTCACATGTTCAATATAACCCCGTTCATCCTTACAAGATCTCTCTTATACGTACACCACATTTTACCTAGACGGCCAGACTAAACACTCTCTCTCTCTCTCTGTGCGCGCGCGCGCTGGTTTGAAAAATGAGGAAACAAAAAATATCTCTCTCTTTAGAGATAGAGAGAGTGAAGCAAATTGTGAACTATTGGATGCTTCCTCTACTTCAAAGCCCAGACATTTTTGAACGGTTGTGCAAGATCTGTCGAGCTTGATGAAAGGGATGGGGCATTAAATTTCTCTAATCTTATTGTCAATTTGAAGTTTATCATTTGTTTAGAACTTTGTGGGGCATTCAATTTCTATTAGAAATAATTGTAGTTTCAATTTTGAAGTCCTGAGCAATTCCTAGAACAAGCCTCTGGAAAGGAAGCTTCCTAATCAACAGTTCAGTATTCTTCTAATAATTGTAAATTTCACGAAGAGTAACAGTAACAGGGAGATAACGCATGGCCTCGTACATCTGTTGTGGGTACTGCACTGGAATTTCCTCTTCTGGTTTGTGATTGATTTCTTTAATCAGAGTAGTCCAGTAAGTCCTGAGATCAAATTGTGAATTCGAAATTCGTTTGGATGTTGTTGAAAGAGAAGCAGAACATGTGCGAATGGTTCTTTGGATAATTGGAAAAGTAGTTTTTGGGAAGTAGAGGTGGGGTGAGGATGGATGATAGTACTATTGTGAAAACCATTTATGTGCGTAAATTTCTTCTCTTTTAGAGAATTGTGGTTAATTTTGGAGAAATTTACTTGCACTTTTTTACGGATTCAATTATGTTCAAAGGATAAAGTGGTGTGGATATAAATATAAGAATAAAAATAAGGTCATTAAAATCTTTTTATATATGACTATATTTGTAATTAACAAAATTCATTGAAAATGTGGTGTATTTATTAGTTTTTGTGGTGGTAATATAACCACCCTTATTGAAATCTTGTATTGTATAAAAAAAATTAAGTCTATGTTTGATTTACGTTGTTAACTTCTAATGATTCCGTTTTAGAAGTGTATAAACATATGTATTGAATTACGTGGTATAAGATTGAAAATGGTTATCAATAAATATATTTTATAAATTATTTTAATTTATTGTTTAATTAAATCAATCATCTGAAAAGTCATTCAACATTTATTTATATGAAAATATATATTTTTAATTAAGGGCATTATAGACGTAAGAAAAATAGAATTAAGGACATGATCGACAATTAAAAGATTTCTACGCATCTATGCTTTTATATATTAGTGAAGTGATTAGTGATAGTGATTAGTGAAGTGATAGTGATAGTGATAATCTTTTGTAAAAGATACTATGATAATAACATGATTATATTAAACTTATTTAGTCAACCTGCAAAACAAATTATCAATAAGTAGTATTTCATAAACTTGAACAATTAACGAAAACATTTAAGCAATAATTCGGCCATATTTATTTCCATTTTAGCATATGATTTCTAAGAATGGACCCAAAATAGTTTCTATTGGATGACGAAGGCTACGTTTGGAACCCATTTTTTAAAATTCTTTTTTCTCAAACTCATTTTCAAATCATATTTTTCTATATGGACTCTTAATTTTTCCTTATTTTTTAATCGCCCTGAATATGATGACTTTTCATAAAAGTTATTCTCAAAAAATATCCACTAATTAGGTTAAATATTATTTATCTTTGGAAGGTTATTGAAAGTTATAGCTCAAATCTTCCCCCAACAAAAAATATTAAGTTGTAGAGTCTAATTATTTACCTATCCTAATGCGGATCCTAATTATTGTCATTTCGTTGAGCAGTATAAAGTTAGACATTCTCAATGAGAACGTCATGGGGGTTGGATGGGGGAAGACAGCCCCAGACAAAAATTCTAATTAAAGATTGTTTAAGACATTATGTTCTTATAAAATTTTATTACAGAATTGGAGTCTTTATGTAATTCGAATTGCCCTATCCAATATAAATAGGGTGCAGTGCTTAGGTTTTTGTACATTTATTAAAATAGAGAGAAAAGAGAGGTAAAAGAAATATGTGTACTTTATCTTGTAAATATTCTTTTTCATTACAGTGAATTCATATGGTGGTTGACAAGGCAGTGGTCTAATCCTGAGGCGAACCTCTATAAGATCTTGCATATTCTTAATTGTTTATTTCTCTTTCTTGATATTAACCGTTCTCGATAAAATAGAATTTCACAACAAAAAAATATATAGCTAACACGAGGAAATAATAAAAGAAAAGAAGAAATTGTTGACATTTTATTGATTTTAGAACTGCAAAGCATTTTTTGAGTTTTTTTTTTTTTTTATTATTATTATTATTATTATTATTATTATTATTTTCAAATCATTTTAAGATAAAATTATAAGAGAGTATTTGTTTCAAAATTCATGCAAATTTGATAGTTATTTTGCATAAGTACTATTCTTCTCACCTGACTCCTATATTCTGGTATTCCGTTGCAACTTGCAATTGCAAATATTTGTCACCGTTTCGTAAAATCCTCGCTAAGGATATATTAATTAATTTCACAACCAATCACATGGTACTTGCTAATTAATTGCTCATTTTCAAGGTTGTTGACCTATGTATAAACAACAAATGTATTCTCATAAGTTAAGCCTATGTATGCTAACTTGTTCATAAACAAGTTTATAAACAACATATTCCCAACTGAGGCATAAGTCTGAACGTGGCTAGAACCTAAAAGCCTATATATAGGTTAAGATTAAAATCATATGTATGTTATTATTATTGTGGATTCCTTATTCATTTTATATATTTTAATTTTCCCTTGGCAATTGGCATGCATAATCACGTTAGAAGATTTTCATTGGTTCACTTTTGTATGCCTATTGTATAATTTATAGAATATATGGTATGCACGTTTTGTAGGATTCATTATACAATTCTGAATTATCACGTATCTTCTTTAATTATATATATGTTCGGAGGAAATTTTCTCATTTTTTTTTTTTTTTTTGGATACAAATACTTATACGACTGCGTTTGTTCATAGACTGAGAAAAAGAATATTTTAACCCTACATGGGTGCAAATTTTGTGCCTATTTAAATCTCTATGTACATAGATTTTTTATTATTTGAATTATACGAAAATTTTAAATTTGTCACTATTGAAACAACAACCCTCTTTAAATATTTACGCAGCAATTCAGAATTATTGCAATAAGAAGATGACAATATGTATAAAAATCTAAGGTATTATGTATACACTAACACATAATTCCAAATTAATTTGCTATAATTTCATTGTCCAAATTAAAGAACTATGCATGTGCTGACTGCTGAGCCATGTGAAGTTGTTCCGTGGTAATTAGTGTATGCAATTACGTACATTCAAACATATTATTATTATTATTATATGCTTTTTAGAGCTCGTATTTTATACTATAGCTGAATTAGCAATGATCAAAACAAAGCGACAAGAAAAATGATTTACAGGACGTAGCTAGGATTTCAATCTTACAGGGACAAAAAATACGGGGGTGGAGGGGGAGGCCCCCCTCCTGGGGTCCCTCGAATTCTTTTTTAACCAAGAGAATTGAAAACGACAATTTTTAGTAACAAAATAGACAAGTTATATTGATTGGCCAAAAAGACAAATTCAGTTTATTGATACAAAAACAATATGCCCATCTATGTGTCCAACGCTATACAAATTGAAAATAACCATGACCATTAGATGGACATTAAAAAGACAAAAAGCAAACTGGCTATCTATATAATAAATGACATAGATAGCTTGGACATCTGAAATTGGTCTCTTCTTATCCTCATCTCTTCAAGCTCGTTAGTAAGAGAATCTACTAGAAAAGTCTCAACAATCTACTTCTCTATATACATAAGCATTGTATTGGACAAAAAATCATTTTTCATTCTATTTCGCAACATCGTCTTAATGACACTCACAGCTGAAAATGCAAGTTCTGTAGCAGCTGTTGAAACTAAAAAAATTAAGACAAATCAATCTATCTATCAACAAGATTATAACTCATTGATTTTCTTGTCAATGTCAACAATTGGCACACATCGGGAAGTGTTGTCAAATTTTTAAATAGGGAGTTAACTTGAATGAATTCATTGGAATAAATTGAAAATTGAATAATGGGTCGTCTAGTGTTTTTAATTAAGTCTAAGACTTTTGTATTATTAAACTTTACACTTTAAGTTATTAGACCAATATCTGTCAATTGAAAAAAAATAATAATAATAAAAATTTTGTAGGGGCGAAACTTAAAAACACACTACAAATTAACTAGGAGTAGTGGATCGACGAAAAATGTTGGGGACGGCCGCCACCCCTCCCCCCTTTAGCTCCGTCTTGGCATAAGTAATACCTGAAATTTCAAATCAATATTCATTTATATATTTCTTATAATGATTGCCAAAGTCATCAATGAGATGATTTACTAACGAAATTTTTTGTCACAATAAAAATATGAAGCATTAATCCAAGTATATATTAAGGCCGACATGAATGTTCGATATGTAATATAACATTTAAAACGATCTAAATTTTAATATTTTTCCATTTTAATAATGTTCGGTATTGTCCGCTCGAACGTGGGAATAAATTTAATTTAGAGCATCTCCAATAAAATATTTTCTAAGCTAAAAAATAGGTGCTATTTGGTAATAATTAATTGGACTTCTAATGAATGTCTAATAAACAAACATTGTGGGAAAAAAATGATCGCCAATGCATTATGTCCGCAATCCAATAATAATGCCTATGTGTCATTAATTTATTTAAAATAAAACTTTTTTTTTTTTTTTTTGAAACTAGTTAAAATAAAACTATTTAATATTTAAATAAATACTCTATGAAACAAAACGTGTTGATTTTTTTATTAATATAAATTGCTTTTTTTTCTTTTTTTTGAAAGTAATATAATAAATTGTTTTGGTTCACAGGTAGTGGGGGGTAAATATGAGGTGTTAACTGTAAATGGTAACAATCATAATTAATTTTCAGTTTTATATTCAAAAAAAAAAAAAAAGTTTTCCTACTACTATTGCCTAGTCAGCATGTTAGACATGGCTTCTAAAAATAGACATGACCTTGAACAATGTCTAATATTTTTTTGTCAAATCAGCACAATATTGGGGTGCATTGGAGAAGAATATAACTAGACATTGTCCAATTTGATAATTTGTCACACCATTTTAATTTGGACAATGTATCATTGGAGATGCTCTTATATAGTGATCATTGAACAGGAAACATGGTGTGGCCAATATTTATTGCAATTTTTTGTTCAATTGAAACAGACAAGGAATGGAGTTGTATTTAAGCCCATTATTCTAAGCATTCAAAGGGGCCTTAGAAAATGATTGTTTGCCATTCTGAAAACAAGGCATATTTGCTGGTTTGACAAATTTATTTTATTTAATTATTGCTTCGATTTGAAATTTAATTTAAAGGTACGAATGTGACTCCTAAAACAACTAAACCCCTGTTTGATTTCATTATTTTAAAATTATGATTTTCTCTTTTTCTTTTCAATATTCATACATTTATCAATACTAAACACTAATTTGACGTACGTGCAATGCACGTGTTTTAATTTCGTGAAGTATGTAATGGTGTGGGCATTTTTTGTGTTCAAATTCGAAGTTTTTTGCGTGGATAGCCTGAAAAAAGGAGTAAAGTTATATAAAATCTACATCTACACTATCTTAAAAGTGTGGATGAGTGGAAATCTTTTGATTTCCTATTTTATCCTCACATTCTTTTCTTTTTTTCAATCACACTCTTAGTTAATTCATTGAAACTTATTTATATTTATTTTAATTTTTATTTCAAAAACATTAATTTATCAAAGTTGACTAAATTGAAATTTCATTAATTTAACCACATTAACTAAATCGAAATTGGTTATTCAATTAATATTAATTTAGTGTCGTTACTTTTTAATTTACTTTTAAAATATTGTCCCATCAAATTTAATTTCCCGTGATAACTCCACTGAAAATCTCAAAGAGTGCATTTATGCATTTAATAATTTTTTTCTATTATTAATTCAAACAATTATGTTTTAGTTAGATCTTTTATAATTATTTTCAAAGTATGGTGAGTATAAAACTTTTTGTTTTTAAACTTACTTAAATTCTTATCAAAATCATCAATTAATTTTTATAAAAAGAAAAATATATATATTTTTAATTATTCTAATTAAAAATATAAAATAAATAATTTCAAATTCTTTGGGAAAAAAAGAAGATCAAAACTGAAAGTTTAATTTTAATTTATATAGTCTTTGTTTGGTAATGATTAAAATAAGATTTTTAATAGTTTTTGATAGAAATTAATAAAATGTGGTTGAAAAGTTGTATGTCCGATAAAATGTATATTAAAATTAATTGTTGACTTTGATTTATATAAAATCTTATTTTAATTTCTCTCAAACGAGAGCATAATATTAAACTTTTTCTTATAAAATATGTTCAAAAATTAATTCAGTTTATCCATACACAATTTTTCATGACTTACCATTAATATTTTATAAAGAAATTATTGATATGCCTAATATTTTATGATATCATATTACTCCTTAATATATCACACGCGATTTAGTTATTAAGCAGACATTTTAAAGAATTGTTTGATATATATTTCGAAGATCTGGAAGAAAATTTTCAATAAAGTATTAATATATTAAGAATTGAAGTTCATTTACAATTTCCTCTAACAATATCAATTATGTAAATTATATTAAAAAAAACAGTATTAGTACTTAAAAATGTTATTTTGACATTCATCATATACATAAGACGTGCGAAGCACGTACTTACTACTAGTATACTAAAATGACAACTGAGAAAAATACTAGTTAAAAGCATTATGGTAGATATAAATTCAAACTACGGTTACATGTAAAGGTAATGAACCATTTAAATACTATACCATCAAATCAATGCTAGTTAAAAGCATTAGCTAGTTTTTTTTTTTTTTTTTAAGATAAAATGTGTGGTTAAAATTGAAGAGAAAATATTTATGGCTAAAAGTGATTTGAGAAATTATATAATAATTTATAAATTGTAATCAATACCACAAAAACAAAAATAACTAAGGCCACCGAACAGTGTGAAAAATGGCTCGGAGCATGGTCCTGCGACGTTGTTCGGTTTGGTTCTGGTTTTAGTTCCAGAAGAACCAAATCAAACCGTGAATCTATGGTTTTTACTATTGGAACCAATTGGTTTTTTTTTTAAAAAAAAATACTAGTAATCGCACCCGTGCGATGCACGGAATAAATAATATTTATTGAATAAGTTATAAAAATACAATGCCCGATAAAAATAACACAATAAAAAAAAATAACTTGCATACACAAATTGTGAATAATTTGTAATTTCATTTCTTCCTATAAGATTTCTTACTTTAATGCATAAATTGTATATTCAATATACAATCAAAATATAAAAAAAAATAGAAAAGAAAAGTTATGAATTGCATTTTTTTAACAGTTAATTGTTCATTATCTAGTTTCCTTAGTTTATTTATTCATATAAAATTGATTATTCAAAAATAATTTTTTTTAATGTTCATTCACAATCACATATTATTTAAAAATTAATTTTTAACAATTGCACATACTACTTTTTAAACACAAATTCTAAAAAAAGAAAATCAGTTTTTAACCACTCAATTGATTGATTTGATAATTATTTTATTTTTTATACTATCTTCTTTCACTTTCAATCACACATTTAAAACAATTTTTATAGTTTATATCAAACTTAATCATATTAAATGGTTTCAAATACAACGTGACATTTTATTTTTCACCAAGTATTGAAAATGACCATGTTACCCACAAACACACAAAACTATTTTTTGTGTATGTTAAATAAATGTATGGACTATATTTTATTTTTAAATAGAATAAGTTTGATAAAACCTTATATTTTTATTTTCTATAGAATTCAATGAATTAATTGTTAAAGTTTGTAGTATATATTTTACAAATTGATGTTATTTTAAATTTATAAAAATTAAAAAATAGATAAATGAACGAAATTAGTAAATTTATAAAATTAATTTAAAAATTACCAAAGAATTTATCGAAACCTGAAGTTGTAGAAATTAAAATGATCAATTGAATTTACTTAGAAAGATCAGATATGATTATTTCTTTTAATTTGATAAGAAAAAAGATTTGAAATTAATCATTTATGTCAAATTGAAGTTAGGTAAGAAATGATAAATATCATTTTATGACTTAGATGAGATAAATTAAAAAGATTGGATATTGAAAAAAGTAAAAAGTATAAGTAAAACTTTTACCTTTATTATTTGAGGCAATTTTAAGAATGATATATTTAGAGTTTGTTCTCATTTGATAACTTATATTGAACTTCTCGTTAAGATCATGAATTTGACACATATATTGCATATTTTTTGACTTCAAAATATTACAATAATTACCAAAAGAATAAAAATAATATACAATTTGATCTTTTTATAGATTTTTTATTTTTTACAATCAATAAGTCATTTATTACATGCCACCTATTATTTTTTCGATGTAGATTAGAATCAAATCACTTGATTTGATTTGGTTCTAATTTAATCTGATTTGGTTCGATTATTTTGTCCACCCCAAACTGGAAGGACACTAAAACACAATAGTCTTCTTATGATGTGCAATTGATGAGCTAATAATAGTTTATTCCTTTAATTTAGAATTAAAATAAAGTCAATTAGGTACATATCTGACCAAAATACAACTAATAAGTGTCAAACTGGATCTTTGTCAATATTATGTGCTACAAACCTAGGATACTTGTACTAATTGAATTTTCTCTGCTGGTGGCCTATCGTTACCTATTTTGTTTTAGTTTACTTATTTAATCTCTACCAACCAAAGTACCATTTTTTTATTTATTTTTTGGCTAGAGGCATGGACAAGGACTCGTAAATCTCAACTGCTCATCAATTATGTAAAGAAAAATTAGTCGAATCGATTAACCATGACCAATTCCGTCCCAAACTATATTCACCTAGTGTAATCGACCAACCTTGACCTGAAGAATATACATTCCGAGTTTTTAACTATAGGTATATCGACTGCATAAATATCACACATGTATGCAAGTTATTTAAGTTGGTCCCCATAGGAATTAATTCAGTCAATATTATGTAGTGCATCTTCAATTTCATACTAAAAAAATATGGAGCTTGACTATTCGTCTCGATCATCCTCCATGATGATTTATGAAAATCCACCATTAAAATGGAAGTGATGTCCTCGAGCTTTATAATTTTCTTCTAATAGTATAGACTAGATGCTCATGATAGTGAGTATACAATGAGAAATGTTGTATCTCATCAATTTAAGCTGACTCGACTTGAAATAAATTGAATCGAGACGAAATTTTGAAATAACCTAATCTGGGCTCAGTTCGGCTTAATATCAAGGGATAATTGCACTTTATACTACATTTTTATCCCCCATTGAAATTTTACTTACATTAATATTTTAATTAATTTTTACTTATTTTTCTTTTTTCTCTTCAAATCTTACAATATTTTCACCAACACCATGTCACCGCCTCCGCACCACCTCCCTTTTCCTCAAGAAGGCTTCAGCAACCTACTCAAGTTGGATGTGTTGCTGGAAGATCACCATTGAGTTTTTACAAATTTTACAACGTATTTGATGAAATGTCTGATCGAAATATCATAAAAAAGTTGAAAATATCAAGATGTGATACTAAAATTCCACCCTAAGTATCATAAAAATTTAAAAAAGTCTCAGATTGTGATACCAAAATTAAAAATTATCGTAAGTATCATATTATGATACTTCAAAAGTATCATATGTACATAATATGATACTTGTTTTGAAAAACATAAATTTCAGTAAAAATATATTTTTTTTTTTTTTGAAATATTAATTAGTGATACTTTTAAATAACGTAAATTTTAATTATAATATGAAAAGTTGGGTATTTATCCAAATATTCCGATTATCAACTTTTTTTTGGGCTAAACTTAAATTGTCTAATCCGGCCGCCATAGATTAAACAAAGATAGCCCACTTGTTAATTAACTAGAATGGGCTTTTGTGTCACACCATTCAAGTCTGAGCTCAATTAGGAACTACTAGTTATATGTTGAGGAAATTACACAAAACATGATTTTTAACTTCTAAATTCAAAGTTCAAGTTTACACCTAATTAATTCAAAAATCAAGTCAATATTCTATTTTCTATTATTAATATAAAAAGATTAATTGAAGATAAAAAATACATTCATCCACCCCCTTTCTCTGCCCTTCTCTCTCTACCGCGCCCTAATTCCTCTGTAATACTAATATTACATCTTCAATTTGCACTTCTTCCTGTCTTCTTCGGCGGTGACGGCTTGCAAGGAATCAACCTACTTCTTGTGGTGTGTGAATGTATGTGGTAGTGGTGGTGGTTTGGTTATAGCGGTTGTGTTCTTCCTGTCTTCTCTGACGGCTATTTTAAGGAATCGATGACATTCGACCTACTTCCCGTGGTGTGTGAATGTGTGTGGTAGTGGCGATGGCTTGGTTCTGGCGATTGTTGTGGTGGTGGTGTGGTTGCGTGGTGGGGGTGGTTCTGGCGATGGCGGGTGGTGCTGTAATTATTATTTTTTTGCAGCGATTTACGAGAACCAGGATCACCACCGATCGCCGACTGATGAGATTTTGATTAATTGTAGTGATCATTTTGTTTTCTATTACAGGTGGTGGGTTTTTATTGGTGGGGGTGTGGAACAGGTGGAGGAGATGATGGAACAGCTGCGATAGGATTTCTATTGCAGTATTGTTGGTTGTTTGGTGATGGTGCAAGGGATGAAACAGCTGTGGTGAATTGGTGGTGGTGCATCGAGGGGGGGGGGGGGCGATGGCAATCGATGATTAGGATGTCGGTGCTGAGGGATTGAGGTGTTGGGGGTGGTTGTGGTGGTGCATGGGTGTTGGTGGTGGGTGATGGTGGTGGGGTAGGATTAAGATTAAGATTGATTGTGACAAATAAATTCGTAATTTGTGACCAGTAAAAATTATATGACCTAAAAAAAATTCAAAATTGTGACAAAATTTGTAATTGTGACTCACAATTTTTAAAGTTGTGACCAATAAATTTGAAATTTGTGATCGTTAAATAAGTTGTGACATAATAAACAAGATTTGTGACCGAAAACTAAGTTATGACCTACAAATTCATGATTTGTGACCGATAAATAGATTGTGACTAATTAAATCGATAATTTATGACCAAAAGATTAGTCGTCATTAATAATGAAGTTGAGACCAGTTGCATTTACAATCTGTGACCAAGAAATAAGTCGTGACCTACAACATTTGTGAAATGTGACCAATTAATAAATTTTTGATTGATAAATTTTATAAATTATCATAGAAAAATTAGCTGTGACCTATAAATTTATAATTTGTGATTGAAAATATGTTGTAACCTATAAATTTTTAATTTTTGATAAAAAAAAAAAAAAAAAAGTCGTGATCAAATATTTTGTGACCGAGAAATAAGTTGTGACCTTTAATATTTTGTAAATTGTGACCTATAAAATTTATGATTTGTGACTAACAAAATTAGTGATTTGTGAAAATTGTGACATAAAAATTCTTCATTTTTATCTGAGAAAAAACTGTGACCAATGAAATTTGTGGTTTGTGACCAATAAAAAAATACTGACTCATAATTTGTTAAGTTGTGACCAATTGACTCGAGATTTGCGATTAAAAAAAATCGTGATCTACGAAATTCGAAATTTGTGACCGGAAAATAAATTGTGACTTAAAAAATTGTGAATGTGACTATAAACTTATGACCTGATTTGTGACTTGTGACCTAAAAAATTATGATTTGTGACCATAATAAGTTGTGATCGAAATATTGTGACTTGTTACCATAAACAAGAAAATATGTAATTAATTATAATCTGATTTTTGAAATAAAATATTAAGTTTCTTAATTCTGAAAATGTGTATTTTAAAAACCTTAGTTATGTATTCTTTCCTTAGGGGAAGGCACTTATAGAATATCAATTAATAATTAGAAAACAATGTTTGTTTTAATTCATTAATCAGGTTGTTAGTGTGTGTGTTTGTGTGTGGAGAGAGAGAGAGAGAAAGATTGTAGGAGATAAAATCATCGACCCTAAAATCATGCAATCAGTTGCACAATATTACCATATGAAATGGGTCTCTCTACAATTAATCAATCATTGTTGATCTCCAAAACATATAAGCTGCGTAAAAAAATCCGTGGACATTTTCAATTTCATTCTCGGGAATATCAAAAATTAAAAGAGGAAGATCATTGTGGTCACATACAATTATCACTGCGTCTCCAAAGCCGGCAGCGAAGGTCACAGTTTTATAAAACTACAACATTATAGCTGAATTTGACTTGAATAGGTAACGTGTTGACAATTTGTATAAACAATTCTTGAGGTGTGTTAGGTCACATAATCATATATGGCTACTGGTGCAACACTTACTCATGTATGTTGAAAAGAGATGAACATACAAGTACAACCATGAATATGATTCCCATGAGGGAAGTAGTTGTTTCTAATGTATTGCAAATCCACTGAAATTAAATCCTCAATGAAAATATCTATACGTGACCTGAGGTAGTGTTACTCAAGAATGTAATCTGTGGGGGCATTGATTAATGATAATAACTACTATTAAATGTTAGAATTTGATCAATTGCTTAGATATGTGGATAGTGTTCTCAATAAAATTTTCTTAATGTGTCTTAAAATCGTTATTAGTGCTTTTTCCAACTAACTTTACCTTGCACGACCAATTCGTTCCTAGTGTGCCCCTAGAAAACTCTGATACCTACGTACAAATTCGATTGCAAAGTATGGGTCGGACCTTAGTAAAGTTGCGGTTATGATGAGTTATGTGTTGAAGAGTGACATACAATCGGTCAAGATTAAAAGTGACAATAACATAGTCTCTTATCTGATGCTAAAATGCATTGATACGGATCCTTCTAAGTACCCCGTAATCATTGATGTCACAAACGTGGAAAATGGTCATAATGAATGTTGTTTCCCCTATATGGACTAGAGAACATGACTATGTTACCTGGATTGCATAACTATATGACCTGGATTGTGAGATTCGATACCACCTGTAGGCTCAAGAAGCCACAACCACTTGGTAAGAAGTACATGGCTATCTGGCTTGGATTACGTGATCATGTGACCTGGAGTACATGTCAATGTGGACTGGACTCCATAACTATGCGATCCGGATTACATAACTATGTAAGGACATGACAAGATTTCTCATGAAGTCTGATGTCCAATGAATTTAAAATTGAATTACTATCAAGGTTTTGAACAGCTGAAACAAGAAGGAAAAAAATTAGCTTTTATTTGTGATGCTTGTCGCGATGCACCAAAATAATAAATAATTTCTTATTCGCTAAATATTAATTAATAATGTAGTAGCGAAAGTAAGAGTCGATCCCACGAGGAACGGAAACTAATTTTAGTTGTTCGATCAATTAGAATGGAATGAAGGGTTTTGTTGTTTGAATTGCTTGAATGAAAACTATGCATAAAATAAATAATTATATATGACTAGAGAAATAATATGAGAAGAAATCTTGTTCTCGAGTTCGGTTGTACCCTCAATTTATGTTATACCTTTCCTTGTAACGTGTTTCTATCCCTAATTTAATTATCAATCATAAATAATCAACAAGCTCTGATTATCTAAATTCTTCCTTATTTGTATTGATTCAAAACAAGCTCTTCGAACCAATTCTAGCCACGGACAATCCTAAACAAGCTCTTAGAATTTAATGCACGACTAGTATGAAAAATTAGAAGAATGATTGAATTTGATCGTTAATTTCACAAGCTCGAATTAATCAATCAAAGTTAAATTATTACTAAACCTGCACGAGATTTATTTGCTACTAAAGTAAAGATTCAATGACAATTACGGATCAAGAATCTAAACATAGCATATTCATGAATCCAAAGATCAATAATCCAATTGGCCAAATTAAACTATTAATCAAATAAACTCAATGAACATTCAAAACATAATAATCCAAAAATTGAAATAAAGGAATGAATTCACGCTACTAATTTGTAGGAAAAGAAAATAACATAATTGAGTTAACACAACTTTCCCTTTGAACAAGATATGAAATTAGCCTAGCATGATTGTGGTGGAATCTTCAAGTTGCTTCATAAATTCCATTGTTGTTGATATTCTTGCGCTTCAAAATCTTCCAATAATGCTCTATATTTTTCTCTTAATTTTTCTCAATGTCCAGCCCCCTTTTTGTGATGATTTTGGTCCTTTAATACTCCCAAAATCATGCCCTAACTTTACCCCAAAGATATACCAAAGATAGACCTTGAATTAGATAGGGAAATTTCTTGGCGAGCAAGTTACGGCCGTAACTTTCCTTATCACGGCCGTAAGTGAGCTACTGAAAGTTTTCGGAATTTGAAAGTTACGGCCGTAACTTTACCATTTACGGCCGTAAGTGCATTTCTGTCGAGAAGTGTCTATGTTCGATGTTTTAGTCATAACTTTCTCTCCCGAAGTCCAATTGTGGTGATTCAAGTTGTGTTAGAAATAAAACTCAAATATCTACGATTATTTGTGAAATATCTCTTCCAAAATTCGAAAGTATTCTATGACAAAATTGAGCTTCAATCTATGACTAAAATTCATGATCACAATCCTTGCGGGTTTTTGATTTCTAACTTCACCCCAAACCTTCTTTGACCATAATTTTTGCATCTAATCTTCTTCCCACGTGCCATTATTGATTTGGAGCTCTTTGAATATGCCCTTGAACCTCACTTCTTGATTTTTTTGTATTTCTTTGGTCCTGTTTTCTTTCTTTTTCTTCTTTTTGACCTTACATAGCACAATAAGTGAAAATGCATTAAACGATGCTTCAATAGGATCAAACAAATAACAAAATAAGATAATAAGTGAATTAAATACGTGCTAATAAAGCACTTATCAATTTGGATATTTCAAAGCAATCTAAAAACAAGAACAACAGACTAAGCCATGTCCTTAGTATATTTGGGCTCAGCTACATGAGCGTTTTTCGTCATTTTTTTAGTATATATCAGCTCAGCTATGAGTTCTGGAGAACATGACTATGTAACTTGGATTGCATAATTATGTAAGCAGGAATTTGAGAGTCAAGACTACCTGCAGGCTCGCGAATCCACAAACACTGGGGAAGTAACACATGGCTATATGGCCTGGATTACCTGATCGTGTAACCTAGAGTACATGAATATGTGGACTGGATTGCATAACTAAGTGACCTGGAGAACATGACTATGTGACCTGGATTGCATAACTATGTGACCTGAATTACATGACCATGTGACCTGGATTATATAACCATGTGACCTGGAGAATATGACTATGTGGACTAGATTACAACCTCAAGTAAGCATCATGTTACCAGTAGTGCATAATTATACAACCTATGCAAAGTGTAACGTGACCTAAACTATTTAACTATGTGACCTAAAATTTATAACATGTTACCACACATATGAGATTGTGTTGCCTGAACTATAAATCTTGTGACATCCAGTACAAAACATGCGACCTGTAATATATAACATAATGACATTGAATGTGAGCTTAACGCATTAATCATCAAGGGAAAGGAGAACTATTTTCCATAGATGGGGAAAAAATATGTTCCAGCTGTTGGGAAAATAATAATGACGCAACGGGATATCTAATCACAAAAATTAATTTCTTGTGATTTGGATCATCCCATAATAGGAATTCGCCGTTTTATGTATTTGACTAGATCAAATAATTTTGAACAAATAATAATTTAGCAATCATTACCCTTGTAGCGTGCTTTGACAATTATCTGTGTAGATCTTGATTCCACCAATCTCCAAACCTTCAAGTTTTCCTTGGTGTTCTTCAACAGAGGCTATGCAAGTGTGTGGTCACTTTTCTCTAGCCTTTTGGTTACACTAGGGTTAGGGTTTTTATCAAGAGAACAAAACACACACTTCACACTTTAGTGTGTGTCCCGCCCACATGTGTATTAGGTAAAGAAAAATAGTCTTAGAAGACTATTTATAACTTCTTTACCCTCTAAAACCCTACCAACCCTAATACTATAACCCATGCCCATTTCTGCACGGCCCAATACAAGTTATAAGCCTGTATATGCCTGTTTTATTGAAGCCACCAAGGGAACCTGATCGGACCCAATTAAACTAAGCTCCAATAAATTAATTCTGATCCAGTCAACTCTTGACCAATCAAAATAATTTATTAATCACGTTCTATTCCACTAAAAGAACGAGATTGCATTCTTAGTAAAATTGTAATTACTGAAGCAATAACCAATAATTATATCCTCTGACTTATCGCTCTTACATGTTACCCCCGTCGATCAACTGGAATATTCGAAGTAAGGTTAAACGACCAAAATACCCTTATCTGAATATTCATAAATTCTCGACTCCCATCTTCTATCTGACAGTTCTATGTGATCACATCACATCATAAAATCCAACAATCATTGTCGAATTACTGAGCTCAGATTTAACTGTCCATTAGAAGAACCAGTGAGATCATGATCATACCTTATGGTGACGGATTCCATAATACGAATATATGTTCCTCGTTATTTTACTTTAATTCCCAAAGTATCGAGATATTGACCAACAATTTGATCTCACCCATTGATACCTCAAAGAACTTCAAGTTAGTAATCGAAGTTCATTATCCGATTAGGATTAAGGTTCCATGTACGATAGTCAAGTGAAATTAAATTTGCACGGTCAATGTCACAAATTAATTTCACGTGGTCCCGTTCAATACATATCAAATGTACTCTCAATTTCATTTTCAAAATCAAAGATAGATTTTAATGAAATCGAGACGATCAAAAATAAATTATCCATATTTATTTTACTGATCGTGAACAATAATTTTAGATCGAATTACAAATTGAATCTTTCTGTGTTTAACAACTTAAACACTCAATTAGTAATATCGAATCGATCTATGGATTAATGCAAGCTCAAAATAATATAATCAAATATATAAGATAATATTTTATTCCAAAAACGTCACGAGTACAAATAAATTAACTCGACGGGCATACACTTTCCAACAATTCTCCCACTTGCCCTAGAGTAAATGAGACATGTTAAGTACACCCATATTTTCAATATGACCCTCAAAACTTTTAGCTGGTAAGCTTTTGGTAAAAGGGTCTGCAAGATTTTCTGCTGATGCTATCTTGCACACTGTCACATCTCCTCGTTGAACGATTTCTCTAACCAAGTGGTATTTACGCTCAATGTGTTTTCCACGCTGATGGCTGCGGGGCTCTTTTGCATTCGCCACTGCTCCACTGTTATCACAGTATAGAGTAATGGCCTGAGATGCAGATGGAACCACCTCAAGGTCCAGTAAGAATTTCTTCAACCATACTGCCTCTTTGGCTGCTTCACAAGCTGCCACATATTCTGCCTCCATGGTGGAATCAGCAATGCATGATTGCTTGATACTCCTCCAAACAACGGCACCACCACCCAGTGTGAACACTGATCCAGATGTGGATTTTCGGGAGTCCTTATCAGCTTGAAAATCAGAATCAGTGTAACCCGTTGGCACCAAATCTGGAGCTGAGTAAACCAGCATATAATCTCGAGTTCTGCGAAGATACTTGAGTATATGCTTTACAGCAGTCCAATGCTCTGGTCCAGGATTTGACTGATATCTACTGACAATTCCAACAACATAACATATATCTGGGCGAGTACATAGCATAGCATACATGAGACTTCCTACAGTCGAAGCATAAGGAACCTGTTTCATGTGTTCCATTTCACTAGGAGTCTTAGGACAATGCTCCCGTGACAAGTGAATTCCATGTCTGAAAGGCGTTTGACCTTTCTTGGAATTTTGCATAGCGAACCTCACCACAATCTTGTCTATATATGAAGCTTGAGATAGCGCAATTCTCCTGTTCTTCCTATCCCGAAGGATCTGGATTCCTAGAACATAATTGGCTTCTCCCAAGTCCTTCATATCAAACTGTTGCGCCAACCAGTTTTTAACCGATGTTAATACTCCTACATCATTCCCAATGAGCAGGATGTCATCTACATACAGTATGAGAAAAATCACCTTGTTTTCTTTAATTTTCTTATAAACACAAGGTTCATCAAGATTCTGATCAAAACCATAACCTTTTACAGCTTGATCAAATCTGATATTCCAGGACCTAGATGCCTGCTTAAGCCCATAAATAGACCTACGCAGTTTGCATACTTTATGCTCTTGACCCTTTTGGGTATAACCGTCTGGTTGCATCATATAGATGCTTTCGTCAAGATTTCCATTAAGGAATGCTGTCTTGACGTCCATTTGCCACACCTCATAATCAAAATGAGCTGCAATGGATAAGAGGATCCGAATAGACTTAAGCATGGCCACAGGTGAGAAGGTTTCCTCATAATCGATACCTTCTCTTTGGGTGAAACCCTTAGCGACCAGTCTAGCTTTAAAGGTCTCTACCTTTCCGTCTACCCCTCTTTTTCTCTTGTAGACCCATTTGCATCCTATGGGTTTTACCCCATTAGGTGCAACTACAAGATCCCAGACAGAGTTAGTGTACATGGATTTCATTTCTGAGTCCATGGCACTCCTCCAATGGTCAGCGTCTACATCCTTCACAGCTTCTTTATACGAAGTAGGATCCTCCTCTTGTTCAGTGGAGACTGCCTCGAAAGACTCTCCATAGAGCAAGTATCTGGAGGGTGGTCTAATGACTCTCTCACTTCGTCTATGCTGAGGAGGCTCCTGGTTGATTGGAATTTGTATTTGTTCTACCACCGGATCTCTGGTATCAAGTCCCACATTTCCAATTTCAATACCAAGTGGTGATGCAATGGGGACTTGTTCCTCCTCCAAGTTACGTGTCAGTGATCCAGCAGACATGGAAGGTATAACCTCCACTTGTCTCCCACTGAATTCAGGTACCGTAACTGGTGGGGACGTGAATTCATCCTGAGTAGGTTCAATGCGGATTACTGGGGTTGACGAACTGGGAACTTTTCCCTTCATCTCTTCCAAAAGAACCTTGCTCTTTGATTCACGTTCTTCTATATACTTGTTCTCTAAGAAAGTTGCATTTGTACTCACAAAAACTTTCTTATCTTGAGGACTATAGAAGTAATATCCTCTTGTTCCCTTTGGATATCCTACAAAAATGCATACTTGTGATCTTGATTCCATCTTTTCCACCTTTCCCTTAAGCACGTGTGCAAGACATCCCCATATCCGTATATGTGCCAGATTAGGCTTTCGCCCATTCCACAATTCCAGGGGTGTCTTAGGGACAGATTTAGATGGAACCATGTTAAGCAAGTATATTGCAGTTTGTAGAGCATATCCCCAAAAAGATGTTGTGAGAGTTGAGAAGCCTAGCATTGATCTGACCATGTCCAACAAGGTCCTGTTTCTCCTTTCAGATACACCATTCTGTTGGGGAGTACCTGGTGCACTTAATTGGGATACAATCCCATTTTCTGATAGATATGACCTAAAGTCATGGGATAGATATTCTCCACCTCGATCTGATCGAAGTGTTTTAATGTTCTTACCTAATTGCTTCTCCGCTTCAGTCCTGAATTCTTTGAACTTTTCAAAAGCTTCAGACTTACGTGCCATTAGGTAAACATAACCATATCTAGAGTAATCATCAGTGAAGGTGACGAAGTACTCATACCCACCTCTAGCTTGGACATTAATGGGTCCACATACATCAAAGTGTACTAATTCCAAGACTTCTTTGGCCCTATACCCCTTTGAAGTAAAAGGTCTCTTGGTCATTTTTCCTTCCAGACAGGATTCGCAAATTGGTAGGGATTCCACTTTTAAGTCACTCAAAAGACCATCCCTTACAAGTCTTTGAATCCTATTTAGGTTAACATGACCAAGTCTCAGGTGCCATAAATAAGTCTCATTAGTAGGAGATAACTTAATGCGTTTGTTAGATGCAATGTGATATAGAGAGCTATCGGCAGGTTTCAAAGTATACAAATTGTTAAGCATATGTCCCTCACAAATTAAAACTTTATTCATAACAATTTTCACCATCAGACAAGTGAAATAAACAGAATAACCATGTTTAAAAAGTAATGCAACCGAAATCAAATTTCGGGTAATATCCGGAACATAATAACAATTATTCAAAACCAAATGTTTATTATTAAAATAAAGATAAACTACTCCAACAGCTCTCGCAGAAACCACTGCTCCTGTGCCAACCCTTAAAGTATGCTCCCCTTCACTGAGTTGCTTGGTTACTTGGAACCCCTGCAATGAATTGCAAACATGATTAGTGGCTCCAGAATCTACTATCCAAGTATATGTAGAATCAACCACTAAACAAGACTCAATATAAGATAACTCACCATTACCTTGCTTTTTGGAAGCTAGGTATCCCTGGCAGTTCCTCTTCCAGTGACCTTTCTGTCCACAATGAAAGCATTTCCCCTTTGGCTTGCCTTCTGTCTTTGCTTTCTTGACCTGCTGCTGTGGTCCCTTCTTGTTAGACTTCTTCCTCTTGTTGCCTCCTTTGCCTTTTGGCTTGGAAGAGGATGGTCCAGCAGAAGCAACAGTCAACACATCATTGGCCCTGGTCTTAAGAACAGTCTCAGCATTTTGAAGCTCCTGCATCAACTCGGTCAGTGACATATCCAGCTTGTTCATGTTATAACTAACTTTGAACTGAGAGAACATCTCTGGGAGAGTCTCCAAAGCCATGTCAACCTGCGTCTCCGAATTGATTTCAGCCCCTAAAACCTCAGCCACGTTAAACTGACCAATCAATGCAAGCATATGATCTCTAACGGGTGTACCAGGTTTCATGCGCATGTTCATAATGGACCTAATAGCAGCCTGACGGGCCTGACGACCTTGATGTTCGAACATTTGCTGAAGGCTCTCCATAACCAGAGCGGCAGTTTCCATATTCTGATGTTTCTGCTGCAACACATTTGAGATAGAACCCAAAATGTAGCAGCGGGCCATCTCATCAGAATGGATCCACTTCTCATATGCGGCCTTCTGTTCGGGTGTGGAAGTCCGAGTCGGTGCATTGGGACGGGGTTCAGTTAGCACAAATTTATGCTTCTCGGCGGTGAGAACAATCATCAAATTACGTTTCCAATCAATGAAATTTTCTCCAACCAGTTGATTTTTAGTTAAGATAATGGACAGTGAATTTCCAGACATTTTTCTGAAATAAAATAAAATAAAAAAATGAGCTATGCATTAAATGATTTCATATATGATGCATGAATATAAAATTATGCACAAATAGACCCAAAACTACAATAATATGACGACATCCTAAAACCCCAAAATCTTAAACACATTTCTCTATAGGAGAAAAAAATGAGATTTATGGCTAGGTTGAGACCCTCCCATTAAAATTAATATATCTAGCATCTCATGCAATATTAATTTTATTGTCGTTAAAATTTGGCCATCATTGACATCGTTTGGATATTCTATAGGAAGTCCCCACGATGTCTTTGATTTAAGTGTTCAACCCTTATATTGATAATTTTTCAAGTACCAAATTAATTACGTTACCTATAGGGTAATCATGATTAATTCAAACTTAAATAAATCATCACCTAATTGGGCCCAAACCAGTAACCAAAACAGTGCAGCCCTCCTATAGGGAGACTAAATAAATTAGCACGAGGCATGCCCAAATTTTTACTAATGGGCTAACAAGGGAGGCCGTGGGTTCAAAAATTGCACCCTCACTCACTTAATATTTTTAAACTATTGAGTTTTCATTTAATAATTAAATAATCAATTTTAACTTTTAAAATCAATTTAATAATTATCAAAATTATTTTCTAATCTAACATTTAGAAAAGAAAATAAAATATAAAACCATGCATGACAGTATAGTTCCTAGAGCGATGTTAATGCGATCTACATGACATGTTATCAAATGACATTCATCCACAATTTAATTAAAGCAATAAATAAATGCAATAAGAAAATAAACTAGAACATGATTTATGGCCAAAACCTAGACACAAAATTACAAATTAATTAAAGATTACATTGAGCCACAGCCCGGCCCAATTCTTCAATTTCCATTTGCAAGTGTCCAGCCCATTACTAGAACTCTTCAAATAATAATTATCTGGCCCAACTTCAAAATGGTCCAATCTGCAATTTTTAATTCAGTCCAACCGGCCGGCCCAAGAAGAAAGCAAGGCCCAACTGAAATTACAGCCCAAATAAATAGTCCTCTCTTCCTGCATGCTGTGTAACCTCAAAACAGAGAATTCAAAATTTCAGCCGGATTTCAGCCGCGATTTCAACCGTGATTTCAGCCCCTGCCTTTTGAGATGCCATCGCCGGAAAATGCTTTGAATCATGCCACGTCAGTGCCAGCCTCCGGGTGCCGCCGCCGCTGCCAACAAGGTGGAATAAACCACCAATGGCAGCAGCGGCAGCACCACGGTGGTGCTGCCGATCTCACGCAGCGCTGCACAGGCAGCGGGTCTCGCTGCCGCCGCGATCTTCGTGGAGTCACAGCGCCAAAGATGGCGCGATCGACCACAGAACGCAACAGCAGCGCCGTGATGCAGCCGACTGCGTGCAGTGAGATAGGTGGGTTCCGCTACCGTCGCGATCGAGCCAAGATAGTGACGCCAAAGGCGCCGCCATTGACTGCCGAGCACATTGGTAGCAGCCACGAGTCCCGCCGACTGCCTGCATGCGGTTCATGGCTGATTTCCAGTAATTGCAAGCCAAGCCCTTGAAGTGTTGAAGATGGTGAAGTGAAATCCTTATTTCGAAATTGCTGCAGAGGTCCTCCATGTTCAAGCCTTCACAGATTCGGTCTTCATACTTTTGATTACAACAAGATATAATTGCAAAACTAATTTCTAATTCTATTTTACAATAAATCAAAATCAAAAGGGAAACATGGAGTCGTAATCCACCCCTTTTGTTACATGACTCGATAAAACAAATACATAATTTACAACAAACAATCTAAGGCCATAAATCAGTTCATTAAAATATCATTCAACCAATAACAGATCAAATCACATAAAACCTACACCGCTCCACTAACACATGCATAACAAAATTATTTAACCCTAAATACATAAAACAGTATCAAAAACCTCGCTCTGATACCATTGTTGGGAAAATAATAATGACGCAACGGGATATCTAATCACAAAAATTAATTTCTTGTGATTTGGATCATCCCATAATAGGAATTCGCCGTTTTATGTATTTGACTAGATCAAATAATTTTGAACAAATAATAATTTAGCAATCATTACCCTTGTAGCGTGCTTTGACAATTATCTGTGTAGATCTTGATTCCACCAATCTCCAAACCTTCAAGTTTTCCTTGGTGTTCTTCAACAGAGGCTATGCAAGTGTGTGGTCACTTTTCTCTAGCCTTTTGGTTACACTAGGGTTAGGGTTTTTATCAAGAGAACAAAACACACACTTCACACTTTAGTGTGTGTCCCGCCCACATGTGTATTAGGTAAAGAAAAATAGTCTTAGAAGACTATTTATAACTTCTTTACCCTCTAAAACCCTACCAACCCTAATACTATAACCCAGGCCCATTTCTGCACGGCCCAATACAAGTTATAAGCCTGTATATGCCTGTTTTATTGAAGCCACCAAGGGAACCTGATCGGACCCAATTAAACTAAGCTCCAATAAATTAATTCTGATCCAGTCAACTCTTGACCAATCAAAATAATTTATTAATCACGTTCTATTCCACTAAAAGAACGAGATTGCATTCTTAGTAAAATTGTAATTACTGAAGCAATAACCAATAATTATATCCTCTGACTTATCGCTCTTACATGTTACCCCCGTCGATCAACTGGAATATTCGAAGTAAGGTTAAACGACCAAAATACCCTTATCTGAATATTCATAAATTCTCGACTCCCATCTTCTATCTGACAGTTCTATGTGATCACATCACATCATAAAATCCAACAATCATTGTCGAATTACTGAGCTCAGATTTAACTGTCCATTAGAAGAACCAGTGAGATCATGATCATACCTTATGGTGACGGATTCCATAATACGAATATATGTTCCTCGTTATTTTACTTTAATTCCCAAAGTATCGAGATATTGACCAACAATTTGATCTCACCCATTGATACCTCAAAGAACTTCAAGTTAGTAATCGAAGTTCATTATCCGATTAGGATTAAGGTTCCATGTACGATAGTCAAGTGAAATTAAATTTGCACGGTCAATGTCACAAATTAATTTCACGTGGTCCCGTTCAATACATATCAAATGTACTCTCAATTTCATTTTCAAAATCAAAGATAGATTTTAATGAAATCGAGACGATCAAAAATAAATTATCCATATTTATTTTACTGATCGTGAACAATAATTTTAGATCGAATTACAAATTGAATCTTTCTGTGTTTAACAACTTAAACACTCAATTAGTAATATCGAATCGATCTATGGATTAATGCAAGCTCAAAATAATATAATCAAATATATAAGATAATATTTTATTCCAAAAACGTCACGAGTACAAATAAATTAACTCGACGGGCATACACTTTCCAACACCAGCAATATCCACTATGCTTCTTTACAATACATCAAAAGCATGCAATATACTAAAGTCTAAGTATCGATTCCACAAATAATCAGTCGTCCAGGATCACAATGCTGTCAACACTCCTTGTAGAACGTGATGAGGTCTTCTTAACTTGTCAGTGCTTGTAAAGAGTTGTAGCTAAGTCTAGCCATGCACATGTAGCATCTAAGTCCATTGGCATTGATTTCATATCGTGAATTTGGTCAGTGCATTCTTCGTGGCATTGGACGTAATTTTCGCCGGAAACTATTCTTCTTTGGTGATAGTGTACTTCTATAATCCATAATCATTCTTTCCAACCCATTAGAAATAGATTGTATTCAAGGTCACAAAAAGGGTTTTAGGTCACAGTCGAAAAAATTGTAGACCATCGGTTCCAATTTCACAAACTCGTAATGCATAAAAAAACCCCAATGTCACATTACAATTATTAGGTCACAGCGTAGTTACAAATCAATTTTTCAATACACATACCGTGCTCATTTCTGGTGGTTGTAGATTCCCTGATTTCACTTGCAAATTGGAATGAATTTCTTTTGAGCCAGCTTCTCTCTTCTTTTTACAACTGGTATATTCCATCTCCTTTCCTTGCCCAGGCGATGCTTTCCGGTCACTTCTGATTTTGGCTATTAACTGGATGGTTTTCTCCGTGTCCAACAACTAATTGAACTCGGCTTGTTGGTTGTCCCGGATTTGAGATTTTGGGAGCTGGATTGGATTCTATTCTATTCTATTCTGGTGAGTAGCGAAAAAGAGGTGGTGCCTAATTATGTTAAAATTCATAATGATAAATATTAGGATGGTGAGATGACTAATTTTCTTGATTATGTTGTCCCTTTCTACAATTATTTGAGTTCACGACTTTTATAATTGATTATTTGTTCACAATATCCTTGATTATGTTGTCCTTTTCTAAAATTATTTCAAAGATATGGAATTAGGAACGTCAAAATATAAGAGTCCATACGAATCGATCCACCTACTTGTTACGATACGATGTGAATTAAATTTTATAAAGAGACATTGTCCTAACTAGGACTTCCCCTACCTATAGACCCTTCAACATTGTATGCAAATAGTTCAACACATTAAATTTTAGATTTTCAAAAAATTCATTTTCCCCCAAATAAACCATGGAACCCATGCATCTCTAATGCTTATAAACTTTTATACAGGACTAAGACATACTGATTGATGATGCTAAAAATTTGCACTTGAAATATTTCGAGCTTGAACAATAAACAAGCACGATCTGAATTTTCGAATACCTCAAACAAAGGCAGTGAGGTGTGACATCGTCGCCCATCCGATGCTTAAGTCAGTAATGAAGAAGAAAAATATTAATGCAAAAGGCTATGAACTTTAATAATAATTGCGCGTCTTGATTGTGAATGAGAGTCAAGTATTTATAGAAGTAAGTAGATCCTTCTAGGTAGGATTAGGTTACATGATGGTTTGGACACTTAGGAGTCCTTTTAGATGTGTGAGTCTTGTTTGCAGATTTAGGATAAGATTGCATGATCTATTGTTTCCATGTTAAAGTAAGATTTTAGTAAATCAAGAGTCCTACTTGCATTGAGACGCTGACTAGAGCGTGAGTAAGTCAACCTGAACCTACGCCTAACGAATAATCCCGAACTTGAGGGTTCCCCGAGCACTAAGGTTTTTATGTGTGCATGCCTCATTAGTGATCGGGGTTACAAACACCCTCGGGGTATTTACATACTCTCAATATGGTGAATGGCATCACACTTAGTTTGTCATGCTCGAGGTATTCTAGCTGTTCATGTGTGACAAAATTTGGGACCCCTCACGAGCGTTTTAGAGTGTTAGGGGTGAGATATGAATTGAGTAAATCTTGGTCCTCGGGGGTGAAGATGTGTTTGGGGGTGAGGTACGTGCTCGGGGATGAAAAGTATAACATGACTAAATATTCAAGTGCTCGGGGTTGACGACAAATGGTGTGCTCGGGGTATAAATGATGGCCATGGTTGAGAACCTTCTCCATGGTATCAAAATATAATGTGGGATATTATTCATGCGTTCGGGTTCGAGCCCTTCATGAGGGATCGGGTTCAAGGTGGTTCTCGGGGTTACACATTTGATTTGGAGATTATTTTTGTCAATGTGCTCGGGTTTGAGGCTTTTATGAGGGTTCGGGTATAGATCAATTTTGTACTCATCCTTGATCATTTATTTTTCCTAATGATTATAGACTCAGTAAATAATTTTCCACATATTATAATAAACGAACTTTCGACGTTTAATTGACTCAATTTTTCTATGGTTTTTGAAGGGCCGAGTTTTCTTAAATCTGAAATGTCCGCCCCCATTTTGATGAGTAGATTGAATTCCAAAACCCCTAATTGAGAAATGGAAAAAAATCATAAATACCGAATAAAAATATATTATTTCGTAAAATACTACACACTTTTTCATATATGTAATATACTACTTTTTTTTTTTTTAAACAATATATGTAATAAACTACTTAACATATAAAATATAATAAAAAATACTACACCCTATAATTAATTACTCATTTCCATTCTCTCTCTCTCTCTCTCTCTCTCTCTCTCTCTCTCTCTCTCTCTCTCTCTCTCTCTCTCTCTATATATATATATATATATATATATATATATATATTTCGTAACTCATGAATTCAAAGATAAGCTGATATCACGCAAGTTTTAATTGTGAGCCCAAATCAATCTTTATTTCAAAAAATCCAATGGCAGAGGTCCCAACAGGCAACAATGATGAATGGAATATATAGTATGATTGTGCTTCTTGAGGAATCGGCCATGAATTACCTTCAATCTTGCTGACACTTTTTTCTTCATTGGGTATTTTTCTATTGTTCAGAAATCAAATCAAGGCAATTTTGAAGTCGGTGGTTGAATCAAGAACATTGAAGGTAATATGAATTAATGTGATCTATTACAGTATATAGCTGGGCGGTGTGGTTGAATTTACTATTATTTCTGAGAGAAGGGTCGGTATGGTGGAAGAATATTTCCCTAATGCATTTCATGATAGATTTAAGACCTCAAAGTTGGTATATATATTTTTTGAATGTCGTCACAACAAAATAACAAGTTGTCATCTCATCTGTTCACTTGTTATTTTGTAATCATATGACTATAAATTTAGTTGTCATCTCATTATTAAATTTTTCAAGTTTCATCTTTTGTGCAAATTCTGTAAGCTACTTATCTTGTATACTGGTTTTGGTTCTTGGAAATTCCTATTCTGTAGCGAACGTGAGCGATACAGAAGTAACACAGAAATCTTGTGACATGTTCTTCATTAGAGAAACATTACAGACTAGCTAGTATGTATTCTTGCATTTAAAATTGATTGAGGGCCTAACTGTGTATATGTCTTCATACGTAACGTGCAAGATGAACAATTTCTGAAACAAGAGATAAAAACAATTTTTAATTATATAATAGATCATACTTCCATTGAACACAATTTTATAGAAAGAAACGGTGGTCATGTATTTGCCTTGGAAATTAAATTTCTCGTAACAACGAATATATGTGTGGAAAATGGTAAAAATAGGTCCAAAACGTTGTAATTACGAACTTAATTTATTGGACGTTAAGCGAAAATGGTGGAAGAATATGCACAAAATGTAAGCTCATGTTCTCTTTGCTATTTTGAGGTCGTTTTCTATTTTTATTTTCGAAAACGCTAAAAACGCGTTCTCTTTACCATTTTCGAAAACGCATTTTGGAAAACAAAAAAAAAATTTGTACACAAAACGGAAAACGCCCGAAACATCTTTTTGGGCGTTATGTGTGTATTTCGACAAAAAATGTCCAAAACGCGGAAAACGCGTTTTGGGAATTTTTTTTTTTTTAGAATTATCTTAACTTAGAACTAAGCTTAATATAAAGTTTTTATTTTTTTATTATTTTTTTTAGAATTATCCTAACTTGGAACTAAGCCTAAATAAATTTTTTTTTTTTTTTTTTTTTGAGAATTATCCTAACTTGGGATTTAGTTTAAATAAAGTTTTATTCAATTCAATATCAACATTACAAAAAAAAAAAAAAAATTAAATGAGAATTCTTGTTATATTTCAAAAAATGTAATGATAAATGGACTCTGGTGGTTTTAAAAGAACTTGCATTTTCTGAATTTTAATAAAAGTAGAGCTTTCTCAAGTCCCGAACCTGACCAAGCTGTGTTAATATAGACTCTTAATGCTCACATTAGTGTGTTGCATGTAACCATATTTTTAGTGTATTGTGAAAGGAAATTTGAGTTGGAGTTAGTAGTATTCTGCAAGCAAATTAATTAAAAATAATTTAAATAGTGTTCTGCAAAATTTCAAACAGAACGTGTTTTCCAGTTTTTCATTTTCAAAAACAGTTTTCAGAAATGACAAACCAAACTCGTTTTCAGCAAATTTGAAAACAAAAATGAAAATACAAAACACAAAACATTTTCGAAAATGAAAATACAAAATAAAATACAAACAGAACGTCACCTAAGTTTTGTAGATGGGGGCTTCATTTCCACTCAACTTACATATTCAAAGAAGATAAGAGTTCAAATAAATTTATTAATTTAACCAAGAGAAGAAAGGAATTTGTTAACGAATGGGTAATATGTTGTATGGGATTTTGTATGTGTCGTTTTTGTTCGATAATCTCCATTTTTTTAAACTTTGCTGAATCCAGATGAAATGCATTATTAACCGAAACCATTTTGTATTCACATACGAGGAATATCTTCATCCTTTTTCTGATTCCTAGCTGAACCCATTGATAAGCAGCAAGATAGATTTGCAGTAGAGGAGGTATCTTCATCCATCAATTCGTTCTTTCCGGATCCTATCATTGTAAGAAGACTTGGAGTTTCCATGGTCGATTTCTATCTTCAACGTTAGTATGTAATAATCCAAATCTAGAAGACTATGCTTAGAATGGTGATTGTCTCAATCTCTGCAATGACTTTATGGAGAAAAAAATCTCCAATCTCAAGCAACTGTAGTGATTACATAAGGACACTAGAATGAAAATGTAGATACAAGAGACATTGAGATATGTAGAATACTAGTAAACGGAGAGGATTAGTTTTTTAGGTTCCAAACTTGAGATTTATTTATTTTGTAAAAATAAGGAAACCACGACTTGGGGAATTTTGGTATAAATTGACACTAGTACAAAATCGCGCATAAAAAATAGGGAATACGCGTCGTTTTATGTAACAACCGACGCCAATTGAAAACGGGTGGCAATTTTGTAAATAAATTTTAAGTAAATGCGTCGGTTTAATAGGAACCGACGCCCAAAACCCGGTTTTGGGCGTCGGTTCCTCGTAAACCGACGCCCAAACCCGGGTTTGGGCGTCGGTTCCTATTAAACCGATGCCCAAAGGGTTTCGGTTCCGCGCCCTTTTCATTTGTATAATCCGCGCGCGTAACTCACTTCACACACGAAACTCTCTCCACGCCCAAACTCTCTCCACTCTCTCCACGCCCAAGCTGCCACCGCCCGCCCGTCGTCGCCCCGCCCAGTCGCCGCGCCGCAAGGTGACCTTAAATCTCTACCCCTACTTAGTTTTTGTATAAATGTGTGTGTGTGTGTATATATATATATATATATATCTATGTGTTTATATAATGTTTGTGTATATATATGTATGTATATATATATATATATCTATGTGTGTATGTGCGTGTATGTATATCTTTGTGTGTGTATATATATGTGTGTGTGTGTGTGTTTTTGTGTGTGTGTATATATATATATCTGTGTGTATGTATATGTTTGTGTATATATATATATATATATAATTGATTTATTATTTATCAAGTTAATTGGTTTGTTTGAATATATATTATTGATTTGAAGTTGGTAGATTGATATACAATAATATTTGATTTATTGGAGTTAAGTTATGCAATCTTAGTTTGATTTTTAAAAGTTGAGAATTGATTTTGGATTAATGTTGGAGTAGTAGATGATATTGAAGTTTGATTGGAGTTACGTTTGAGTTTTGAATATGTCGATGGTGAATAATTTGGTTTTATTGTAGTATTTTCATTCCCCCTATAAGTTGGCTAAGTCCAATTTACGGAGGAGACTCTGCCGAAATTTTCGTAAAATTTTACAAATAAAAAATGAAAATTATAATTTAAGGTGACTGTCACTCGTACAAAATTGACCATACTAAAAAAATAACTATATAAAATACAATCATCCTTGTAAACTTTTAATCTTTTTAATTATATCTTCACAAAATTGACCATTGCTAACGATGCAATGGTTGGATACATCTATCTTACAAATATTTTCATTGTAAGACTTCTGATCAGAAATTATAACTTGACTTTAAATCATTATTTTATTTATATTTATTGGTTTAATTATTTTTAGGTACCTCCATGAGATGTGTCATGAATACGGTATTGAATCAATTGGATTCATGTCCCCGACACACATTGCATCGGTTTCAGTAAGAACAAATGTAGATGGTGTTGTAACTTACACGGACAGCACCATGAGGGCAATGCAAAGTAAGAAGTTCATTATAGCACCGTATTTTCAGGAGTAAGACCACTGCCATTCTCTCTTTTTTTACCTAATTTGAATCATATATGTTTAAAGTTGTTTTTACACGTTCATAATACGTAGGAACCACTGGATGTTGCTAGTGATTTCTCCTCAGAAGAATACGGTGTACTTCTTGGATTCAGCTGGTGCATGTAAGCGTGACTTAGATATCAAGCCGCTATTGAATACGTAAGTTATGATAATTTTTCATGAAATAATTGTGGAGTTGTGGTGAAATTGATTGTGGAGTTGTGGTAAAATTGATGAATTTCTGTTGTGATTGTTGAGAATTTATTTCAATAGCAACTTGCCTCTTTACAGGTTAGATAAGTTCAATTTATAGGGGAGGCTCTGCCAAAATTTCTGTAGAAAATTTAGAGTATTTCTTTTTTTTTTTGGTAACTTGTTCATATAATTTATTAAAATTTTAGGGCTTTCAAAATATATTGGGCCCAAGGAGGTGTTAGGACGAAAGGCAATACAACGTGGCTAAAAATAAAGGTACGAAAACACATTTAAAATTTATTGTAATGTTTTGAATTATTTTCATATTCTATTAAGTTTGATTATTTAT
Source organism: Ligustrum vulgare (assembly GCA_963555705.1). Classification (NCBI taxonomy): domain Eukaryota; kingdom Viridiplantae; phylum Streptophyta; class Magnoliopsida; order Lamiales; family Oleaceae; genus Ligustrum; species Ligustrum vulgare. The sequence goes on along the minus strand of OY743168.1, from coordinate 33,134,196 downwards.
TTTAGTTTTCAATGTGAAAATTTCAGTGTCCTCAGCAACCTGGAGATTCTGAGTGTGGCTATTACGTTATGAGAAATATGTATGAGATAGTCACAGAACACTTCCAGCTTCCTTCGTTAGAAAAGGTATAAGTAATTTAAATGAGAGTTTTTAATTAAGACTTTATATTTTATTATAAAATAACTAATAATATGTTTTGATTTTTTGTAGGCATTTAAAAAATACTACTCAACGGAGGAAATCTTTGAGATTCAAAATTTATGGCCCAAATATTTCGTTGATAGGTGTGTGTAAAATGACGCGTATCCAAACTTAAATTTACATATTTGTATAATAAAACAACAATCTTGTATATATAATTGTTCTCTATTTAATTTTATTATGTATATGTCGATTATATGTATATTTGATGATGCGCATGTGAAAAATGTTCAGGTCATCGCGGGCCACGTCTAAATGACTGCAGGTCATGACCTGCAGCTGCCTGGGTCACTGCAGGCCATGAATTGCAGCGGCCTGGGTCACTGCAGGCTATTACCTGCAGAGGCCTTAGGTGAATACCTGCAGCGGCCTGGGTCTGCAGGTGTGAAAACGGGAAAAAAAAAAATATACTTTAGGCGTCGGTTCAAACTTTAGAACCGACGCCTTAAGTCGAACTTTAGGCGTCGGTTCTAAAGTTTGAACCGACGCCTAAAAGTAAATTTTTTTTTTTTTTTAACTTTAAGCGTTGGTTATTAAAAAATCGACGCATAAAGTCGAACTTTAGGCGTCGGTTCTAAAGTTTGAACCGACGCCTAAAAGTAATTTTTTTTTTAAACTTTAAGCGTCGGTTATTAAAAAACCGACGCATAAAGTCGAACTTTAGGCGTCGATTTACAACCGACGCCTAAAGTCAAAACTTTAGGCGTCTGCGTCATAGGCGTTGCCCCTACAACCGACGCCTATGCCCTTTTACAACCGAAGCCTTTTCCACTTTCTGTACTAGTGTGAGGTGGATTGACGAGCCTTGTTTTTGTATTTGTTTTTAAATATAATTCAAATGTAAAACTAAATACTAAAGCTACCATAAGTTTGCACCTACAAAAGCCCGAGCTTGATGACTGGAATGAGCACGAATATAATCTCCAGAACTTGAAACAAAGGTGTCGATGTATGTCATCAATGCCTCTCTGGTGCTTAAGTTAGCGAAAAGGAAAAATTATGCGTGAGGCTATGAACTGAATTAATGTAAAGTGTACCTGAATAATGAGAAAGAGCCTTGTATTTATAGAGAAGGTAGTACAATTCTAGTAAGTTTGGATCATTTGGAAGCTTTGTGTATTTAAAATTCTGAAGGATGTGAGAGTCATGTAAAAGTTTGATATTAGAATTTCATTGAAACTATAAAACTATTGTAGTTAGATAATACTAGGACTATGATAATTGAGTCTTTCTAGGTTAGGAAACCTCAAAAGGAGAGAGAGGAAAACTAGTAGTGAGGGGGAAGGAGATGTCTAAGGGCCTAAGTACTTGAGGTCGAATTTGACCAAACAAGCTTAATGAAGTTCCGATTCCAAGAAAAGTGCTTGAGGTTATCATGACCTTGGGCCTGAGCTCAAGGATGATTTTAGCTAAAAAGAGTGCTCAAGGTTATCATGATCTTGATCCTCGAGGTATAGGATGTTCTTGCCTTAGATAGTGCTAGAGGTATTATGAACTCAAGATCAATGTTGCAGGTGGTCGGGCTGTGCATAAATTGTACACATGAGTGGCCCTTGTGCTTCAATGTTCAAGACTTGATGATAGTTCTTAGAATGCTTTAGGTTCAAGGATGAGATGAAGATTGCTTAGGCTTAGTGTAGACTGCTTAAGGTTGAGATAAAGAAAGATGGAGCGTGAGGATCTTTAGACCTCATGCATTTTTGTTTAACCTGAGTGCTTTGATGACCTAGGCTTGCATGTGTGACACATGGTATACATCAATGGAGAGAATGTCAAGTATTTTTCCTGATCATGTTGTTTCATTAATTTTTGCTCTTTCATGTTAAGTATTTGTTTTGAAGTTAGCAAACAAAACATATTTAAAACTCGACCTATTAAAACTTGAGTAGGGATGACAATGGGGAGTGTACCCCCACCCCATGTCCCGTTCCTCAAAAAATAGCAAAGCCCAAACCCACCCCCAATTTGCGAATCTCGGGATGGGGTAACCTGCAGGCCTATTCGGGGTGAATTCTGGGCGAGGAGGCCAAAGCTTGCCTCATCCGGAAACTAGCTCAAGTTTTTCCATCCCATTCCAAACCTGTCATGTGGATCAGGGGATTTTTTTTCACCCCATTAGGGTTGGAGCGGGTCAGATTTTTTTCATCTCTAGGATTAAAGCACTTGCACGAGGAAAGGCTTGAGGTTCTTACACGAGGAAAGTCTTGAGGTGCTTACACGAGACATGTTTGATGTTCTTAAACAGGACAAGGCTTGAGGTACTTGCATGAGGTGCATGTTGGGGAAAGACTTGAGGTGTTTGCACAGGAAAAGACTTGATATGCTTGCTCGGGGCAAGGCTTGATACACTTGAGCGCTTGCACGGGGTAAAATTTGATGTGCTTGCATGTGGAAAGTCTTGAAGTGCTTGCATGAGGCAAGGCTTGAGGTGTTTGCACGGGATAAGGCTTGAGGTGATTTGATTGCTAGGGGTAAGGATTGAAGTGCTTGCATGGGACAGTGTTGAGATTTTTGCACCAGACAAAGCTCGAGGTGCTTACACGTGGAAAAGCTTGAGGTGCTTGCTCGAGGAAATGCTTAAGGTGTTTGCACGAGATAAGACTTGAGGTGCTTGGTCGGGGTAAGACTTCATGTGCAGGCAAGGGGATAATGTTTGATGTGCTTGCATGTGATAAGACTTTATGTGCTTGCACACGGGGCAAGTCTTGATGTTTAATAGCATAATGAACGAATTTAATGGGATCATATCTCGACAAGTACAAGACTGGTAGGGCTATATTTGGTTACAACTAATGTTAAAAGTAAATATGGGAGTGTAGGCCCAAAGAATTGTATAATGAAAAATGGGAATAAAAGCCCATGGACAAAATATAAATTTAATGATTTACACAACTGAAAAACAAGGCCGAACTACGTGCTTTGTGTTACAAATTTACCGACCTCAAAGATGACTTTCATGAGCTCTTCTACTAGAGTTAGACTTCATTGATGGTTATGTTTGGGGTTGAGCGTAGTTGTTAGCATGCTCTTTCGCAATGATGTTTAATCCCAAGGAAAATGCTTGTGGTTATCATGACTTGAGCTCGATGATGTTTTTGCCAAAGAAGAGTGCTCGAGGTTATCATGACCTTGCCCGAAGTTGAGGATGTTCTTGCTTTAGAGAGTGCTCAAGTATCATAGACTCAAGCTCGAGGTTGTTGGTGGTCTGGTTGTACATAAATTATAAATTATATACATCAAATACAAAAATAGAAGTTGTGAGACAATTTGCATGTCAAGGGATAGTCCCAGTTGAGACCCCCTAAAAATAAAATGCATTTTTCATTGTTCAATTTTCAATAACATTTTTCAATAAAATAATATTACATGTAATTTTAAAAGTCCTCATCATTTAATCATACATTCTTCAAAAAATATTATTCAAAAACTCATTATTTGCTTCAAAATGGGGCTCAAACAAGGGCTTAAATTTTTCATCCATCACACACCTCTTAAGAGTCTGTTTGGTCTCAATTGATTAATTTTTCGAAAATTTTTGGGTTCTTGAGGGAAGACATGGTTGAACTTGAAGAGTAAAAAATGATTGAAAAGTATGAAAAGTTATGGTGACGATTTCACATAAATACGTGGTTAAATAGTGAATTTGAAGAAAATTTTGACTAAAAGGGTTGAGACCAATCTGCCCCTCCCGGCCGCCCGGTCCTACTTTTCAATTTCAAATATTTCCGCAATTTTGATCCCTCCGCCAAACCTTCTCCGTTACAATCAATAGCTTCCTTTAAACCCATTTGCCTCAAAATCGAAATCTTAAATCCAAAACCCTAATACAATATATGCAGAGGTCACACAGATTTTGAATAATTAAGCAATAATTTGGTAAAAATGGCGACATCGGCTTTCAAGTCGACGTCAAAGAGAACCACAATTGGCGGCTCCAGCACCGAAGATCCAAGCACCACTAGCCGGTCTCACCGCCGGTCCAGAAGTCTCAGCCGGTTCTCCCGACCGAATGTGGTTTCTGAGTCCAAGGGGAAGTTTGTGAATACGGTCAGAGGATCGGGGGAGTGTACGGAGATCAGCCTCGATGATCTCGCGATTGAGCTCTTCTCGTCGAGAAACCAGAATGAGAGTGATGAAGGGACAATGAAGAGGGAGGGCCGGTCGGCTTCGTATCGTGGAAGTGAGGGTGGGGGAGGTAGCTCGGAGATTGGGCGGTGGGCTAGTGATACGGCATCGTCTAGGAGAAGGGGGAGGTCAGTGTCAAGGAGTGGTGGAGGAGACAATAAAAGTTATATTGTTTCTAATGGCTCCGGTGGTGGGGGTACAACTGTTACTCCGGCTGATGCCAGTTCACGGCGGAGGAGGTCCCTCTCGGTGGCTCGGTATCATATTAGTGACTCGGAGGTTACTTTGATTAATTCATTTAGTTCTTGCTTAGAGAAATTTATATTATTTGCTTATAATGTTGCTTGGATTTGAGTAGACTCTGTATCGTTGATTTTTTTAAAAAAAAAAAAAATTTATAAATTGATGTGAGGAATAACTCCAAGATTGTTGGTTGAAGAGTGGTCACATGTGTGCAATGGTCCAAAAATTTGGATATGTTGAAATTTCACAATTTTTTTCAAATTAAAGTAATTGATGGCATTCCAAATATAAGAAATATGTGCACTTAGTTTTTATCAATTTAGCCTCCGTTCGGTAAGTTAAAAAAAATGGTTTTTAAGGGTCCGTTCGGCGGCTTGATTTTTAGTTATAAACATTTGCTTTTTCAAATCCCGAGGAAAATAAATTGTTAAAAATTGGAGAGAGAAAATATGTGTGGTTAAAAAGTTGTATTGAAAATTGAAATGATTATAATAAAAAAATAAACAAAACACCCGAACACATTGTAAACCAATTTATAATCTACACAATTTCTTAAACCAATTTTTAACCCTACATCTTTTCTCTCTCCAAATTTTAACCATTGATTTTGCTTTGAAATCCGTGAAAAACCAAAAAAAAATTGATGTGACATATCCGAACGGTGGCTTAGGTTTACACTAATAGAAATTGAATGTCTAGGTTGAATATAAGCTGAATTTGTTTGCTATCATGCGTATTCTTGATGTTAATTGAATATTGAGCTGTACTGTTCAAGACCTACCATTTTCTTGGGAACTTGTTTTTATATATTGATCATATGTGACATTGATGGGGACATCATGTGTCATTCGCCTATATTTGTTTTGTTATCTTCTTTGAAGTGAAAGCTAGTTTCTGATTAAATTCTGGAACACCGATCTTATTCTTGTTTTTCTCGATTATGACAAGTTGATACATGAGTATGACTTGCTACCTGGTTTATGCATGCACAATTGCATATGCGTGATATATTGTTTTCATGAACATTAGCTTGCTATCTACTCTCTCTATGAAAATATGCAACATGGTTGGTACTGGTTAATAGCTGGTTATGTACCACCTCAATGGAAGTCCATATACGATGCAAGCCTCGATCAAGTGTCACCATGTTAATCGAAGATAAGCAAAGTTGCACCAGCAATTCCATACAATCTTGAGATGGAATGGATACTCATCATACGTACATAATATTTGGTCTAGGAAGTGACGGATCCAGGACTTTTGTTCAGTTAGGGCGGCCATTGACTCGTCAACAGTCAACCGCCAATGCTTGTGAATAAAAATATGTGAAAATATTTTTAATAAATACGTAACTTTAAAGTAAGAAAATCATAAAATAGTGAAAATATAATCCGATACAAGCAGTTGTAATAAGAAAGAAAACAAATGACAAGAGTATCATAAGGATTTGAGTTCACGAATTCTTGCTCAAACAAGAAAAGATGGAATTGTTCTATGAATTATCCTTACGCTTCTGTCTATTTTCGCATTGGTTTATGCATGTAGCAACTAAGAGATGGGAAAACAGAAAACTGCAGTACAACTATTCCAAATTAGTCCAACCTCATAGAGAATTAACAAAAGATTATTCCAAATTATGCTTTGTAGTACATCTGTGTAAGGATCATTGCTGCTTCTTCCTCATACATTGCCCTTAACAGTGGGAATTTAGTATTAGGAAATGTTGACAAAGAAATGTCTGTTATGATCCATCTCAGGCTTCCTCGGGATCTTATTTTCGCGACTACTGCCAGTGGGATGAAAGCAAGAAGCTTCTGAAGGAAATCTGCATATGGACGGATCGAGCACGGGCGGCCGCGTCGGCTTGCCATGCTATGGATCCGTCCATGGGTCTAGGGAGTATTGAATATTGACCAGGAAAGGAAACTACACCAAATTTTTATGCCTATACAGTTCATCTCCCTGTTTGGGCTATGTGGGAGGTTAAAAGTTGAAAATAATTTTTATCCTTTTTAAATTTAAGACATAACTTTTGGTTTTGAGAATTATCATAGTTTTCAAGCATCATATATGCATATGGGCATAGGATTTTCAAGTTTCAAATTTTTATGACCGTAGTTCAAAACAACTTCAGATTCTCAAATATTTGCTACAAGCTTAGAAAACATGAAGTTATTAAACTATACTTGTGACAGATTCTACAAGACTTTGTGTATTATGAAACTATATGCAGTTTATTTAATTCAACAGGAGAACATAAATTGACATTTACAATGATTGGCAGAGTGAGGTAGATACTTCTCGGAATGCAAGCAATCGTGCTACTGTGAAGGGTCCTATCAGGGGGAGGAGTCAAATTCCTTCATCACGGAAGCCAACAGCTTTTAGCAATCAGCAACCAGAAATATCAGTTAATCAAAAAGATCAGTCATTGTTACATGATGGCTACTCTGTAAGACTGTTTCATATTTAATACAGTGGCCTTTGGCTTCTTTCTTTACATATATGCTCATAGCCTCATATTGGTAACATTTTACAGAAGGCAAACTTGAACATAACATTTACCAGAAATAGAGCTTCTATATAATTGTTTCTGCCATGGAACTGAAGTGTAATATTTGTCTACTGACTTCCCAGAGCCACTCCTCTGCCTTAACTGATGATGAGTCGAAGATTTTGCATATTGGTAGAAATGGATTTGAGAAGACAATCCGGGCAGTTTATGCAGAGAAGAAGGTTGATTCTTTTGTACATCTATTTATTAAGTTGGCTGTATGTGAAAGTATAGCTTCATTTTCACCTCTTTATATTTATTTCTTGTCCTCAGGCTGAGCTCCATACAGAGGATGCTGTGAACAGTGGGTTGTGTGAAGCAATTCGTAAAGAACTTAGATATGCTGTTGAAGAAATTCGAACTGAACTAAATCAAGTATGTTAAAATCTCTCTTTGTTGAAACAAATCTTGCTTCTGTGTTTTGTAACTTTTGTTGGTACATGCCACTTTAAAATGTTGGTAAGTCTCTATTTGTTAAAATTTCTTGGTATTTTATGCATAGGCCATGGGGAGAAATCAAGCAGCATTATCAAATCACAATTTTTTGCAGGTGGACAAACCCGAAGTTCTTCGAGATTTTTCAGTAATCAGAAAAAATTATACTACAAAGTTAGATCAGGTATCAAATAATAGATCGTTACATTTTCTTGCATGCATGGTTTAAAAAGGTGCGACTGAGGTGCGCCTTCAGTGTGAGGGTGCAAATCTCAGTGCTGTTTAAATGAGGCAGGGGCCTCATTGAAAGAGGCGTACGCCTCAAGGTTTGCTATGAGATTTGAATTTTTTGCTATTTATTTTACTTTGTGTGTGTAAACATGACTTTGCGATGAAAGTGCCATTTTTGAGTTGGGTCCATCTTGTTCAGATAAAAAATAAAAACATAAAAATGGGCTCATCAATCTTCGACTAAATAATAAAAATACCTAGAAAACCCCACTAGCCTACCCCCATGACTCACCACTCCCCAAAACTCAAGAAGCTTCTACAAGATTGCAAGTAGGCAACCAGAAATTCTAAAACTCCAGCAGACATTTATTATTTATATGTATCGAACTCTTCTTACTTTCATATTTTTATATTATTTTTTACTAAGTTTTTTTATTTGTGAGGCTTACGCCTCACCTTGCACAAAGGAAAAAGGCTTAGTACCCTTTTTTTCCATTTTAAACATTGCTTGCACAAGCATACCTTCTTGCTTCTTTCCTGGTTCTTGTTTTGATGAATGGTTTTCTTTGCCTACCGGTGATGTTGGGGTGTAGGCAACAGGAGCACAGCATTGTTCTCTACTAGATCAATTTGTTTTTTTTTTTGTTTTTTTTTTGTTTTTTTTTTTGTTTTTTTTTTTGTGTGTGTATAATACTGTTGGCCATTAATGATGAATGAAGGATTTGGTGCACCTCTGTCTATGTTTCCTTCATTTTTCTTGCTTGTTCACGATCTACCTCTTAAGTTTTTTTTTTTGCTTGCACTGTAAGGCCTTCAGAAGATTGTCTGTTTCATTGTTAGTGTTCAACATGAGTTTGAAATATGGTCAATCTTATTATTTATTAAAAGATGTTTCTCTAGGATCATGAGCAATATTCTGCTATCTTCTTGCATTATATGTTCATGCGGGTTTTGAGTTCAGAGATGCATCCGTGCACTATATTTTAGTCAGTCTTTAGAGAGAAAATAGATAAATATGTGCTACTTGTCTAAATGAAAATTGGCAATGTTGGTTGAAAACCTTTCCATTTAAATTCTCAAGGATTCCAAATTCCTCTCTTAAAGTATATATCTGTAATGCAATATTAACTTATGAGCTCTCATATAGCCTTGTACTAGGAACTTATAAATTCCTGTCTACTTTCTTGCAAGATGAATTAACCTCGTATAAAAAATCTCAAATTTTGACTTGAATAAATTCTCTGCCTACTTATAGTCAGAGAAGCGCAAGCAAGATCTTCTCGCTGAAATATTGCTAGAGGAACAACGAGGCCAGGAGCTCTCCAAAATTGTCAGAGATTTACTTCCAGATCCAAAGATTTCATCTGTTGCTCAAAAGCCTTCCCGAGCTAGAAAGGTTTGTGGTGATCCTAGTGACCGATGTTATTTCAATGTGGTGGTGGTGGTGGTGTTAAAATATCATCTTCACCTTGTCTTTTCATATTCCAGAGAAGTAGTGACAAAAGTAGGGCGTCAAAGCAGTTGAGTGAAGAGGCAGATAAATATTTTGTCGACTTCATTTCTAATGTTGAAGACACAGACATATCTTCATTTGATGGAGAAAGAAGTGATGGAAGTTCGACCATAGGGGGCACTCGAAAGGCAAGAGATTCTTCGATAAGAGCAGAAGCAGAAAGCTATCGAAGTCCCGTTGAAATGGATGGTGTACATTTACCTTGGTTGAAGTGGGAGACTAGTCCCCATGGTTCTTTTTCAGGCAAGAATTTAGCACACACTCCTGTCACTCCAAAAGCACTACAGTGGGACTCAGAAAAGGTAACATTTAACTTGCATGCACTTGCCAATATGATCTTGAAGCATCCCCATGTTCGGCACTTAAAAAAAAGTTGAATAGTAAGTAAGCCCTTGTTTGACCCCTATTTTTCCCAAATATATATATATATATATATATATATATATATATATATAATAGCTTTTGTAATGATGATTTTTGGAGAATGACTCATACAAGGGCTAAATAAGGTTTAATTTTAAAAGTTTTTATTGGTGAAAATTGAAAATAATTTGTTCATGTGATACCAACGTAAGGGGTTATGTTCAAAATAAGTAACTAATTATTTTAATTATGCTACTAAAAGACAAGATTCTTTTAACTTTTAATCTTTAGCTAAACAAGCTATACGTCATCAAAAAACTGATCTTTTTCTAAAGGATCCATTCTTTTTGAATATCAGTTAAGAAAAAGTTATGATATTATCCATTGTACTATACTGTACCGTACTGTACTGTACTAGTAATGCCAGCATCTTTGTCATTGTAATTTTTTCATGAATTTTGAATTTATTCAGGTTGGGATCTCATTAAATGGCTCGAGTAATAATCATTCAACCAGCAGTCATGGGAGTTGGAGTCCTGGATCCTTGAATACTACCTTAAATACAAGAGAAGACAATGGAGGCAAAACCAGACATTTTGGTGATGAACTAGTATCCCATTTTAACACGGACGAGTACCTTAAACTTGGGAATAGCGATGAAGTCTTGTTCGAAATGTATAAAGAACGAAACCGAATTAATTCTGGTGGTCTTTTGCTTTGTAACAGTGTATTATAGTTATTTTCTTGATAAACTTGTATGCTCGTTTGGATTTAAGTATAATAAAGCTTCATTTTAAGATTACACGATTTATCTTTGGTATAGAGTACTAAATCGTGTTACCAAATATGTCGTTAGTGACTTTTGTTCTAAAAGTTAGCCTATGTTTATGCTTAAGTTTGAAGTTTGATCTTTACGTTTCGTTACGCTTTGTGCTTTTTTTACGTTGCTCGCGTATTGTCGAACTCTTTTGCTCTTAGGTATGTTTAACCTTGAAGTTCAATCTTGCTGTTTCGTCACATTTTACGTTTTTTAGAATATTGTTAGTGACTTAATGTGTCAATTGTTCAATTGAATTTTGAATATTTTAAACACAAAATTGGTTTCTTTCTCTTCTTAAATTGTCTTCACACTATTAAAACCTTGTTACCAAATATGTCACTAGTGACTTGAGGAATTGAACGTGTGACTTGAGGAACCGAAAGTGTGATTTGAGAAACGGATGCGTGTCACACAAAGCACAACCCCAGAGGTGATGCTGGTCTCAGCAAGGCGCAAGGTAACGCAACCCTGGTGCACGATTGCACAGCTTGTGAGCGCGACGATCTTGACGGCGGTGACAAATATTTCATTGAAAAATGAAAATGACAACGGGGTAATGCAACCTGTGCTCGGCTGATGTGCACAGTAGACGATGAAATAGATAGAGAGAAGTATGGGGAATTGGTTAGAGGGAGAATGGGTGGGTAGTGAGAGTAGGAAGACAATGGATTTAGATTTTGAAAATTTGGTGGATTGAGGCATAGATTAATCCGAATATATAATACAATTATTTTAATATTAAGGTTTTGAATTATCATCTGATTTTAGTAAAAAAAACTTTAAAATCCTATTTTTAAATTGAAAGTTGAAAATCATGGGAGAGTGTAATTTTCCCTTGTATTTATATGATACAAAGGTCTAAGAGCATCTCTAAGAAACTTTTTAAGTGTAAGATGATCTCTATTTTTAAAAGTTAATCCTTCAAATTAACTCCAAATTCTTTTTCTTAACTTTTTAAAATAAAGACTGAGTTTGACTCAATAAACTTAAAGAGTCAAATTCACTTTTATTTGTACATTATAATGATAATTTAATAAATTACAATTTCTATGCCCCCACACCAACATTTGATTTTATTGTGAGGTTTAAAAGTATATATTAACTAAAGATAAAATTTAAAGAGTTAAAAATAAAGATTTTATTGGAGTGTATTTTAACTTTTAAATTCAAAGATAATCTTTATTACGAACAAGATTCTATATTTAAATTTGAAGAGACTCTTCTAACAATTTTAATAAATTGAATTTGTTATTACGACTATGTGAAAGACAATATTTGCATTCTAAAATTTCCATGAAAATATACATCAATGTCAAAAGTGTGCATAAGTTATGTTAAGTTTATTATTATCATTCAATGAGATTAAGGGAATATTTGACAAAGTTTTTGATAAATATTTTTAATGAACTTCGATAAAATGATAAAAAAAATATGTAGTTAAAATTGATAAAAATTGTGAAATCCATGAAATTTGTGGTTAAATTTAAAGTTTGACCAAATGTCTCTATTACAAAATAGCAACTCGTTACTGCCTCCATTAAAGCCTTTGGTGCTATACAATGAAGTTGGTGGACTAACTTCCCCATTAACTAGATAATCACTTAAATCATCTCCAATGTTAGACATATTCAAAAAAATATGATGTGACAAGAGAGAAAATAAGAAGAGATAAATAGTGTGGAAAGAGGAGAGAGTATTAAAAATAAAGAAGAGATATATATACACAAAAGCTCAACATTTATTGTAAAAAGCATATAGAATGATGTCTAGAAATTGACATCATCTTAGTCATCATTCTATAATAAAAATGCCGCAATATAAATTGTCCATCCACATCGTCATCAAGCCAACTGGATATTCAAAGTAAAATATAGTACTCCCTTCGTCCCACAAAAATATATTTGTTTTCCTTTTTTGTTTGTCCCACAAAGAGAGACAACTTTTCTTTTTGAGAGTATATTAATCTCTTTAAATTCTAATATACCCTTATTTAATATGCATTGTTATCAACAAATATGAACAATTTATTATTTAATTAGGGGTATATTAGGAAGAATGTAGATAAATTTATAGTTTCAACATATATTAATTATATTTTCTTAATCCTTGTAAAATTGAAGTGAGCCTATCTTTGTGAGATTGATGAAGTGTTAAAGATGCTCTTAATAGATTAAATATCTGTTGTGGTGTAATTATTCTATGACTTTATTTTATCAGTGTGACAAAATTCCTTGTGTCTTTTTGTTTTTTGTTTCTTTCTTTTCCAAAATATTGATCCCAATAAAACTCGTTTGACCAAATCTCATACGATGTCTCTCAATCAATTACTAACTTTGATACGGTGACTCATAAAGTTGTTTCAAAATCTCACTTTTTACTTGTGTGTAGGTGTGGGCGTGATTATATATGATTCTGATTCTTAGGGAATCGAATCGAATTGAACCAAGAATCGATAGTTCTTTTGTGGTTCTTTTTTCAAGAGAAGAACTGAACCAGAACCGAATCGTTCGTTTCTTTTGATTCTGGTTTTGGCTCTGATTTCGATTTCCTAAACTAAAATTGTCGAACTTAAGCAATGAAATCATGGTAAATTTCGGCTGGTAAGAGTCATAAGTCGGTAAGGTCATCAAACTTAATCAAAATGATAATATAACACTTAGAATCCCTGACATCAAAAATATTCATTCCCTTACAAACAATAACATATCACATCATCTGCGTGTATGTGCTTATTCTAAAAATTCTTCAATTTTTGTTCGTAATTTTTCACATTTTCAGGAAACAATCGCATAAGTCCAGCAAGTCCTTGAAAACAAGATAACAATTAATTGTAAAATGAAAAGTGCAGATTTATTGTTTGTTGATTCTTGAAGAACTGACGGCTAAATGCTTGAAGTTGAACAACATAACCAGTGAAAGAAAAATAATTTTTGATATATGGTTTTTTGTTTATTACTTGTTTTGTTTATAGTTATTGTAATGTTGAATGAGTTAGTAATTTTTTGGGAAATTGATATTGACTAATGGACCGGATAACATGCATTAAGATTAAGAATTGATGATTTTTTTAATTTATATTTTAAAAAATTTTAAAAATCGTGTTTTGTTCTGGTTCTTGGTCTTGATCCTAGTTCTGAACCAAGAACCAGAATCGATGGTTTTTTATTTTTAAAATCAGAACTGTTTAAAATTTTGATTGAATCGAACCGAACCGGGACTAAACCATAACCGAGTCGAACCGCTGGTTCCGGTTCTTTTGCCCAGGCCTTCTTGTGTTTCTTCCAATTTGCTAATTGATTCAAAATGGTAACAATAGGTAGAGATGTGAATTCGGATGGTATGGATCGGTCGGTCCATCAACATATGAGCCCGATAATGGTTCGCGTGAGAAAAGCACGTCCGCTATGGGATTACGAGCCTGTCTGGGTTGACTCACAAATTTCGAACCACAACCTAGGCTTGCCTGCTAGTCCACGCGGTCGCGGTTCGTTCCGATTTGACTCGTATGAATAAAAATACAGAATTTTTCAAATTTATAGCATTTTTTTATTGTTGTTGTTGTTAAATTGCTAAATACGAAATGAACAAAATGATGATTTCGTATTTATACCAAGAAATGTTTACATAGCAATTCAAATTTATATCTTATGTTATATGAATTACTTCTAATTTTGTAAAGTTAAATAAAATATAAAAAAATAATAAATTGAGAAACATATTAGGATTGTAATTGAAAATATTGCCAATCCTAAATCATGATGAACTGACAAAATAAAAGTAGCTCAATTATCATCTCATTTCTCCTTATTTGCTTCAATTGCTTCATGTTCTTGACTTTGAAATATTCTCTACAATATAAACAAATAATAACAAAATCAATAGTAAATATTCTAAAACGATAACAATAAATACAACTTTTAGCATGGAAATAGGGCTCTTCACAAAAATATTTCACTTTTATGGATCAAATTGAAATTTACTTACATTTCATAAAACTTGAAAATTACTTTTAATAAAATTTTTAAAATTGAAAAATACTTATGATACTTTTTAAATATGTTAGTATCACATTATGATACTTACGATTATGTTAATATTATATTATGATAATTTTCAATTTTTTTTTTTAGTATTATAATGTGATACTTACGATACTTTTTCAATTTTTTTAGTATCACACTGTGATACTTATGATATTTTTTAATTTTTTTCTAGTATTTCAATGTAATACTTATGATACTTTTTCAATTTTTTCTAGTATTTCAATGTAATACTTATGATACTTTTTAATTTTTTCTAGTATTTCAATGTAATACTTATGATACTTTTTCAATTTTTTCTAGTATTAAAATTTGATACTTTACAAATTGTTATGATACTTTGTCTCCGATATAAAATCAAATATTTTTCATACACTTTTTTTTTTAGTATCACAGTTTGATACTTTTACAAATTTTTATGATACGTTGTCTCCGATATAAAATCAAACATTTTTTCATACACTATTTCGCTATAATTTTTCACACCATCGCCTCATCTAAAAAACCCAAGCCTCAATCAATGGCTCATCTTATAGTTGTCATTTCCTATTCTCTTCTACTCCTCTGGATCATTACTAATGTGCATTCCCATTTTCTTCACTGGCTCGCCACCAACTTTTAGTCCCATTGAGTAATTTGGTGGCGTTGAAGGCCCACCCTTGGGTTTAGACGCAAGACCACCCGCATTATGCTGCCGTGGCCATAATTTGAGGTGCCTAAACCCAAAACTTTGGTTTTAGTTGACCGGCTCCCCATGCCGCTTTTTAAAATCCTGCCAAACGGACAAATATTCCTAGTTGGGAGAACATTGATGGACGGAGAATTGACTGACCCCCCCCTCCCCCAACATCGGAGTGAATTGGTGGAAGTGTACCTACATAATAGGACCGGGTATGACGAGGTTTGAAGTGACGGACCTTCAACGGGGAACTCTCCATGGAATGGCCCAACAGTTCACCGGAATGGCTTTTTGGGGAGTCGACCTTTTTCAAGAAAGTCGTGCTGGGCACGCCAGAAGTCCTTCCCTAATTTTGGGGAGTCGGTGGTGGTGGTGGGGGTGGTGAGGAGGTCGGCTAGCTATTTGGGAAGGATATGGTTGATTACACGGTGGTGAAGAAGATGAAGTATTTTTCAAAAATTATTTTTGGTGTAGTAAAAATTAGTTTTGATATGTTAATTAAGTATTTTATGTAATTAACCCATGGAAATAAGTGTATAAAATACATGTATCACCTAGAAGTGTCAATCCGGGTGGTCCGCCACACAAAAGTCCGGTAACGGCCCGCTTGAAAAAAGCCCGCCCCGCAGTGGGTTACAGGTCGGTTCCGGGTCAGCCTACAAATTTCGAATTACAACTCAGGCCCGCCCACTGACCCATCCTGTCGCGATTCGTTTATATTTGGTCCGTATGAATAAAAATATAGATTTTTTAATAGAGTAATTATATTCAAACTACAACATTTGTTAACTACACCACATTTTATTTTTAATGAATATCTCTAAATTTTTTTATTTTTTTACACTTATCCTCCCAAGTTTTTTATATAAATATTTTATCATCAAACATCTATTAATTTTCATATCTTCTCCATAAATATGATTTCATCCAAAATATTTCTTATAAGAGAGAAAAAAAATTATTTATCTCCTGTATTTTTAATCGAAGTAAATAACTAAAACAAAAGTGAAAAATAAATATTTTTCCTCCTTTCAATGCAGATTACCAGAATTTTTTGGATATAAATTGTGATAAAAACATAATATGTTAATTAATTGAAAATTCAGAATAATAATACTTTGAAATAAAATTGAGGACATAGAAGCAAAAATGATTAAATATTAAAAACCTTTCATGTAAATAAAATGTGGTGTTGATATAAAAATTGTAGTGTGAATATACCTTCCCTTTTTTATATTTATAGCAATTTTTTTGTCAAATTTCTAAATACAAAATGATTAAAATGATAAATTCATATTTATACCATAAAATATTTACATAGAATTTAAAGTTATATTTTATGTTATATGAATTACTTCTAAATTTGCAAATTTAAATAAAATATGAACAAATAAAAATTAAATGTTAAATGCATTTCTAATTACTATTATAAAAAAATTACATTTTTTAGCTATTAGGGAGGAAAAAAAAGATTTTGCTTTAAAAATTGTATTAGAGTTTGTAGAAGAAGGAGATTTTTAATGTTACCATATTTAATAAAAACAGTTTTTTTTTTTTTTTTTTTTTTTTTTTTTAAAAAAGGTTCACCACCTAAGACATATCAACTTGAACCTGATTTCTTTCTAAAAGGTCACCACTGGCACTCCCTTACAGAATTCCTAAGTTAATTGATTCCCTTTCTCCAGTATTAAAACGATTCTCAAAAGGCTCACTCCGGCCAACAATCCTTACAACTCTGAGTCACTCAAAATTAACCTAGAAAAGTATGACTTCTAGAAATCAAGTTATGCTTTTATGATATGCATAGGATGTAATTAATTATCATGCATCAGATAATTTGCAACATATAAATAACTGTAAATGAAAACATAAATACATGAAACATAATTTTTTTTTTTGAGATTTATTAAAACATGTTAAAGAAATTATAATTAAAGATTTCCTTTTCAGGAAGTCCCTAAAAGATTGAAATAAGATTTGGAAGATTTATTATCTTAGAATATTTACAAATTCCTACTTAGCTGTTATACAATTTGTATTGAGAATTTTTCTGGATAAGGAGGTTTTTTCAAAGGTTAGAGCAAGGAATACAAGGTTGTAAACTCTTACCTTAATTTAATGAAAACTTATCCTTATATAGAAAAATTATAGGGAGCAAAATTCCTCAAAAATCCCTATTGGAATCTAAAAAAGCAAAGCTTATCTAAAAAGGTCTTCATGCGTCTTCCTTTTGTAATATCTTTCAAAAAAGCTGTGTGTCCTTTTTTGACACGCGTTTCACCGAGAAACTTCTGGTAAAAAAGGATTGTCCTTTCTATAGTCCAGGGCATCTTCTTTTCTAAAGTGGTTTGTCTTCTTGTGTCGGCAGCATCTTCTGTCTATTCATGTATTCAAGTTGTGTTCTGCAACGGAGGAAAATGACATTCCACTATTTGAATTATTGTATCCTTCTCTTTCATGGTCTTCAAATCCGTCACTATTTCCTTGACTAGAATTTTCAGGTTCTGACGTATTTTCTTTCTGTGGACATTCTTGTATTTCTTTTTTTATGATTGATTTGTTTCTTGAAAAAATACTTTAAAAAACTTGATTTATTGCTTCATCCATTTTTTCTTTAATATCTTTTTTTTTTTCTTAATAATAATTTTTTTTTTCTTCTTGAAGGGCCTTCACTATTTCCTGTAGATTTTTGGAGTTATTGAATTTGAGAAAGTAATTTGTTAATGGAAACAATGTCTTCATTTGGGTCTTGGGCATCTTGGAAAATTTCTTTCTCGTTGTCTTGGATGAATTTTTTACTGGATCCTTCTTGGGCCTGACAAAAGTCTGGTTCTTTTGAATATCTTACTAAATAATCAAACTCTGGCCAAGTGTGTCCTAAACATTTTGGGTCTGTGTCTGTTTAAAATTTTCTTGTTGGGCTTGTAAAGTAGGGAAATCAACAATTCCCTGAGTCTGTTGAACTTTAGGCAAGTCCACAATCAATAACGGGTTTGATGAGTCTTTAGACTATGATTTCTTAGGCTCAGTAGTACCTTTTGAATTGCTTAGCTTGAGGCTACTTAGCTTGAGGCTGATTATTTCTTTCTCAAGTTCTGTGATCTTCTTCTGTAAGGCAGTTCTTTCTGAGAGGAGGTTCTGGTTTGATTCTTTTATAATTCTGAAATTGTTCTGCATGCACTCACAATGGGTACAAAAAATACTTTGTTCTTTATTAGGTGAGAAATCAAGTGGGGGGTCTTGGTAATTTTTGAGTGATGGAGAAAGATAAAAATTTATCTCTATTTGTTGTCTTGCTGACTCAAGAGCTTCTTGCAAATTTGTAAATCCTTTGTAAAGGGGGTCTTTGAAATCTTTGATACTATCTAAAAATTCTAACCATGTTTGGAAAACTCGTAATTTTTTTACTTTTAATGACTACATAAAACTTGAATCTAGTTCTATTCTGATTAAAGTGTTCTGACAATGCGTTCATGGATGCAAGAAAATACTTTTGACCTTTTGGATTCTTGTTATAAGAGATCCATAAATTGTCTAAAATGCATTTTTCTTCTTTTGAGAGTGACACATGTGCAAGTGCTTTAAAAGAAATGTTGCTGCTTGGAAAACAAATAAGTTATTGTGCACCAAATCTCATGCGTTCTTGATAATATGGTATGTTTTGACTATATGGGGTCTATAAGAATTCCCTGGTGGAATTCCTGGTCTGGGTGGAGGTCTAGACATCTGTAAACAACAGATTAAAATGAGTCAAGATCTAAATAATTTTTGCTTTCTACCATACGACTTGAGATATCTGCTGCTTTATTGTTCGTTCCTTTAATATGTTCAAATTCTACATTAATTCCAGTGTTAGTTATTTTATCTATAAAATTTAACCATCTTCTTCTACTAGTCTTTTTTGAATCTAGTTTAAGTTTATTGTAAAAAGATACAATTGCTATACAATCTGTTCTTAATGTTATTTCTTTTTTGGAAATGATAAATAATTCAAATCTATCTAGGGCATAGTTTACTGCTGATAATTCTGCGTCTATGCTTCTTAAGTTTCCTTTTTCTTTGTAATTTTCACTATTATACCTACAAATTATTTTTGTATTTTTATCTGCATACTTATTGGGTTTACAAATCAAAATTGCTCCCCAACCTAATATGCTTCCATCTGTTTCAATGATTAAATAATCCGTGTCTAATGGCATTGTTAGCTTCGGTAAATTATTTATTTTATCTTTGATTTCTTGGACTAATTTTATATCTTCCTGGTTAAAAAATCTTTTTCCTGTTGGTGAAGTTTTTGAGTATAAAGGTCCTACTATCTTTCCTAGATCTTTTATGAATGGTCTTGCATAATTCACTAATCCTAAAAATTTTTGGATTTGTTTTAAATCTTCAAGTTTGTCTAGAAATTCTAAGGCTTTCTGGGCTATATGTGGTTGTAATTTGATTTCTCATTGTCCTATATTTACTCCTAAAAAGTCTGTATTCTTTGAACAATACCATTTTCTTTTTACTAATAATTAATCCATGTTTAATAAATTCTGAAAATATAATCTGCAAATGCCCTATATGTTCTCTCCTAATTTTACTGAAGACTAAGATATCGTCTATGTATGCTATAACAAACTTATTGTGTTTATTAAATATGCTTTCCATTTTCCTTTGAAAAATACTTGGTGCATTTTTTAATCCAAATGGCATAACTAACCATTCATAGTATCCTTCTTGACAAGTGAATGTTGTCCATCTTATACTATCTGGGTGCATCTTAATCTTCCAGAATCCTGATTTTAAATCAAACTTACTAAATATTTTACAATCTTGTATTTTATTTATTAAAATTGTCTTATCTGGTATTTTATAAGCATCATCTATAGTATTATCATTAAGTCTTTTGTAGTTTATAACCATCCTACTTTTTCCTCTGATTATTTCTGAATGTTTTCTAACAATAAATGCTACTGATCTATGTGGACTATCCGATTTTCTTATAACTCCTATTTTAACAATTCTTCTATATGCATTTTGAAATCTTCAATATCAAGTTTAGTGGCTTATATGTTTTTTGTTCTAATGATGTATTCTGGATTTTTGATTTTTAATTCACAAAAATCTTTGTCTTTTTCCCAATATTTTAAAACATTTTCTCCTAAAATTTCTATTTTTTCTAATTTGGAGATTAAATTCTCAATTTCTTGTTCTATTATTATTGTATCATAAATTTTTTCATTTTCTATGAATTCTATTGGTCCAAAATTTTGTTCTTCTAAATCTAATTCTTCTTATTCTTCTGATTCTTCTATTTCATCCTCTAATGGTTCTTTTTCTACAACTTGACATTCTTTTTCTTTGTTACAGGGGCAAATTTTTTCTTCAGGGCTTCCACCACGCTTCTCAGTGCACTCTGATGGGAAATGTAAGGTTTGTGTTGGGCTAAATAATGTATGTTTTTGTAAATGTATGAAGTCTTTAGTAATTGTAACGCTTCCATTATCTTTTAATAAAAAACTTAATCCTATAATAAAATCTGTTTCTTTTAAGTTTAAAGGTCTAACCCATACAGTCTCTCGGTAATATATATTCTATACTTAATCCACAATTAATTTCAAAACTAATTTTACTATTTGATCTTAATAACTCTGTATATGTATATAAATCTCAATCCATTTGTTGAGGATCTATTGGATTCTTGGATTCTACTATATATTTATCTGGAATTAATTTTTTTTATTAATTATACAATTACTACATCCTGAGTCTATTAATCTTAAACACTTTATAATATAATCGTCTATTCTTATTTGACATTTTACTTTGATACTCTTAAGTTTTTCTGAATTACATATGACCTAAACATAATTTATTTGTAAGCATTCTAGATTTTGTTCTGATTCTTCAATCATGATTCCCTTACCTTTATTATTGGTTTCTAAGATTTCTATTCTTTTTACTAGTAATTTTTGCATATCTTCTAAGTTTTCTATTCTTTTTCTTAGTATCCTTATTTCAGAGATTTCAATTTGTTCTTTAGTGATTTCTAATTTTGTTTCTTCTTTGTCAATTATTCCCTTGTTTTCTAAACATCTAATACATGTTTCTTTATAACATTCTAAACATTTTGCTCTCAGTTTCCTAACTGGGTACCAATTACAATAAAAACATGCTACATTGTATGTTCCTATGTTTTTCTGTCAAATATGTATACATGCTTCTATTGATGTTTCTACTAAATTAATTTCTTTTTCAGATTCTGAATTTTCATCTACTTTTAAATTTGAAAATTCATCTATAATTTCATAATCGGATTCTTCTTGATTTCTTGATTTGAATCTGATTTATCTTCTATTGATACTATACTATATATAGATTCTTTATCATAAATGTATTCATCTAATTGTATAAGATCTTCATTTGTACATTCAATAAAAGTACTTTTTCTGTCATAACTATTTATTCTTTTAGGGTAAGTTCTTGCTAAATGTTCATTACTATTACAAACAAAACAGCTAAGCTTATTTTTATAAGTTCTTTCTGGTTTAAATTTTCTCACATATCTTTTTTCATCTAATCAAGGTTTTTTTTATTTGACTTTCTTAAAAAATATCTTTTCTTAATTGGTCTTTTATTATTCTTCTCATATTTTTTCTCAAAAGGTTTAGAGCTTGAGGCTCCATAAGTTTGTGGGGTGAAAATATCTTTACAGAACTTATAATCTGTCTTTTTTAGTTGTGTTTGAATTTGTAATTCTACATATTTTCCTTCTAAACATCTGATTACATATTGGATTCTATGTCTTATGCTCTATTTTTTTTTTGGTTGTTTTCTTACTGATATCAAATTATTCCATGATTCTGTTATTTCTAATCCTAATGGTCCTGGTAGTTTATGAAATAACTTATTTCCTATTTCTTGATTAAATGCGTTCCTGAGATTGAAGTTAAATAATAGTATTCATTTTAAAATAATTTAACATATTTTCCTTTAGTCCATTTATATAAGTTAAGTTGTTCTAGATCTCTCATAGCTTTCTTTGTATACTCATATGTCCTGAGTTTGGATCTGTTCCAGTAATTGAGATCTGTGTTTTATTGACAAAATTATATGGATTACTTCCTAAGGCGACGAGCTGGTCGAATTCTTCTTTCTTTTCCTTTTTATAAGATTCCCACATTACTTTAGTACTTTCTTCTAGAAATGTTTCTAAGTACCTATACATATCTAAGGGTTCTATTTCTTGAAAGTTCCTAATATAGTCTATGATTGTGTTTTTCCATACATCTATAACATTTGTCCATGTCTGTGGATCATGTGCTGTTATACTTAACATCTGGGCTTTTGAAGCTGCTTGAAATTATATTTTATTTTCTAAGGGTCTTTCACTTCCTTTAGCTATATATCTTTTGTTTTGTGGAGGTTCATTATATGTAGTATAAGCTACCCTAGGGGGGAATCCTTCTCCATAAATAAGTGTCTCATGTTTTGTAGTCTTATCAAAAGGAGTTTCATCAAAAGTTCTATATGTATTTGTGTCTTCCATAAGGTCTTTTGCATAACTGTAATTTGTAATTTCTGATTTATTATCATTAAATTCTTCTTCTATGATTTCTATCCTAATATTTTGTTCTGGATCATAATACAGGCATTCATTTTCTTTAATTTGTTTTGAAATATACATTTGGTCTTCTAATTATAGTAATTCTTCTTTATTGAGATTTATTCCCAATTCTTTTGGGAAAATGATTTTATCTAAATCTTCTTCTATTTATTCTATCTGAACATTTTCCATAAATGGTTCTTCTTCTGCCTCTTCTTCAGATTGTCTTTGGACTTGTTTATAATCTATAAATCTTAGCCTAGTTCTACCATGTGCATCTTTGTAAGTTAATGATTCTCTGGGTGTAATTGGTTTTTCTTCATCTTCTAAAAATTTATTCATATCCCATTCTAATCTTGCTAATTGTTCTGTTGAAAATTCTTTTGGTTTAACCATATGAATTCCTTTACTACTCATTAATCCTACTACCTTGTCCATGTATACTTTATATCTAGTTTTTGAATTAAAGGAACATCTTCCGAAAAATCCTATGTGAATTAACAAATTGTTTCCACTATTTGCATCTTCATATCCTTTAGTCTGTATTCGTATTTTGATTTTTTTCTGAAAAATTCTTAATAGTCATTGAGAAGTCTGGATTACAATAGATAATACCATTATTGTTATTCATATCTTCTTCCATACTTGCTATCTGACTTTTATCTATGTTATTAAATCTTACATCATAAATAGTAATCAATGTCTTACATTCTAAATTTTTTCTTGTTAATCCTTCATTCCTATAACTATTAATCGTAAATGAATGAATCCATAGTCTCTCTTTCTAAGTTCTTCTTTAGAATCTTCCTATATTAAGTTAAGTTTTACAACTTGACCGCTAATGCATTGAACTGATATTTCTCTAAGACGTCTTAAAAATCGTGTTCTTGATTCAAAAATTCTTCTGTTATATAACACATCTGGATTAAGTATTCTTAAACCATGTGTCTGGAATCTAGCATAGTCTTGTTGTGGATCTATGATTTCTTCTATACTTTGGTTATGTTGTTTTGTTCTTCTTAATATTCTTTCTAACAGATTTCTGTTTATTCCTGATGTACTAGGTCTGGATGATCCTTCACTAATTGTTCTAGATCTTCCTAAAAATGGTGTTGATAAGCTCATCTTGGGAATTTTAAGTCTCTTGGTAATCTTCTTGTAACTTTTTCTTTACTTGTTTTTTCAAGATTTAAATTGCCTAATTTTTCTGTTATGATTTTTAAATCACTTTCTATGTATGATGTAGAATTTGATATTTTTATTTTGTCAAAAGCGTCAATTTTCTTATGTAAAGATACTAGAAGTGTAATTATCAAATTATTCTGTTTAATTAAAACTGCTTCTGTTACTTTTGGAGAATCAAGTTTTGTTATGCCTTGTGATTTTTTATGAAAGGCTTGACAATAATCTAAAGCATCAAGATAGTTTCTATCTACTAAGTAACTTTCGTTCATTAACTAAGAATTAACTTTCTTATTTTTTTAACGGACTCTTCTGTTTTAATGATTATCTTTTTTACTTCAAGTTCAATTTCTTTAAGTTTTTTAAGATCTAAAATTTTTGTTATTTCAGGAAAATCTAATTTAAAAGGTTTCTTGTCTTGTTTGGATAATTTTTCTAGAATAACACAATTTTGATTTTTAATAAAATCTAAATTCTCCTTAATATTTCTTAACTCTGTGCTTTTTGTTTTAAGATGATCTAAAACTATTTCTAAAGTTTTATTGAATCATTAGTTTTCTTGTTCTAAGTTTCTGGAGAAATTTATGATTAGGTCTATAATAAGATTTTGGCTTGGATCTTCTGAAAACAAACTATGTAACTTATGTTTTGTTTCTAAATTGCAGTTAATAATTTGGTTGTCTACTATCTTAGTTTTTTCTATTATTAGTACTAAGTTCTAGATCTAAATATTCTGATTTTTTCTTATTATCTATTGCTCTGATACTAGGGGGGTGTACCTAAAAGATAAACACAGCCACTAATCTTGATATTGAAGATTTCAAAATGCATATAGAAGAATTGTTAAAATTAGGAGTTATAAGAAAATCAGATAGTCCACATAGATCAGTAGCATTTATTGTTAGAAAACATTCAGAAATAATCAGAGGAAAAAGTAGGATGGTTATAAACTACAAAAGACTTAATGATAATACTATAGATGATGCTTATAAAATACCAGATAAGACAATTTTAATAAATAAAATACAAGATTGTAAGATATTCAGTAAGTTTGATTTAAAATCAGGATTCTAGAAGATTAAGATGCACCCAGACAGTATAAGATGGACAACATTCACTTGTCCAGAGGATACTATGAATGGTTAGTTATGCCATTTGGATTAAAAAATGCACTAAGTATTTTTCAAAGAAAAATGGAAAGCATATTTAATAAACACAATAAGTTTGTTATAGCATACATAGATGATATCTTAGTCTTCAGTAAAATTAGGAGAGAACATATAGGGCCTTTACAAATTATATTTTCAGAATTTATTAAACATGGATTAATTATTAGTAAAAAGAAAATGGTATTGTTCAAAGAATACATAGAATTTTTAGGAGTAAATATAGGACAATGAGAAATCAAATTACAACCACATATAGCCCAGAAAGCCTTATAATTTCCAGACAAACTTGAAGATTTAAAACAAATCCAGAAATTTTTAGGATTAGTGAATTATGCAAGAACATTCATAAAAGATCTAGGAAAGATAGCAGGACCTTTATACTCAAAAACTTCACCAACAGGAAAAAGATTTTTTAGCCAGGAAGATATAAAATTAGTCCAAGAAATCAAAGATAAAATAAATAATTTACCAAAGCTAGCAATGCCATTAGACACTGATTATTTAATCATTGAAACAGATGGAAGCATATTAGGTAGGGGAACAATTTTGATTTGTAAACCCAATAAGTATGCAAATAAAAATACAGAAAGAATTTGTTGGTATAATAGCGGAAATTAGAAAGAAAAAGGAAACTTAAGTAGCATAGATGCAGAATTATTAGCAGTAAACTATGCCCTAGATAGCTTTGAATTATTTATCATTTCCAAAAAAGAAATAACAATAAGAACGGATTGTGTAGCAATTGTATCTTTTTACAATAAACTTAAACTAGATTTAAAAAAGACTAGTAGAAGAAGATGGTTAAATTTTATAGGTAGAATAACTAACACTGGAATTAATATAGAATTCGAACATATTAAAGGAACAGACAATAAAGCAGCAGATATCTCAAGTAGGATGGTAGAAAGTAAAAATTATTTAGATCTTGACTTATTTTAATCTGTTGTTTACAGATGTCTAGACCTCCACCCATACCAGGAATTCCACCTGGGAATTCTTACAGACCTCATCTAGTCAGAACAGACCATATTAACAAGAACACATGAGATTTGGTGCACAAGAACTTATTTATTTTCCAAGTAGCAACATTTCTTTTAAAGCACTTGCACATGTGTCACTCTCAAAAGAAGAAAAATGCATTTTAGACAATTTATGGATCTCTTATAACAAGAATCTAAAAGATCAAAAGTATTTTCTTGCATCTATGAACGCATTGTCAGAACACTTTAATCAGAACAGAACTAAATTCAAGTTTTATGTAGTCATTAAAAGTAAAAAAATTAGGAGTTTTCCATACATGGTTAGAAGTTTTAGATAGTATCAAAGATTTCAAAGACCCCCTTTACAAAGGATCTAAAAATTTGCAAGAAGCTCTTGAGTCAGCAAGACAACAAATAGGGATAAATTTTTATGTTTCTCCATCACTCAAAAATTACCAAGACCCCCCACTTGATTTCTCACCTAATATAGACCAGAGTATTTTTTGTACCCATTGTGAGTGCATGTAGAACAATTTCATAATTATCAATTAATCAAACTAGAACCTCCTCTCAGAAAGAACTGCCTTACTCAAGAAGATCACAGAACTTGAGAAAGAAATAATTAGCCTCAAGCTAAGCGATTCAAAAGGTACTACTGAGCCTAAGAAATCAATAGCTAGTCCAGTTCAAACGGTAACTGGTAAAGACTCATCAAACCCGTTATTGACTGTGGACTTGCCTAAAGTTCAACAGACTTAAGGAACTATTCATTTCCCTACTTTACAAGCCCAATAAGAAAATTTTAAACAGATACAGACCCAAAATATTTAGGACACACTTGGCCAGAGTTTGATTATTTAGTAAGATATTCAAAAGAACCAGACTTTTGTCAGGCCCAAGAAGTATCCAGTAAAAAATTCAGTCAAGACAAGGGGAAAGAAATTTTCCAAGATACCCAAGACCCAAATGAAGACGTTGCTTCTATTAACAAATTACTTTCTCAAATTCAAGAACTCCAAAAATCTACAGGAAATAGTGAAGGCCCTTCAAGAAGAAAAAAGAAAATTATTATTAAGAAAAAAAAGAAAAAGGTATTAAAGAAAAAATGGATGAAGCAATAAATCAAGTTTTTGAAAGTATTTTTTCAAGAAACGAATCAATCAGAGAAAAAGAAATACGAGAATGTCCACAGAAAGAAAATACGTCAGAACCAGAAAATTCTAGTCAAGGAAATAGTGAAGGATTTGAAGACCATGATAGAGAAGGATACAATAATTCAGATAGTGGAATGTTATTTTCCTCCATTGCAAAACACAACTTGAATACATGAATAGACAAAAGATGCTGCTAACACATGAAGGCAAACCACTTTAGAAAAGAAGATGCCCTGGACCATAGAAAGGAAAGTCCTTTTTGACCAGAAGTTTCTCGGTGAAACGCGTGTCAAAAAAGGACAGAGAGCTTTTCTGAAAGATATGACAAAAGGAAGACGCATGAAGACCTTTTTAGATAAGCTTTTCCTTTTCAGATTCCAATAGAGATTTTTTAGGAATTTTGCTCCATAGAATTTCTCTATATAAGGATAAGTTTTCATTTGATTAAGGGTTTACAACCTGTATATTCCTTGCTCTGACCTTTGAAAAAACCTCCTTATCCAGAAAATCTCTCAATCCAAATTGTATAGCAGCCAAGTAAGAACTTGTAAATAGTCGAAGGTAATAAATCTTCCAAGTCTTGTTTCAATCTTTTAGAGACTTCCCGAAAGGGGAATCCTTAGTTGTAATTTCTTTAACATGTTTTAATAAATCTCCAAAAAAAAAAAAAATTATGTTTCATGTATTTATCTTTTCATTTACAGTTGTTTATATGTTGGAAATTATCTTATGCATGATAATTCATTACATCCTATTCATATCATAAAAGTATAACTTGATTTCTAAAAGCCATACTATTTTTAGATTAATCCTGAATGACCCAGAGTTGTAAGGATTGTTGGTCGGAGTGAGCATTTTGAGATTCCTTTTGATACTGGAGAAGGAAATCAATTAACTTAGGAATTCTGTAAGGGAGTGCCAGTGGTGACCTTATAGAAAGAAATCTGGTTCAAGTTGATATGTCTTAGGTGGTGAACCTATCATATCTATAAATTATAATTTAGTCATGTGAATATATTATATCTAAAAATAATAAGTATAAATTAGGTTCCAAAAAATAATAGATGATTAAGATAGTGAGTTCAAACAAATAACAGAAGATTAAAGTTGGCAGTTTTGCTATGAAATAATTAACTGAAATAAATATAGAGAAAAACCCTAATTTAAAGGAGTTGACCCATTTTATTACACATTATAGGGGAATTAGTAAATATTAGTAATAGTAATCAAAACATTAATAATATAATATAATAATAAAATAAACATAAAAAAAGTCAAAGCAATTACCAGTTTTTGGTTTTTGGGGTGGACTAATAAGTGCATTTTGTGCACTTATTTAGATTCTAAAACTAAGAAACCGATTTGTCTTTTTATAGATTTTTTGCTTAATTAGTTGTGTTTTTGTGTTTGTTCCAGTTATCAATCTAAACTCGAGAGAATTAATAAATTAAAGTGAATCCAGACCACTTAAAAGTATTGTGGACTAAATTATACATCATGAAAGTGAATGAAGATAAGGGACAAATGGATGATTCAAGGTGAAGGATCAAAATAAAGGGAAAAAAACTATCCCCAAGCAATTTTTTTACAAAGGTGTAATATGTTCATTTTTTATTTATTTATAGTGTTCGGGCTTAATATGTTTGTTGCCAATGATTTTATTTTATTTATTTATTTATTTTCGTTCAACTATTTAGTTTTGATTCTTTTGAATTATTTTTAACTTACAAATCTCCGTTTGTGCTTGATAATACTAAAAATTCGCACCTGAACTATTCCGAGTTTGAGTAGCGAACAAGCACGATCTAGATCTCCAAATACTTGAAACAAAGGCGATGACGTGTGACCTCGTCGCTCCGTTGATGCTTAAGTCAGTAAAGAGGAAGGAGAAAATTTATGCAAGAGGCTATAAATTGGAAGAATAATAATTGTGTATACCTTAATTATGAATGAAAGGCAAGTGTTTATAGAGGTAAGTATTACCTTCCAAGTAGGATTACGTTACCTGCTAGTTGTGGGACTTAGGAGTCCCTTTGGACGTGGAAGTCTTGCTGGTAGTTTTTGGATAAGACTACGACAATTTTTTGTTATTATGTTGAAGTAGGACTCCGAATAGTTGAGGTTCCTACTTGCGTTGGGATGTTGGCTAGGGTGTGAGAAAGATGATCCGACCCCATGCTTAACGAACCCGAGCCGTGTGGCCCCCGATCACTTGAACTTTCAATGGTGGCAAGTAGTGCTCTGGCTTATATTGCTTCTCGGGGATGAGAGCGTGTTCGGGGTTCTAGATTTGATGTATGGCTTCATAGTTGGTTGCTCATGCTCGAGGTACTGCTCATGCATGATAAATATTGGCTCATCATAGACCCCCGCGCATCCATTATCAAGTTCGAGGAGAGATGGATGCGTAATAAATGAGATACCATGGTTTGGATGTAATGTGATGGTAATGTTATGGAGAAATAACAAGAGCTTATGTTAAGGTTAAGTAATGAATGAGCTTGAGCTACCGTTAAGTAACAAGGCGAGCTAAAGCCGAGCTCATGTAAAGTAATAAGCTCGAACTTATGTGAAGTGATAATAAGCCGAGCTCATGCTAAGTGATGAGATCGAGTCTATGTTAAGTGATGAACTCACGCTTTAAGAAATAAGCTTTATGTTAGTAATGAGGTAGAGCTCATGCTAAGTAATGAGCTTGAGCTTATGTTAAGTAATGAGTTCGAGTTTATTTTAAGTAATAAGCTTTAGCTCATGTTAAGCAATAATAAGCTGAGCTCATGCTAAGTAATGAGCTTGAGCTTATGTTAAGGAATAATAAGCCAAGCTCATGTCAAGGAATGAGGTCATGCTCATGTCAAGTAATGAGATTGAGCTCATGTTGAGCAGTGAGTCTGAGCTAATGTTGAGCAGTGAGGTCAGGCTCATGCTGAGTATCGAGCTCGAGCTTATGTTAAGTGATGAACTCGAGCTTATGTTATATAATAAGCTTGAGCTCACGTTAAGAAATAATAAGCTGAGCTCATTCTGAGTAATAAGCTTGAGCTCATGTTAAGGAATAAGTCTAGCTCATGTCAAGTAATGAGATTGAGCTCATGTAGCGTAATGAGCCCGAGCTCATGTTGAGCAGTGAGGTTGGGCTCATGCTAAGTATTGAGCTCTAGCTTATGTTAAGTGATGAGAAGCTCAAACACGAGTAATAAACTTAAGGTGATAAACCCGAGCATGTGATTTTTAATTTAAGTGTAGAATTCCAAACATTCAAGTAATACGTTTAAGGCATGAACATCGCTTGGGACTTGAACAATGTTTGAGGTCCAACCAATGTTCTAGGCCCGATCAATGTTTGAGGCTCGATTAATGTTTGAGGCCCAAACAGTGTTTCCGAACTCGTTTTGTGAGGTTGATTCTAGGGATAAATCTTTGATCTTACTCGTGGGAAAGTTTTTTGAGGGCATGCTCGTGCGCACAGCTTTGAGTGTTTGCGCGGGGCAAGGCTTTGAGTGCGTGTTCATGGGCACGGCTTTGAGTGCATGCTCGCGGGCATGACTTTGAGTGCATGCTCGTGGGAACGACTTTGAGTGCTTGCATGGGGCAATGTTTTGTGCGCTTGCGCGGGGCAAGGCTTTGAGTGCGTTCTCGTGGGCATGGCTTTGAGTGCTTGCACGGGGCAAGGATTTGAGTGCATGCTCGTGGGCACGGCTTTGAGTGCTTTCTCGTGGGCACGGTTTTGAGTGCTTGCACAGGGCAAGACTCTGTATATTCATCGCTAATGGAGGAATTTTAATTTTAATTTTTTTTTTTTGGGTATGACATCCCATAATGCTTATATAGACCCGACCTATCTACTGTGAAATTAAAGGTAGGCACGTAGGCCCCTGATGCTATCTGTAAGAAAAGAAAAAAGAAATAAAGAGAATAAATGGTAAAGACTAGGGTATGAAAACACATGCAACTTATAAAATAACGCATGATTAGTAGCTAGAAAGGCTTGGGCTGACGTTGTGTGAGTCTCTCCCTGAGGCTGTCCTACAAACGACAATGTTTACTGTTCAGGTCATGGGTTTGTTTTCATCCTCGAACTTTCATTGAACTTGGTCATTCCTTGGGCGTTTTTCTTTACTGATGTAAGATTTCAAAAACCCATTTTTTTATTAAGGATTCAATCTCTCGCTGTAATGCATGACACTCCTCGGTGGTATGCCCATGGTCACGATGAAATTCGCAATACTTGCTCTTATCTCGCGTGTCCGGATGAGACTTGATTCTTGATGGCCACTTCAACTCCTCCAGATCCTTGATTTCCATGAGGATACTTGCCCTTGTGGCATTCAGACGTGTGAAGGGTGTAGGAGGGTCATGCTCTTGCTTGCCCCGAGCCTGATCTTACCATATACCATGGTCATGCTGTCTCTTGTGTTCGGGTTTAATTTCTATACGATCTGAATTTTCAATGCTCGGGCTATTTTTCCTGGGGTACATTGTTTCTTCCATATTGATGTACTTCACTCCTCGAGTAAGGAGCTCGATCATTGACTTTGGTGGTGTTTTCGATAGAGACATCTTTCGCATCTCATAGCATGGGTGAGGGCGGAGACAGCAGCAGTAATGTGAAGATCGGGGATCTAGAGCCTTTCTGAGTTGAATCTCATCATAAAATCACGTAGTGAGTCGTTATGCCCCTGACTCAGCCTCATAAGAGATGTGGCTATTTTTCTGATGCGCTTGCTACTTGCAAAGAAAGCGAAAAACTTGTTAGCAAGATCAGCGAATGATGAGATGGAATTGGGCTCAAGGGTTGAGAACCAATCCCTGGCAGCGTTGGTCAATGTTGGGGGAACGCCTTGCACATAAGCTGATCGGGAGTGACTTGCAAGTTCATGACGTCAGTGTACAAATTGAGATGATTAGGGATGGAAATTTCGAACCTTCGAACCTTCGAACCGCGGTGAACAGAACCGAATGGTGCGAAAAAATCCGAACCGATGGGGGCAACGGGGCGGTTATGGTTTACAAATTTAGTAACCCGATTTTTGGTGGAGCAGGTATGGTATTTGTGCTGGTGAACCGAACCGAACCGAATACCCGATTTAAAAATTGATTTTGGGTTATATTTATAAAAATTAAAAGCTCAAAATTAGTCATCCATTTAAAACTTAATTAGCCCATTGTCCCAGCCCACTACCCACATAACATGACCAACCAAGGCCCAATAAGAATAACTTAGGGATATTGAATTCATCATTTCATTTCATCTGAGATTCTATGATTACATTACTAGGTGAGACTACCATGAGAGGCGATCAGGAAAATAACGAACTTGACTCGCGACTCTCATTCGCTAGTCCTCCATGCTGTGCCCAACTCGAAGGGGCTGAAGTTCGAATTTAGATATTGTTTGCATTTCACATTTGAATTTGAGATATTGTTTTCGAATTTTGCTTAGTATTGTTATGTTGCTTTTTTTAATAAAATTATAATTTTTAGTTAGACTTGCTAATTTATATTTAAATTTTTATTAACCGAACCGAACCGAAACCGCACCGACCCAACTTAGGCGGTTATGGGGCGGTTATGGTATGAATAAAAAATTGGTGATTCGGTTATGATTTTGGACGAACCAAAACCGAACCGAACTGTTGCCATCACTAGAGATGATTCACAGGGTCAGTCGTGCCATCATATTTTTTGATACTTAGATACTTGAACCTATTTGGTAGAGGGTAGGATAATTCCTCTGGTGTGAATGG
The DNA here is from genome assembly GCA_963555705.1 of Ligustrum vulgare. Lineage (NCBI taxonomy): Eukaryota > Viridiplantae > Streptophyta > Magnoliopsida > Lamiales > Oleaceae > Ligustrum > Ligustrum vulgare. The sequence continues at coordinate 33,101,169 of OY743168.1, read as the reverse complement.
TGTGTTGGGGGTGAAGCCTACTGGAGCCTGAGTGTTTTGTTGTATGCCTACTACTATACCATCTTGAATGATTCTTGCATGCTCAGCGGGGGGCATAGCAACTGTTCTCGAGCTTATCGTAACTGGGGGTGATCGGGATAACCCTGAGGAGCTTGCCCTAGCACCATTGTGCACTTGGTTCTGGGCTCAGACTTGTGAGACATTCCCTTCCTCGGCGTTGGTGGTGTACGTTGGTTCTGTTGGGTGAGCAATTGAGTCAATGCGGAAACTTGTTGACGGAGTTCTTCTAGTGTTGCTTGGGTATCGGCAGTAGGTTGGGGTTGTGACCCCCTGATTTTATGGCAGTGTTGGGGGAATTTTCTTGCAATGTTGGGGGCACCTACGTCTCCCCAACAGGATGATCATGAGCAGGAAAATTCGCTTGTGGAAGTCTAGAACGTATATTAACCATGACTTTTGGTAATGATTCCCACAAACGGCGCCAATGATGATGATAAAAATTCGCACCTGAAATATTCCAAGCTTGAGGTAAGAATAATAATTGTGTGTACCTTAATTATAAATGAAAGCAAGTATTTATAGAGGTAAGTGTTACCTTTCAAGTAGGATTAGGTTACCTGCTAGTTGTGGGACTTAGGAGTCCCTTTGGACGTGGGAGTCTTGCCGGTAGTTTTTGGATAAGACTACGAAAATCTTTTGTTATTATGTTGAAGTAGGACTCCGATGAGTTGAGGTTCCTACTTGCGTTGGGATGTTGGCTAGGGTGTGAGGAAGATGTCCTGAGCCCATGCTTAACGAACCCGAGTTGTGTGGCCCCCGAGCACTTGAGCTTTCAATGGTGGCAAGTAGTGCTCGGGTTTATATTGCTTCTCGGGGATGAGCATGCTCGGGGTTCTAGATTTGATGTATGGCTTCATAGTTGGTTGCTCATGCTCGAGGTACTCTGGCTGTTCATGCATGATAAATTTTGGCTCATCAGTGCTAATTTTTGTAACAATGTTTTGAATTTTTTGTTCCTGCTAGTGAGGGGTCCCTTTAATTGTGAAGAGGTTGCGCTTCGATCTATGAAAGTATTTTTGTTCCAAAGAGTGCTTCTTTCTTTATTTTTAGTTTCTCGTTTTCCCCTTTATTTTTATTTTTTTTAATATTGTCGCTTATATATTTGTACCTCTTCAACTCTATGCACGTGTGCATTGGGTTCTGACCCAAAAATATCTTGAAAAATTGATTTTCTTGTTAAAGTAGTTAATTTGGAGATCAAGTTAAATGTGGGAAGAAAAGGAAGATAATCTTTCTCGTATAAATTTCTTTCATTATTCTAATATTCTACTTCAACAAGGAAACACTTGGGACACAAGTAATACACGTTTTTGGGTTATGTTTAACTATAAATATGTGTGTTGAGGAGCCAATTAATTGCACATTGATTAGAGAGTATTTTGAGAAAAAATGTAGTCTAGCGTGTTAATTTTTCTTGGGTTCTTTGTGGGTTGTACAAAGAAGTAGAAATTGGTTGATGTGGTAAAGTTTGGTTATTTTTCCTACATTACTTGGGGGGTTTGATGAGTGTAAACTCTATATAATTGTACCAATTTATTATATAGTGAAAAGCTTTGGTAAGGGTCCGTGGACGTAGGCAAGTTGTCGAACCACATAAATTTCTGTGTTCGTACTTATTTTCTGGTTTGCTTATTATTTCTTGAACATAAAAAATTCCCGGGGAGTTAATTAGAGAGGGAATTTGTATGTAATTCCCAACAGTGGCTCTGTCCATGGGAAAATCGACATCTAATTAACAGAGTATCAGGTGGTTTGAAGATTTTTTTTGAGCAAAAGAAAATATGTTTGGAAAGTACAACGTGGAGAAAATTGATTGGAAGATCAATTTTGGCTTATGATAAGTACAAGTCATGGATGTATTGATTCGGACGGGACTTTAGAAAGCTTTGAATGAAAAACCAACCCGAGTTCTGACAAAGAAACTGAATCCAGCACGAGTGATGAAGATTGAGAAGATTTGGATTTGAAGGCTGCTAGCATATTACAACTTTGTTTGGCCAAAAATATTTTTGCAAATATTTATGGGATATTTGCTGTGAATGAACTGTGGGAAAACTGGAAGAATTGTATTAGATGAAGAACTTGTCAAATAACTTGTATCTGAAGGAGCGGTTTTATTCTTTGAGAATGAATTCAGGTATGAAAATCTTAGAACATCTTTGTGTTCACAATGTGATTATTTTGAACTGGAATCTATTGGAGTTAAAATTGATGATGAGGATAAGGTTCATCTGATCTCTTCCATCCACGTTTGAGCACATCATGTTAATTTTGATTTACGGGATGGAAATGGTGAAATTTTCAGAAGTTAAGTTGATTAGGTTGAAGTGACAGTTCATTTGATAACACTTTGCATGTTAATAAAAAGTGGAAGAGATGTAACTCCATGAAGAAGAAAATAATGTGTTAGAACCGTGGTAAATCTAGTTATGTGAGAAGAAATTGTCCAAAATGTGGAGCAGAGTCGGGTAACTGTTCGGAGGTGGATAATGCGACTCTCCTAGTGGAGGGTGGTGATGATGTACTTTAGTAAGATAGGACTTCCTTATGGCATAAAGTTAGTTGCCATGATAGATGATGTGTTCTTGTTGGAAGGTACATGTATTTGCACACGGACATTGGTTTGGATTAATGCAAGGTGTGTGGTGAAATTGATGTTGATGGCTGATGAGCTCCCAAGAAAAGCCAAACATGGGGGATGCATATAGTTTTTCAGCAAAGTTTATTTCGACATGAGCCAATGAAAATCTCGGAGTTCGTTGATAATTCTGAGTGTTGGTTATATTCATATGGTGGATTATGAGATCGTCAAAGTGTTAAATGCTTGCCTATTTACCGAATGATTGAATTTGAATTTTTTGGCTTGGAATAATTTTTGTGTAAAGGTGGAGATTGTTGGGTTTTGACCCAAAAATTTCTTGGAAAATTGATTTTCTTGTTAAAGTGGTTAACTTGGAGACCAGGTTAAAGGTGGGAAGAAAAGGAAGATAATCTTTTTGACATAAATTTCTTTCCTTATTCCGATATTCTAAAATTCAACACGAAAACATCTTGGGACACAGTAATACACCTTTTTTTATTATGTTTACCTATAAATATGTGTATTGAGGAGCCAATTAATTGCGCATTGATTAGAGAGTATTGTGAGGAAAAATGTAGTCTAACATCTTTATTTTTCTTGGATTTTTTGTGGGTTGTACAAAGAAGTAGAAATTGGTATATATGGTAAAACTTAATTATTTTTCCTACAATACTTGGGGGTTTGGTGAGTGCAAATTTTATATAATTGTAATAATTTATTATATAGTGAAAAAATTTGGTGAGGGTCCTTGGACGTAGGCAAGTTGTCGAACCACGTAAATTTTTGTGTTCGTACTTATTTTCTAGTTTGCATACATGAATATATTTCTCACTTCTAGGTATTTTTAACCAAACATATTTTTCTTACCACAAACGTAATTCTTTTTTATCGTTTTTCTATGGAATTGGAAGATATAAATATATATGGCCTAATGTTTATTTATTTTGTTAGTTTTGCTTCTCCTTTTCCTTTTAAACAAGTTTGACAACAATGTCAAACGGAGGTGTTATATCGTAACATTTTTCAGCTAATAGTTGAACATCTGGGCCATTGTACTCGACTGGTATGTATGTGTTACAATAATGTATGGGGTGTTTGCAAAATTACCTAACATTTTGTATTATAATTGAAATTTACTTCATTTTAACTAATCAATAAAAAATACTTTATTTTTATTTTTTTTTTGGAAAAAATACTGTTTTCCTAATAATTATCATGTTGTGATACTTTAAAAGAATCTTATGATACTTTTAAAGTATCACAACATGATACTTCAAATTTTTGGTATCATAACTTGAAACTTTATCAAAATCTTATGATACTATTGACGAAATTTTAGTATCACAGCTTGAAACTTTACACTTTTTTTATGATACTTTGTCTCAAACATAAAATCAAATAGTTTTCATGCAATATTTTCTAATTTCCCGTTACAGTACACAACCACCGACCACCACCACAACCACCACGACAATAACCACCTTCTCAACACCACCATCATTGTCGCCTTCAAAACACCCTCACCTCCACATGAACAAAGATCACCACTACCACTCAAAACTAACGAAATACCAAGGAATAAAAAAATTGAATTCCAAAAACACAATTTCAACTGTTGCACTTCTTGACATCCTGTATTTGTAATCTCAGCTTCAGGTGAATCATCCTGGGTACAACCTTCAACTTCTTCAAATTTATTGGAGGAATAAAATATATTTTATTCAACCTTAGCAACGTCTGCAATTTTTTATATAATTGAAAATTCTTGCTGTAAAATTCCTCATCAATTTGAAGTCAATCTCCGAAAGCATTTCACTGAAGTGATAAAGTGGATGGGATCTGAATCGCACAAAGTTCCACAATGTCAAAGAGCATTGCCTCAGTTGGTTCGGTGGTGTCGTAGTGGTAGTTCGGTGGTGACATGGTGCTGTGGTGGTGGTTTGGTGGAGAACATGACGAAAGAACACGAGCAACAACAGTGGAATCAGGCGGGTGGAAGGAGGGAACGTATTTTTCAATAAAATTCTTAGTAAAGTGATTTGTGCATTTTGCGCTGAACATATAGTATAGGGTGTAATTATCGCATAATGCATTGTTCACTCAATCTCTTTTCCAATATGTATGTACATATATTTCATCCACCATTCCACGTTACATTTTATAAAATTTAAATGCATTAAGTTTTATTATTTTTCAGCCACTTGTTGCAGTCTTTGTCCAACACTATGGACATGAATTGGGTGATATCGTTAGGTTAATTACTTACTATGCACTTATTTCAAACATACATTTAGAAAGGGCGGATGGTATTATCTAAGGGTGGACATCAACTCATCCAATCCGTCAAAATCGTCCAACCCAACCTAATCCAATCCGATCGATTTGGGTTGAAATTTGATGAAAATTGGGTTGGGTTGGATTCTAAAAAAAAAAAATTTGTTTTAGTTGGGTTGGGTTGTGAGTTGGGTGACAAACCCAACCCAACCCGATCTAAACCGACCTAACCCAATCAAAATTTTAAAAATATAAGATCATTTAAATTTCAAGAATCTTAAATTCATTTTTAATTTGAATGAAACTCAAATATAATTTGAATATATTTTAGTTTTATTAGTAAGTATTCAATTTATTATATTTGAGCTTATTGTATTGTACATAATTTATTTGAGTTAATAGTTGATTTATGAGTATAATTTTTTAATTTTCTAAGAATTTTATTTAATTGGACCAAAGTCCAAACCACTCAACTCAACCCAATCCGACCGAAACTTGATTGGATTGAGTTGAGTTGGGTTGGGTTGTGTTGTGTTTGAACTCATGTTTGCGTTGGATTGGATTCGAATTGAACAAAAAATCGATCTAACCCAACTCACGTCCACCCCAAGTATTATCTATCTTTAAGTTGGGTGGGAATAGTTCTTTACGCGTTATAGAATAGAAACGAGATACTTTCTAACATTTGAGTATTTTAGAAATTCAACTTTCAATATGTCGATTTTTTACCATTCGATCGTGGCACTTGTAGATGACTCAGATATGCTTGAAATAGAGTACTCGTCCATTGGTAATCCTATGTTTCGTGTACTGTTGACATTGGTCCCTAAGAAATTGTGAGTTTTTTTTTTTTTTTTTTTTTATCAATGTCATTTCTATTTTTTTTCATTCTCCCAATCATCACACATACAACAAATAATATTTTTGGTGAAAAATTTCTTTTGAAAGTGGACTATTTCGTTAATTCTGTTTCTATTATGTAGTTTTTACCTGAGAATTTTTCACGATGATTCGTAACCAAAATGTCGAGATAGTAAATTTCAGCTGGTAAGAGTCGTAAGACGATAAGATCATCGACCTTGATCAAAATGTGAATACAACACTCGAAATCATTGACATCAAAATATCCACTCCCTTCCAGATAGTAACGTATCTCTTCATCCACGTGTATGTGTTTCTTCTAAAAATTCTTCAATTTATGCTCGTATTGTTAGCCCAAGAGTGACTAACCAAGAGGGGGTGAATTGGTTTATAAAATCTTTTCGATAAATAATCTCAAACTTAAAATCAATCGGTACAAGTATAAACACTTAGCATTGGAAGAGATGCAGAGTAACTTAACTATCAATGTAGAATGCTATAAAGATGTAAACTTAATTGATAAAGCAAGTATGATACTTAGAAATAGTATTACACAATATAGATTGATAGAATAGAGATGTGCAATATAAGTAAGTAAAAGAGATAAGAGGATACAAACGATATTTATGGAGGTTCAATCAAACAACTTGATCTACGTCCTCCGTTACCGAGCTCTCCGTTACGAGTAAGTTCAAATCCACTATAATGGTAACTTACAATAAGGAGTACCAAATACTTAAGTAACTTACAATAAGGAGCATTTATCATTAGGTGACTTATAATAAGGAGCACCTATCCTTAGCAACAATCGAGTTTTCACAAGGCTCTCAAAACCATAGGATAACAAATGATAAGTTTACAATTGTGGGAAACTCTCTTAAACAAATGATATAATCGAATCAAGTATATAGAGAGTTTTGGATAACCCTTCAATAGATGACAATGAATTTAGCTCAAGTGTTTTGTTGAAATGTCTTTGGTAAATAGGATGTGAAATATGTAGGATCTTTTAATCAAAACTTTCAACCAAATAATTTTTCTTAACAAGTAATACAGGTTAAGTATGAAGAGAGATTTTGACTTTAATAAAAAATGCTTGGTAATGAAGAACTTTTGTAAATAAAAATGATAATAATCAAGCTTGAAAAGTTTTCTTACCCACTTGAAAATTTTTGATGAGATAGATGAATAAATATTCAATAGATCAAGTTAAGTAACAAGATGTGTCAGCGCTTGAATAATTAACAATAAGACATAAGTTAAGCTCAAAGAGTTTGGATAATGGAACTTTGATAAATCAAATGATAATGAAAATTATAACATAAATTATCAAAGTTCTTCAATAGAAATTCTCTCTTTAAAAGATTAAAATAAGTTTAGAATGAAGAGAGACTTACACTTCTATTCTAATACATAATGTGAAGATGTTAAAGAAGTTTAAATAATATAAAATCAAGAATCTTCACAAAAATTTTCTTCTAAAAACTTTGATGAATTTGATAAAATAAAGTTTAGATCAATTAAAACTTTCTAATAAAGATAGATGAATATAAATCAAGTAAGAGTAATGAATTATTCAGAAGAAAACTTTTTAAAAATCTCTTCTTAAGTTGTTTAAAATGAATGCAAGAGAGAAAGCTATTTATAGAGCAAATTTCGCACATACTGACTTTTGCGGTCGACTTCTTTAGCTATGCGGTTGACCTCAAAATAGCCGTTGGAGTTCAAAAATTAATTCATTTGGTCGACTTGTCTTGACAGCATTTCAAAAACTTGATTTTTCAAGGTTTTTTTTAATCAAAGTTGATTTTAAAAAAGATAATTTAATGACTTTAAAATGTTACTTGAATTTATAAAGTGCATTGCTATTTATTGATGTACTAACCTTACATATGATTGAGAAGCAATTTGTAAATGCTCAATTCCTTTGTAGGCTTATTGCTCGATCTTCATGCTATCATGATTCGCTTCTTGAATACCTCATCTTGTATTCTTGATCTTTTATCTTCGAGAGATGATTTTTATTTTGAATGCTTTGAAAATTTATCATTAATTAAAATACTTGAGGCACCATTGTTAACAATACAATATAATCTTGTTTGTTATGATTAAAATGATAAGGTTAAGTTAACTATATGTCAACATGTAGTTCTCCACTTTTTTAGTGAACAGTCGTACGAGTCCAGCAAATCTTTGAAAACAAGATAACAATTAATTGTAAGATGAATAGTGAAGATTTATTGTTTCTTGATTCTTGAAGAACTGATGGCTGAAGGCTTGAAGCTGAACGACAGAATCAATGAAAAAAAAATGATTTCTGATCTATGATTTTTTGTTTATTACTTGTTTTGCTTATAGTTATTGTAAGGGGAAATTACAGAATATGCTCTAAAAAATTAACCAATTTTATTTATACCCTTTGAACTAATGGAAAGAGTAAAGACCGTATTTTATACTTCCAAAAACTACCAAAACCCCCAAACTTAACCACCATCATCTACCATCCAGAAATCCTCCATCATCAGAAATCACAATCATTTAATTGGGCATCATCACCATCGTCTCTCTTTCGTCTTTGCTAGTGGCATGTTGGTAGCGATTGATTTCTTGGACCAGATAGATTATACAGTCTCTGTGTCAATGAAGAATCACCAGAATCCATGGCTGATGACGAAAGAAAATACCCCAAGTACTGGAGAGGGTTTTGAACTTGGTGCGGATGGAGAAGAAGCCTTTTGGTGGTTGTGGAGGATTTGATTTTGATCTTGTTGGTGAAGAATAGATCGGCTGCAATAGAGGTAGATGGGTGTTGTTGTTACTATGTTGGCCATTGTTTTAGGTATTGATTTATCTGCTCAATCTTCCTTGGAAATGAGTTCTTTGAGACGATTTAGCCGAAAGTGGAAGTCATCGTTTCTCTTTAAGAAGGTTGAGACGTTTGTGACGATCTTCAACTTTGGAAAAGCTACCCGAACGGCCTATGGCATTTGCTGCAAGCAGGACTGCATTGCAATTGGTGTGTTCTACCCTCTTTACATTTCAACCAGATATATGAGCATTTGAATTTTAGCAGAACAAGATTTTTGTTTGCAATTACAAAGTCAATGAATCAAATATCTAAATTTCATGGGCAGGAATGAAAGTGTCAAGTGCATATCACCTGGCGATGGTCCCCTGACTATCTCGAAGAAGTTGCAGAGTTCTCAATTGAGTATCCCTGGAGATGAGTTCTCTGTTGGATGGGGTGAAATGTTTATTTTCCAATTTATGTATTAGATGTATTTGTAGTCTATACAACAAAAAAAGTCTTTCAAAATGTATCTACCAATGTTTGTAGACTTATATAATCTGTTAAGTTACGACACATGTAGTCAATGATGAATATAAAAAAATTGAAAAAGTGATATTCAAGACGCAAAAGTGACACCTTATCACTTTTTAGTTAAAAGAAAGGACCTTGCTACAATTACTAACAAACTGTACTAACAGTTGTACTAACGGCTAAAAGACAAAAATTTTGAATATTTAATTACTATGTTATCCTTCTAGTTATAATTCGTTTAATTTTCTGATGTTATGTCTATATCTCTAAATTTATTGTTTACATAAAATGCGTAATATATACTATTATATGTTAAACTCTTTTCTTCAATAATTATATTTAATTCTTCAATTTTTTTCTCTAGATCACTAATTATTCTTCCTTTATTTACTATAATTCTAGTAAATTGTGAAAAATCTGTAAATGAGAGTTCTTTTATTGCGTAGTCTAATAAATCATAAAATCTTCCTAAATCTTCTCTTATAGTTTCTAATTGTTTAATTGTTTCTTCTCTTAAATACTTAAAGTCGTTTACTTCTGAAGGATTTAATTCTATTAAATGTTCTGAATTCATAAATTATAAAACTAAATATTAAAATTTAAGCTATTAATTCAAATCCTCTTTCAATAGTTAATTCTAGAAATAGTAAAAATAAATTTTCAACATATGTAAAAACATGCAAGAGATATCATAAGCAAAATGATAAATTTAAAACTATGATAACAGTACTTGGATAATATCAATAAAAAAGACGATATATAATCCACCATAAATAATCAATAATACTTCTTTCTATCTATGGGTCCATCACGCTTCTTTGTAAATTTGATTTTAAAAGATTTTTGACCAAATACTCTTCAGTTATTTATCTAAGTATTAAACACATCTTCATAGAAGATCATTGCTGCTCGAAAGACTTATGCATTAAAGGATGCTCGAAAGACTTACTCCAACACTTTCTTTTTAACACTTAAACAAACACTTCAAAGAGGTTCAGCACAATCCAGTTTCGTTTCCTACCTCTGGATGTACTCTTTCAACAAAAGTTTTATAAAGAATAAACTTATGGACTCATAAATAAATAGAGTATTACTAACTATTTATAGCTTCATATATATCTATGTGAAGTTTAGTTACTCATACCTTCTGCTAACTGTTTCTGGATTGGTTTGATGAAAGAAAATTTTGAACTAGGAATGAAAAGAAAGACAATAGATAGAGAATATAGATTTTTATTGCCGAAAACTCATATGATTTCCGGATGCTTACAATGAGGAGAGACTCCTCCTTTTATAGTTGGTAAAAGCAAAGTTGGGGAACAAGATAATATTCCCTATCTTTTACATACTTGGCTTAGATTTAAAGTAGATAAAGTAAAGCTAAAGTTACAATAATTTTTGCTGCTTTTCTAAAGTTTCACATGGGTCTGAACCCCCATGCCTTAAATAATTCGTGTTCAGACAAGGTATGCTTCATTTTCATTATAGTTGAGTAGGTCCCCACAATTATTACATTTGTGACCCGTTTCTACCTCCATTAGGTGATGTAGATATGCATAGGCTCCTTTGCTAAGATCCAAATTGCTGACAAGTATATTCTCAGCATATTCTCTTAATTTCCATAATTGACAATTAACTTGATTAATTCTTGCAATGATGTAGATCAATAATTTGTCATCATTAGATTCATATACCCAAACATTAGTTTGTGTAAGGGTATCCCTTAATTCGGTATACATTACTCTAAATCCCAATGCCCTTTTTTCTGGAATAGCTTGTATCTGTTCTTCTTTGTTAAATGGTTTTATTTCTGGTTCTGAAAGAATAGCTTTGCTAGTTACTCCAAGTTTTACAATATGTTATGCCCTTAGAAATTCTTCATCAATAAATTCTGGAATGGCTGAGTAAATCCCGACATAGATCTTTTCAGCTTTGGTAATTCCAAAATATGTTTTCATTGCTGCCTTGATAGAATTAGGTAATAATGATATTTCCTTCATATCCTTGCTAGGGTAGATGCATTGAATAAGTCCTTGGTCAAACAGTCCCCTGACTGTTCTTGGTTCTGCTCCTGGAAAAATAATTGCTTTATTGATTTTTTGATGGCTAATTGTCCTTAGCCATTCTCCTTCTTTTGTCCTCTTGTTTAGATACTCCACATACTTCAAGAATGTCTCTAGTTTCTTCATAACTTTCTCCTTTTCTGATAGTTCCTTTGTTACGACTGCTGGTTTCTTCGCAGCTTCTAAAAAAGTTTCTTTAGATGGTTCAATAGTTTTGTCAATGACTTTGGAAGATGAACTTCCAATAATCGATACATTAGATACTTCTTCCTCAATAGGAAGTCCTACAGATAAATTCTTCACTGGAGAGGATTGAGATCCTCCTTTGTACATTTCCTCAAGAGAATTAACCCTTGACTTGAAAAAGACTAGTTCACTGTTAATTTGTACAATCTGCGCCATGCAAGTATTCACATGGTTGAATAGATTTGAATAGTTGATATTCATTTGACCCATGGCCAAGTTAATTTCTTCTACTTTTTTAAGTATGTCTTCCATGTCTTGATAAATAATCTGCAATAACATTGTCAGTACCCTTAATATGAATAATTTCAAAATCATAATGACTAAGTTCTACTTGCCATCTAATTAACCTTTTATTTGCAATAATTGGATCAATTTCTTTAGTTAACCAATATTTAACTTGTGTATTATCTGTTCTAATTTTGAATTTTGTAGTAACAATAAATAATTCAAACTTTTTAATAGCAAATTTTATAGCTAATAATTCTTTTTCATTTATATGATAATTAGTTTGAGTTTGAGTAAAACTGCCACTAGTGTACTGTGCAATCCTTTCCTCATCCTCATTTGGATAAATATATTTAAGTACTGCTCCCCATGCAGTTTCGCATGCATCGGTTTCTATAATCCAATCACATTCTTTTTTGGGTAATTCTAATTCTGGTAAATCTTTACAAATGTCTTTAATTTTTTGTACTTCTTCTTCTTCGTCTTTAGACCATGGTGTCCATCTAGTTTTTCCTTTTAATCTTTTTTGTAATGGGATTAAATGTTTTGCTAAGTTAGGTACATATTTCCTAGTCTGATTTACAAGTCCTAAAAAGCTTTGTAATTGTGTTTTATCTTTTATATGATTGTCAAATTCTTGTATTTTTGTACCAATATATTTTTGAAGTTTTATTCCTTCTTGGCTTATTATAGATCCCAAAAATTCTACTTTTTCTTTAGCTATCTCCATTTTTGTAGCTGATAATATAATTCCATTATTCCTTACAATATCTATAAAAATATTTAGATGTTTTAAGTGGTCTTTTCTTGTTTCAGAGTAAATAAGAACATCATCAATATACACTGTAATAAAATGATAATAATCTTTAAATATTTTATCCATGTACCTTTGGAATTCTCCTGGACTATTTTTAAATCCAAAAGGTAATACATTCCATTCATAAAATCCTTGTGGTACCGTAAAAGCTGTTAAATGTCTAGATTCTTCAGTTAACATAATATGATAAAATCCTGATTTAAGATCAAATTTAGAGAAATATTTCTTTCCTATAATTTGGTTAAATAATACCTGTTGGTTTGGTATTGGATATTTTAATTCTTTTGTATAAGTGTTTAACCTTTTATAATTAATTACCATTCTAGATTTTCCTCTTTTTTGTTCTGAATGTTTTATTACAATGAAGGCTGGACTACTATGTTTACTATTAGATTCTCTAATAAATTTCTTTTCTAGCATTTCTTTTATGTGCATTTAAAATTCAGGTAATTCTTTTGGTGTATGTTTAATTGGTTTTACATTAATAATCTTAGTGTCATCTTCTAGTATAATTTCTGCCATAGGCTTATTTATGTGTCATTTTTCCAAAGGATTATCTCCTGATAATTTTAATAATTTTTCTGTAATATTTTTTACTACAATTTGATTAAAATGTTCTTGTACTAGATTTATTCTATTTTTATTAGGCATAAATTGTGTTGTTTGTGTTAATTTTTGTCTATCCTCACCACACTGAGCTGCTATATGAGGCATTTTTTCTCTACAGTAAGGATCATTAATTCTTATTGCAATTGCTATATGGTGGCAAGGGGTAGATAAAAGTATAACTTTTTCATCAATAGTTATTGGATAATATTGTTTTATGAAGTTATTTCCTAATAATATATCCCCTGGCATATCATCAAATTGATATACATAAGGTATTTGTAATTCATATTTTCCTATTTGTATTTTAACATTCCTTGCTACTTTAGTTATTAGGTTTGTGCTTCCATCAAATCCTGCAAGTATTACTCTTTCTTCATTATCTTTTTTATTACTCCACATTTCTGGGGGTAATACATTTTCTTTAAATAAACAGGATGATGCTCCTGTATCAAACAATGCATGATAATTTCTGCTAAGATATCCATTGTAATTCATTTTGGTTAGTATATAAATATGTTCTCTTCCTCCTTATATTTTGTTCATAATAACTTTGGTATGACTAGATTTTCATTTTGTATTGTTAATAGCATTCTATCATCTTTTATATAATATGGTTTTACTTGCTCTAAGAAATCTGTTCCTAATAGTAATTCCGTATTTACCTTTCCTGTATGTTCTATGATTATTTCATTTCTTTTATTTATTCTTATTGGTAATTCTACATAAGTATCCATGGGATGAATATTTTCAAAGTAATCTTGTATTTGAATTGAATTATTCGTTACTTTAAGTTCTAAGTCTCCTATTATGTTTTCTTTTATATGAGATACAGTTGCTCCAGTATCTATTAATACTTTCTGCTCTTTCCATTCTCCATTTATTCTAATTTCTATCATAACTTCAAATTGTTTTGTCTCATTTCTTTTAGATAGATTCATTCTTGGTATCTTTCTATGTATTTTTGTCATTATTTGTTTTTCTGAATCATTTCTATTTTCTATTTCAGGTAATGATCTTGTACTAGTATTTCTTCTTAGGCTAATTGATCTTCTTCCAAATTCTATTTGTGGTTTATCCATATTTACTAATTTTCTAGCTTGATTGAAATCTAGTTCTATATCTTCTGGTATTGTCATTCTTGAATTTTCTTTAGCTGGTTTTTATTCCAATAAATTCTGAAATATGGGTTCTATTATATGTGTTCTTGTAGCATTCTTAATTTTTACTTCATGTTTACTAGTAAAAGCATATATTGTTCTAATAGTTAAACTTATAGTTTTACTTCCTGGTTCCATATATATCCCTCTTAACCTGTAATATAATGTTAAGGCTTTATTTTTATTTTGTTCTCCCATACTTATGCTGAAATTTGGTCTTATTGTAAATTTTACTTTTTGGTACATTAAGTTTCCCGTTACAATTCCTATTAGAGCAACTTGTACTGAACTTACAATTCTATCATCCATAATATAGAATTCTATAGGTGTATTTATTCCTTCTCTAAAATAGGCTTTTGCTATAATTTGTATGGCTCATAAATATATGTTCTTTATTTTTCCTTTTAGTTCAGGATTCAATAGGTTTATTTCTTGTCTTATAATTTCTTCATTTATTATAGGTATTAATGTATTTCCTGTAGTATCTCTTATGTCTATAGGGTGACTATGGTTTCTTGCTACATATGTTATTTCTTTGTTTTTCTGCCAAAATAGTAAATTAAATATTTCTTTTGGTTCTACATCTAATTTTGATTTTAAGATCTTCTCATACATTTTAGGATTAAATATTAATCTTTCATTTAGTCGTTCTTCATTTTCTTCTAATTGATATTCATATTCTTTAGATGTACCTTCTTCACTAATTTGTCTAATCATATTTATATATAAATATTCTTCTTCACTAGATTCATTAGATTCACTTTCTTCTGAAGATTCTAATTCCATTATTGTATTTATTACTTCATGTTCTTCTAATTCATAAATTTCTTCATCTTCAGGAATTTCTTCCCATTCTTCTTCTTGTTCAATAGGTAATAAGTTATAATTTTCTTTTTATATTAATGAGATATACATCATATTTTTCTTTTTATCTTTCTTAGGACATTCTGGAGATATATGTCCTATTTCTCCATATGAATAGCATTTACATTTTCTAGAATTTTTAGGGTATGTTTTAGTTTTGTTTTGTTTTTGCCTTAAATATCTCTTGTATGGTACTCTATACCTTTAAAATGTTTTATGATATGGTTTTTTATATTTATTAAATTTATTAAATTTATTTCTAAATTTATCTTTTCTATAATATTTCTTTTTCTTATATTTTCTTTCTAGATGACATCCCCATTGTGTTGGTTTATATTGTAATTTATCACAGCATAATGATTTTTTACTTGTTTTATGGAATTTTATCATATTATTTGCTTCCATACATTTTTCTTGTTGTCTCATTTCTATAAATTGTATTCTTGCTCCTAAACTATTATTACTTAATGGTATTTCTAATTTTTCCCAGTCCTTAAATAATTCTAAATTCCATGGGTTTGGTAATTTAAAGAATATTTGGTTCATAATTTCCATACCATATGTTTCTTGATTATATTCTGCTTTTTCAAAATATTCTCTAAATTCACATGCAAATTGTTTAAAGTAACACATATCATATATTGATAGATTTTCTAATAAATATCTATGTCTTAGTCTTGAGCTAATTTTGGTATTTCTGTCTATTACTAATGTATATTCTCTTTTTAATGCATCTTCATATCTGCTTAAAATAGTTCCTATTTCATCTTGGTCATTTCCTCTAACTTGTCCTATATAAGTTTCTGTTAAATTTCCCCACCATCTTGCAGTGGTTCCTATAAATGTATTTTCTAACATTAATTGTAATTGCTTTCCTGTTAATTCTTTGGTATAGGCCATCATAGCCATAGATTTCATCCATAATTCTAATTCATGATCTACATCTCGCACACATCCTAAATCTATCCATCTTCCTTCTGAACTAATTTGTGTTTCCATACTTCTCCATGGTGTATATTATATAGGATAATTTTTACTTGACTTGGTGTAATATTTTTGTTGTGGTATAAAATTATTTGTTTTGAAATTTGTGTTTTGTCTTTGATTCATATAAATTTCTGGTGTATTTTGTGGATTAGTATTACTTGTATTTTCTTTTTTAACTTGGTTAGTTCCTGGTTGTTGTATATATTCTGGTGGATTTTGTCCTGCTGGTATTAAAGCTCTTTGTTGTTCATTCATATTAATTTCTTCTATTTTAAGATTTTTAAATTTTTCTATATAATCTTCTTCTGTTATGTAATCTTCTTCACCTTCTTTTTTAGGATTTTCCATAAATTTTTCTATTTGTTTAGTAATCATATTTATTCCTAATCTATTGATGGCTTTAAATTCTTTGTCAGTTATTATTCTTTTAGGTTTTCTTTTTTCCATTTCATCATATATTTTTGTTATATTTTGGTTTATAATTTCAATATTTTGTTGTATATTATCTATTCTTTTATGTAAATCATTTTTCCCTATTTCTTCTTCTTTAATTGTTCTTATCATATTTATTTGTTTTATAATAGTTTTTTGTTCTATAATTTCTATTGGGTTTTCATATACTCCTACCATATTTCCTATTTTATTTATTTTTTCAGTTATTTGCTTAATTTGGTTTTCTAAGGTTATTAATTGTTTTGATAGGTTATTTACATATTGCTTTACTTCTAATATTTGTGTAGGTATATTTTTGTTTATATCCTTATAATCATTAGTTATTTCTATCATTTGTCTTATTTCTAATGGTAAATTATTGATAATTTCTTGAACTTGTTCTGGGTTTTTTTGCTTGTTTTAAATTTTGTTCTGTAGTTTTATCTAAACTTATTCCTAATTTATTTAGTAAAAATAAATTTGTCCAGTTTAATTGTTTATGTTCTCCAAATCCTCCTTCTCCTAATAGTATAAATGGTATAAATTTTCCATATGTTTCAGTTATTAATGGCCAATGACTATTATTTGGTAAATCTTTAGATTTATAATTATATACTCTAGGTTCTATTATTGGTAATTTTTTAGACATTTTTCTAAATATATTTTTAAGTATAACTACAAGTTCTGATACCACTGTGAGCTGGATCGTGAAAGTGAAATTTTTATTTTGCGGGATTATAATCTTTGTCTTACTCTTCTTAAAAATCTTTCTTCAAATTCATCCATATATCTATTATCTTCTTGTCTTATCAAGTTTTCTTCTTTTAATCTTAAATATTCATTATGTTGTAAAACTAGCCTTTTAATTTCTTTATATTTTTCTATAGCAATAGGATCAGTATTTAAGTCTCTTTCTAATCTTTCTAATTCTAAATATTCTCTATGTAAACTTCTAATTAAATTTTTTCTTTTTTCGTGAAGTATATGTGGATCATAAACAGGCATAATATTTTTTAATTATGAAATAATTTATAAAAATTATTTTTCAAGAATTTTATTATATATTAAACTTAGTAGAATAATATGTTAAATAAGGTATTGGTTAGATAAGTTATATCCTTATTTTTTTAAGGGTAAAATAGTTATTTTATGTTTGTTAGTAAGTTGTTAGTATGTTTTGTTAGTAAGTCTAGCATTCTCCTAAAAGAAAATGTGACTTACAAAAGGTGATAAAAAGTGAAATTTTGTCACTTTTTTTTAAAGAAATGGCATTGTGTAATTTGTTATTCAATAATGAATATTGCAAAAATTAAAAAAGTGACATTCGGGTAGAAAAATGTGACATATTGTCACTTTTCAGTGCAAAGAAAAAGTGATAAAAAGTGACACTGTCACTTTTCAGTTCATAGAAAACGTGATAAAAAGTGACAAAGTTCAAAGAAAAAGTGATAAAAAGAGACATATTGTCACTTTTCAGTTCAAAGAAAAAGTGGTTCAAAGAAAAAGTGATATGTCACTTTTTTTAAAAAATGGCATAAAAAGTGAGAAAATTATTAAAAATGTGACAAAAGTTTTAAAAAAGTGGCACTATATGTCACAATTTTAGCAGATTTTTTTTTTCTTCTAAAAAGTGGTATTTTGTCAATTTTTCTTAAAAAATTGGCATTAAATCAAATTTTAGTTAAAAAGTGGCAATTTGTTACTTTTTTCATTAAAAAAAGTAATAAAATAATAAAAAGTGACATTGTGTATTTTGTCACTTTTTTTATTAAAGAAAGTGATAAAAAGTGACATTGTGTCTTGTGTCACTTTTTAATTAAAAATTGAAAAAATGACATTCAAATAGTGTCATATTTTTGTTCATAGAAAACGTGATAAAAAGTAACATATTGTCACTTTTCAGTTCAAAGAAAAAGTGATGTCACTTTTTAAAAAAAAAAAAAAAAAAACTGCCACTTTTTTGAAAAAAAATGAGAAAATTATTGAAAATGTGACAAAAGTTTTTAAAAAGTGGCACTATATGTCACAATTTTAGTAGTTTTTTTTTTTTTTTTTTTTTTAAGTGGTATTTTTGTCAATTTTTCTTTAAAAAAGTGGCATTGTATCAAATTTTAGTTAAAAAAAAAGGCATTTTGTCACTTTTTTATTTAAAAAAATGATAAAAAATGACATTGTGTATTGTGTCACTTTCTTTTTATTAAAGAAAGTTACATTGAAATAGTAAAAAGTAACAAAACGTCACTTTATTTTATTAAAAAGTGACAACGTATAACTTTTTTTAATTAAAAGAGAATGTGAGTTAAAAAAAAAAATTGATAAGGAAAAAAAGGTGACATTGTATAATGTATCTATTAATGTTTGTGGAATTGTATAATTTGTTAGTCAATGATGAATATTGAAAAAAATGAAATTGACATTCTAGTAAAAAAAATGACAAATTGTCACTTTTTATCAAATTCTCACTTTTTAGTTAAAAGAAAAAGTAGTAAAAAGTGATATTATGTAAAAGACACAATTATTCCAATATTTTGAATAAAATTAACAAGTCATGAATTTATTCTAAAGTTTTAATTTATGTTTTGATTGAAAAAATAACGTATATATCAATTTTTTAAAAATAAGTGACATTATGTAACTTTTTTAAAAAAGTGACAATTGTTAAGAAAGTGACAAAAACATTAAAAAAGTGGCACCAAAGTTTAAAAAGTATTTTTACTTCCTAAAAATTTCAAAAGTGTATTTTTGTAAATGATCCAAAAATAAGGATATTTGTGTTAATACCCCTTATTGTAATGTTGAATGAGTTATAGTTGTTGAGTAATTGATATTGATTAATGGACCAGATAACATACAATAGATTTAGAATTGATGATTTTTTATTTTATTTTTTTAAATTTATAAAAAAAAAGTGTTTTAATCTATCGGTTCTGGTTCTTTGTTCTGGATCTGGTTCTGAACCAAGAAACAAAACTAAAATCGAAACTGATGGTTCTTGATTTTTAGAATCGAAATCGTTTAAAATTCTAATAGAATTGAACATAATTGGGATTGAATTAGAATCGAACTGAACCGTTGGTTCTAATTTTTTCGCCCAAACCTAATAGCGTGGTCTGCTTATGCAACTGATAAGAATCTTCAGTTCGGTATGTGGTCTTAAAGGTGTCTCGCACTAACAGAGACCTCATTCCATCCTAAACTACGTGTACGTAGTAGCGTTCCTTCAATCACTTTTTTCTACTTCAACTTTACTAATGCCTTTCATTATGGTTTCCTATCCACACAAATTCTTCTACTGTTTCTTTGATTATGCATTCTCCTTTCTCAATTGATCTTGCAGTCTTTTTTTAGTTATGCGTTTATTAATTACAATTTTCTAATGTTCCAAACAGTACTAAACACGTAAAAGAAAGTTCAGTACCGTAGTCCATCATTTCTCATAGTGTCCAGTCTACTGAAAGAGGGGGATAAAGACACTTTTCATCACCGGGAAATTGGGGTCCCGACTAATAGACATGCAGTTAAATGCGATACAGCTTGAAGGTCTTGCCGGTTTGGTGGCTCCAAATCAATTTATAAATAGAATTTTGTTATTTTCGAGATAAAATCTAAAATGTATGGCTTTAAAGTAATTTTAAAAAATGTGTAATAAAAATATAGTATAAAAAATTGTACAATCTATAAATAGTTCATAAACAATTTACCAATCCTAATGAAGTCCGACAATTAATATTGTGAACATAAAACTCTACCCCAAAAATAGCTTTGAATTTATAAAAAAAAAAATTGATCAATATCAATTTTTAGACTAGTTTAAATTTATTAGAAGGTACTGAGTAATTAGTAAATGAAACCAATCTTAAAAAAAAAAAAAAAGAGTGTAACCCACACTTTGAGGCTCCGAACTGATCATCTCTTGAGTCATTGGTTCGAGTGGTAAATCGCAGGATGTGTCTCTCAAATATCAGGGTAGAGCGTACTGAAGGTCCCCACGAGTGGTGATAACTCTCGCTTATCATAAGGGCAAATCAGGATTCGAACCTTGTACTCGATCGAACTGAGCGTATTATCAGCCCTCCCTTTTACCACTAGGATATATGCCCAGGGGCGTAAATGAAACCAATCTTCATAAATAAGGTTGGGAGGCACCTACACTAGCAGTTATTGAATAACCAAAATCGGTAGCTCAAATTCAATTGAAGGCAAGTAATATATAAGTCCATATCTGGTCCTCAAAATATTGTCCCATTATTATTTGTCAACCAACTAAAATTATACGCAACATTACTTTTATTGTAACTACTTGTATAGATTTAAAATATATTTAATAAAAGGTATATATATATATATATATATATATATATATATATATATATATATATATATATATATATGCATACCTTTTTAATTAGATGAACAATTAAGAAGACAATATTTTGGAACAACAGATTAGAACTCTAATATATTGCAAATAATTTTCACATAGCTAAAAGTATGTTTGGCAAAAACTTAAATTATAATTTAAGTATATTAGTATTGAGACAGTTTTTAACTTGCTATTCACACAAAAACTGGTATAGCAGTCCGATTAAGTCACATCTGGGTTAGATTTGGAAGTTAATCTTAAAATATTAATTTTGTTAAGAGAATTAGTCCAAATTCTTAAAACATTCACAATGAATGAGTTAAACTACATGTTAGTAAAATAAATTAGTTAGAGGTTGAATATTAGTTTACAATGAATAAGTTACACTACAAAAAAAAAATTGGTTTTTTCCGACCGAAAAATCAGTCGATAAAAGGCAATTTTTCGTTGGAAATGTCTTTTTTCGACGGACTTCAACCCGTATAAAATCAATCGGAAAAACTCTGGTCGGTAATACTTTTCGACAAAAAATTACTTCACGGCCGTTGGAAATTTCCGACGACATTAATTCCGTCGAAAAATTTCGACGGCCATGAATTTCATTGGCAATTTCCAATGGGAATAAATTCTCGTTGAAAATTTCCAGAAAATAAAAAATATATATATTTTACTAAGCACCCACCCACTCAACTAGCCCAGTCCAGCCCATCCTCCCATACACAACCCGCCTTGGAGATAAATTGATTTTTTTTTTTTCAAATTGTGTAGTTTGAGACTCGAACCCTTGTCTAAAGGATTGTGAAAAAACAACCCATCCAGTGAACCAATTGAGTTTTTGTAAATGAATTTATTTTCATAAATATATATTATTTATTTATGTTAGTTATATGGTGTTTTTTTTTTTTTTTTTTTAAATAATAGTAATATGATTATAATTTGTAAAAATACGTTATTATTATTATTTTTTTAATTATTTTCCGTCGAAAGCTTAACAAGCTCTGATATTATGTTAAGAATTAAGAGTCAACCTTAATAGGTCAACCTTGTTAAAAAAATAGTCCAAACCCATATAAGATAATCTATATTTTCATTTTTATACTTCTAACACTATTTTTTTTCTGGTAGGCTTGATAATGGTCAATTGTGAAGGAACAATCAAAAGGATATTCTAGAGATCTCATGGACGAGAAGGAACTAGAAGCAGCGAATTGACATAAACAGATAGCTCCATTATCGACAACTTTCTCAAACACTCTTAAATTGGTAGATAAGAACATGAATATTTGCAAATTAACATGCAGGGGAAACAAGATGGAAAAATGAACCAAAACAAAAAACAATACTTGCATTCGATCTGAAGGAAATTCAAATTCCTTGCTTAAACATGTTTTACCGTGCTTATAAGCTGCTTTTTTCTCAACAAGCATGACCAAACATTTACACCCAAAAGAAAATTAAAAGGATAATAGAAAGATATTCACAATTATCAATAGGATTTTACATGGTGAGAACAAGTGCTTATCCATAAGTCAATCCGCGTTATAAAGTATATAATTCACTTGCTTATCGGCCCAAAGATAGCGCCGCCGTGGTGTCGAGCCGCCATGCAAACCCTCCACATTCCATTCTCCAAACATCACACGGCAGTGTAAGAGAAATCTTGTCCTTGCTGCACGTGACCACCCTCACCCGGCACGTGAATGACGGAACCCCGGCCGGAACCATCACTCCCGCATTCATCACAAGCCACGCCACTACCTCCTCCTCCGTGCCCGCCACCATCTTTCGATATGCCCCATTGGTCCACATCACCCGATTTAGACCGTCCGATATGAAACCCGGACACGTGTCACACTGTAGGCTCATCACCCTATCCTCGTCCGTTTGGCCAAGACGATAACAGTCCACCAAACTGTTAGTTACGCATTCAACTTTAACCCATGAGCCCACTGCCGCCGGATCCTCTCTCTGTGCACTCCCAAAGCTCAACCATAAAGGAGCACTGGGTGCACCTCTTTTCTTATGTTCCTTTACGTCAGATGTCTGTGGAAACAAGGGCAGCGTCACCACTGTTTCTCCGCCGGAGACACCTGAAGCGGTTTTTTCCGGCGAAGCCTTTCTTTTTCTGATACAGGCGTTTTTGTTCGTATTTTTGGCACTGGCAGTGTCTTTAGCATATTTTCTCTTTCCACGACCAGTTTTCACAGATCGATCGGCGTTTTCCAGCGTGGAGGAGTTGCTTCCACCGCCGGAAACTGATCCTTTTGTTGAATCTGGTTTTGGAGCTATTGGCCGGAATCGCATCATTATCCGGCCAATCTTAGACATATCGTACGCACCGCCGCCAGTGTACCTCGCTATGCAGCACCCTCCTCTTCCATCCATACTGCTCAAGATTTATTTTCTAATGTAAAATTTAAGTATTATGGTTTAAGCAAAATATAATTATCCTAAAGTTGGCTGAATGAGATATTGGACAACAGGCCGTTTGATTTATAATGAAAGTTGAGGGCGGAGATTTGCACTTGAAGTCATATAACTTTATAGGAGTTTTTTTTTTTTTCTTTTTTTTTTTTTACTATCAAGTTTTTTTTATTTTTATTTTATAATCTATGTTAAATTCTCGTTTCAATTTAACCATGGCCAAAATTAAAATGTCTCGAAAATATGGATTAATGCTCTAAATTCACTTATCCAAAGGTTTTATACTAGCAAACATATGCTCATACAAACATTTTAGTAAATGTACATTTAGCTCTTTTTTCTTCTATTAACATTGTTTGGTTTATAAATTAACTTATTTATGATTTTGAGATAAAAAGTAATGGTTAAAAATTGGAGAGAGAAAATATATGATTAAAAAACAGTTTAAGAAATTGTGTAATTTATAAATCGGTTCATTTTAGTTACCGAATGACATTATTTTTTCACCTTATACAATTCACGTATCGTCGTGAGACTAAATGAAGTAGCGAGGAGGAGTAAAGTACAAGTCACATTTCGTTCTTTGGAGGTAACATATATGTTGCAATCTTCTATATTCACGAGTTGAGTTCAGGTAAATCAATATTGTAAGGTTGCCTCGAAAGAGCCAATCTTTGTAAGTAGGTTTTCTAACCTATCAAAATAAAAGCAAACATCTTAATTATAAACCAAGTGAGAAGCTATCTGAAATAACCCAAATGATACAATTGACTTTCCATTTCTAAATCACATATTTCATTTTGTTATTGTTAAAAATATTTTAAGCCTTATTCTTTGTTACACTAACTGTAACATCATTAAATTTAAACAAAAATGTAAGTCAAGTGATCAAAAGGGAACAATTTAAAGTTGAATACCCAACACGAAACAAATCCATATTCTAAATGACTTCGAATGAACTATTCACCAAGTTTAGGGTTTTTTCCACATGAGTTGGGACACGTACGAAGACAGTTTTGACACGCATGAGAAATACGATTGGTACAAAAAGTGGGGCACGTGACAGTAGCCCTATGCTATCCAATAGGGAAGGAGTATGGATGGACCCAAAACTGAACCAATAAGATTTCGAGGAGTGGCGAGTAACTAGTGAGAAAATAGGCACGTAGGTCTTCGTGCCTTGTGCGTCGTCTACGACGGTGGAAGTACTATTTGAATGACACGTGTGTTAAATTCTTGATGGTTTTGATAGAGATGAGCTCCTTTTGGGCGATACTAGATTTTGATTGCGCCGCGTGGACGGCTGATTAGAGAGATAAAATTCAATAATAATAAAACACGACTAATTATATAATGAGACATATTTTATTAATATTTTTAAATGACATTATGATATATAGCATATATATTAGATAACATTATTATAAGACATTTTTTTTTTAAAAAAGAAACTATGAGGTGGTATGATTTTATTGAAACCATGTGATCATACTTATTACAGTATTTTTGATACTCTGCATTTGTTGAAACTCTGTTATAGTTATGCTACACGTACAGATATCTGTACATACAGATGTCTCACTGTAACAGAGAAGTCGGCACAGTCATCGTTTTAGCTACAGTGAGATGTCTGTATATACAGATATCTATACAAATGTATTTTTCCATATATGTATCGTTTTCTTTACTTAGTATGTCACCTCTGTTTTGAAACTCTTTGTGTAATATTCTTTGTGCATCTCTGCCTTGTCCATCTGTTCTTATTTAAAAATTAAGGTGGCGTTTTGTTTGGATTTTATTTTGTATTTTTATTTTCGAAAATATTTTGTATTTCCTGTATTCTTTTTTGTTTTCAAATTTGCTGAAAACGCGTTTGGTTTGTTATTTCTGAAAACTGTGAAAATGAAAAACTGGAAAATACGTTCTATTTGAAATTTTGCAGAATACTACTTAAACTATTTTTAATTAATTTGCTTGCAGAATACTACTGACTCAAATTCAAATTTCCTTTCATAATACACTGAAAACATGGTTAGATGCAATACACTAATGTGAGCATTAAGAGTCTATATTAACACAGCTTGGTCAAGTTTGAGATTGAGAAAGCTCTAGTTCTATTAAAATTCAGAAAATGCAAGTTCTTTCAAAATCATCGGAGTCCATTTATCAGTGCATTTTTTGAAATATAACAACAAGAATTATCACTTAATTTTTTTTGTAATGTTGATATTGAATTCAATAAAAATTTATTTAAGCTTAATTTCAAGTTAGGATAATTCTAAAAAAAAAAAAAAAATTATTTATTTAGCCTTAGTTACATTCTAGGATAATTCTAAAAAAATAACAATAATAATAAATAAATAAAAACTTTATATTAAGCTGTAGCGCCCCGAGTTCCGTATACCCGATTCACTACGTCATTTTCTGTCTAAATTTTTCGAATAATATTTTTGCGGAAGAAATAATTGAAATTCATTTTTGGCAACATTAAATAAACTGAAATGGCCGATAAAATTGAAACATTTATGAAACCATTTGAAATAGTAAATCGAACCATTAATTTTGTAAAGAAATTGACAATGTCATAATTTCTCAAATAAATGAACTTCTCTAAATTATTCGATTGTTTGGAAAAATACGGAAATCATTAACGTCAAACTTTCAACCGTTTAACGATTATTGCCACCATCATTCATCGCTCGCCACCGTCTCCGAAATCTGCAAAACTGTTAAAAAGTAGGGTGAGTATTTCATGGGGGAAATACTCAGTAGACTCATCGCAAATTAATTTAATTTATAAGATGATTAAACACATAAATCCCGGCTCTTTATAAAACGGGCATTGATAGAGCTTCTTTATAAAACGGCTCTTGATAAAACTCATATTGTGCATTACAGCACGAGACATATTGTGAAAATAATAGGCTCTTTGAAAACAGCTCTTTGAAAACATCTCTTTGAAAACAGCTCTTTGAAAACATCTCTTTGAAAACAGCACTTTGAAAACAGCTCTTTGAAAACATCTCTTTGAAAATAGTTCTTTGAAAACAGCTCTTTGAAAACAACTCTTTGAAAATAGCTCTTTGAAAACATCTCTTTGAAAATAGTTATTTGAAAACAGCTCTTTGAAAATAACTCTTTGAAAATAGCTCTTTGAAAACATCTCTTTGAAAATAGTTCTTTGAAAACAGCTCTTTGAAAACAGCTCTTTGAAAACATCTATTTGAAAATAACTCTTTGAAAACAGCTCTTTGAAAACCATATACTTATAAAACACATTTTAATTATGCCAAGCATAATTTTCTTTTGAAAGCATAGGGATCCTTTCCATCATAACACAGGATAAGATCGAAATCCTCATAAACATAAGAATTTTACCGAACTTCGGTGGCAAGAATTCTTATGTAGTAAGTATACCAAGCATAATTTTTGAAATTCATAGGGATCAATTGCATCATAACATAAGATATGATCGAAATCCTCATAAACATATGCGACAGGAATTTTACCGAACTTAGGTGGCAAATCCTCATAAACATATGGAAACATAGGAATTTTACCGAACTTCGTGGCAAATCCTCATAAACATAGGAGACACAAGAATGTTACCGAACTTCGTGGCAAGAATTCTTATGTGTATAGCAATGATCCAAAACATATAAAACATTATCGTAAAAACATAGGGTATACTTACTTTTCATAAAAACATAAGGTATATTTACCTTTCATAAAACATACTTAATTTTCTTGAAAATTGACTTTCACAAGTCACATGACATTTATATGAAATCATAATTTAAATCAATTAATAAGTGCGAGTCTACCTCAAATCCGACGAGTGCAAAGTTGAGCGGGAATGACTTCAATTTCTTTAAATTCTCCGTACGCTTCATCTTAGCCAATAAGTCACTTTAGTCTATCGAATATATGGTTCAAAATGATAAATTATAATTTGAGGACTAAAATTGATGTTTTGAAAGTCGAGGGACTAAAATGAATACTTTTGAAAGTTCAGGGACTAAAATAGATACTTTGAAAGTTAAGGGATTAAAATAGATATTTTGAAAGTTGAGTCGGAAACTCAAAACAATAGGGTTGAAATAATATATTTTAAAACAATAGGGGCTGATTAAAATCATTTAAAACTTTGGGGCTGAAATGGATAAGTTTAAAAGCTGAAAGGACTGAAATAAAACCTTTTTAAAACTTGGGGACTGATCTGAAATAACTTTAAAACTTGGGGGACCAAGCTGCAAATTTTGAAAGTATTAAAATAAATCAGATTTTATAATATATCATATCTTTACCCTCTCTCTCTCATATACTCTCTCACGATCTGAATCAGAGAGGAAGACGGTCTCTCGTGAAAAACTGATATCCGGTCGGTGGTTTCGCCGACAATGGCACCGGCGGTTGAGTAGCAAGTGACGGGGTACAAAAGGCTGGGTTTTTGGGGTGCGAATTTGAAGATCTACTGAGGTTCAAAGGTTGATTTTCCGGTAACAAAATCCGGCCAAAATGATCGAATCAAGTTAAGGTTCTGGGTTTCTTCTATTTCTTGGTTTGGGTTTTGATTTTGAGTTTGGGCTGAACTTGGAGATTCGAGGTTGGGCAGTGTTGAGGCGGTAGTGGTCGCGAGTGACTGCAGAGGCGATCTTGGAGTTAATGGTGGAATTGGTGACTGAAGCTGGAGGTGGTGATTTCAAGATAGCGATGGCATTGGGTGTTGACTTGGGTATTAAATTTGGCATTCATGAGGTTCTTGGTTTTGTGCAGTGAGCAAGAATGGCAGTGAAGGTGATGATACAAATTTCTTGGGTGATGGAGCTGCAGGTTGATACCAATACTATGATGGTGGATCGACAGCTTTGGTGAATTGAGTGTTTAACAGAGTGATGGTGAGGGCTGTTCTTGATCAGGCTGGTTGGGTGGTGGTTCTTGGTTGTGAATAATTGGGCTATGGTTGATCAGTGGCTGCTTTGGGGCGGAGGTATACTGCAGTGGTTTAGGGAGGAGGCTGAAATGGATCGAGATGTGAATTCTAGTGGTGGCTGAATTGTGGTGATGATATTGGGTTGTGCAGATTGATAAAATGGAATTGGTTGTGGCTTGAATTAGATAAAGCTTGGTGGTTTGAATTGTGAAAGTGGAACAATGGCAGTGATGGGTTCCGGCAGTGGTGGTATTGAAGGAAGAGCTGAATTTGTGGGATTGTGAGGGAGGAAAATGTGACTTAAATTGGACCAATGATGGAAATAAAAATCATAGAAAATGATCAATGGGAGACATAATAATTTGGGGAGGGGAAATCATTTATTGAGTGGATTTAATGGAGAATATAATCATTATGTTCTTGCAACATAATGAATGCATACGGGTGGTGGAGTTGGTTTGGTTGAGGAATGATGGTGGTGGTGGTATAATGATGAAGCATGATGATGGTGGGGAATATCATAATTGAAAGGGAATAATTGAGTGGATATCATCATAATCATGATGATGGAGAAGGAGCAAAACGTGTAGAATAAATTTTGATTATGATAAGAATTGGACTAACTTTGATCAAGAAGCGTATTTAAAACAGATATATTTTGGATTGAAAAATACATTTTGAAAATAATACTTTGAATAAATAATTAAATAATATAATTTTAGAAATTCGGATTTTAATTTAAAATCGAACAAATTCGATATTTCTTGACTTGGCTAGACGAATCCGTCGCGGCGTTAACTTCAAAATAATAGGTGAAATAGTAGCGACACAATTTTCTAAATATTAAAATAATTATTAATTGCGTAAAATTCTGGGTCGCTACAATCTTACCCCCTTAAAATAATTTCGTCCTCGAAATTAAACTTACTTGATCTTATGATTTCTGAATACTTAATCAGAATCTCTTCTTCTTCTTCTCTTATGTAGCATCATCGCTACCATATTTAACCCAACCATATTTAACCCACTGGACTTTGACTAAATGCATCACTTTGTTTTCTCAAGAGTATGGACTTTTCTATAGACATACGTGTCTACTAAAAAATTCTTCTAAATCGTAAGTGACTGAAAGTTCACTATTCTTTGAATTCCATTATTATGAACCAAAAACAACATAACTTATTCATAGATGATCAACTTATTTCATAATCTCAATACATTATCACCTTCAATTGGCATCATCATATCATTCCTTACAATTTTCTATTGTACCTTTATATTCAACTAACCTTACGTCCATCATCATTATCTCACATAATCCCAAACAACATCATGTCTCTTTACTAATTTCTGTAATTCCATAAAAAAATCTCTTCAAGTTTCCATAAATCTTTACTGACATATCAAACCATAATAATTTGTCATCTCTAAACTTCTTATCATCGAATATTCCCAAAATAATCAAAGAATTACCTGAATATTCTCTCTACGTAATATACCCAATAACATATTAACATAATATCATCAACTTATCTTTCCAATATTTGTAACCCAAAATTCAGTAAACAAATATCTCCCAAATAATTAAAATTCTTAACTCATATATCACAACATTTCCCCGCAAGATATTTCTTTCACTTGTACATACTAATTAATTCTGATTTAATACGGTCCTTATTTCACTTTCACGTATTCCCGTATCATCTCACTATACTTTGATTTATATTATAATAGCGAAAATATCAGTACCAAAATCCAATAAAATATTCCATATCTCCAATCTTATCATCAAATTTTCTTTTGACGAGAAAAATAACAGCGCATTAACTCTTGTTCCCACTTTTTTTTTTTTTTTTTTTATTCCATACTTTAAATCATACATCAAGTACTCGGTATCAAATACTCATTCTAGCTGAGAGCTAAGATACTAACTTAAAACAGCATCACAAGGATCAGATATGTTATTCTCAAACTTAAGAAACTTCACTAATTTCCCAAATCTGAAATTCAAAATTAAAATTTTCTATTCTCCCAAACTTCAATTCATATCACACTTTATGAACAATACTCTGATTAATTTTATCACCATTAAATAAGACTTCTGTAAATCATATAGGATTCCTCATCAAATTTGCTTAACCCAAAGATACAATCCCATAATTAAAAATCACACAACTGATCATCTCAGATTTTCCATTATTGTAGCCAAAATATTTACTCACTTCAAAAGTACAACCAATAATAATTAATCGAAACTGCATCACTAAATCTTTAAATAAACCCATATATTATGACTAAAAATGAAAATTCTCAATCGTAGATAATATTTCACCATAATGCAATAAACCATCAAAATAAGATCATCGAACTCAATATTCACACGATTCTTCCCTGGATAACCATAACATTCTTTAACCGTCTAGTCGTCATATCTATCACGTACCTTATACGTCAATATGATCACTAATATTATATATCAATTTCTCAGACTAAAAAAAAATCTTGGATTCTACCGTGGTCCCTCTTCTGAACACCATTCCAAAATAAGTCATCACTGTAAAATCTTATTCCTATTTTCCTCAAAATTCATATCCTTATAATACTCTCCAATACAAGTGATCATTCCTTACAAGTGATAAATCCATTCCCGAGAATAATTAAGATTCTTCCCAATAATGCCATTATACTTGTCTTCACTCGTCTTTCAAAATATAACTTATCATTTACTCAATCTTGCTTATGAACTTGCAATTCTAAACTCAATTCTCTTAGTGATTGCATACCATACTATGCTCTTAATTCCAAATGATAAAATTCTGGACAGAGTCTCCCTTGTAATTTGGACTTATCCCAAACCATAAGTATACTTCATAACTAACAATAACATATAACTCCACATTTAATCACAACGATCTAAAAATATTGAAAACGATTCCAACACTTCAATATCATCAAAAATATCCCATAATTCAATTCATAATTCCTCAACATAACAATTTCAAATCATATTTTTCAATATCACAATATCACTTCCTTCAATACCTTAATTGGCTCAAAAGATTACTTATACTTATAAATATATATCACAAATCATATTCCCAAAATTTATTCACAAAGCCAAACTTCATAATAAATTTCTCTTCAACATAGAGACATAATTCATTTACTCAACATAATATCCATTACTTAAATACCAAAAACTAAGAACCAAATCTTTAAATCTCTAACTTCATAATGCTTCTCATAAAAGTCTCAATAAAATCATATCACTTATAATCTTAACATCTTATCACAACTTCATAACTGGCTTGCTGTTTCTCGTTTAATCTAAACAATAGATAATCTGAACATATTGTTTAATCCTTTCCGTTGACTTCTCATACTTAGTGCCATGTCTAAAATCAATTATGCAAAGTCCATCTAGGGTTCATCATTTCTAACTCGAGGACAAAAATTATTTAAAAATCATTCTTAAATCATATTATTCCCATTATGCTTAACACTCGTTTTCTTTCTTAAAAAAATTTCTCATAATCATACATTAAAGCATATAAGTTATGACAAAGCATAACAACATCATTATTTTCGAAGAAATACATTCTTATTTCTCATAAATCATAAGTATCCGAAATACTCTTCATTCTTTCTCATAAATCAGTAAAATGAGTATTCGAAATACTGAAATAACTTTAAACATCATAAACTTCTTTACCTCGGAGTTGGTGGAACGAATGATGGCAGTGGCAATCTTCATCAATAAAAATCTTAAAATGGAAAATATTTCTTGAAAATTCTTTTTGAAAATTTTACCAGTCTACAGAAACGCAGACTAGCTCTGATACCAACTTGTAGCGCCCCGAGTTCCGTATACCCGATTCACTACGTCATTTTCTGTCTAAATTTTTCGAATAATATTTTTGCGGAAGAAATAATTGAAATTCATTTTTGGCAACATTAAATAAACTGAAATGGCCGATAAAATTGAAACATTTATGAAACCATTTGAAATAGTAAATCGAACCATTAATTTTGTAAAGAAATTGACAATGTCATAATTTCTCAAATAAATGAACTTCTCTAAATTATTCGATTGTTTGGAAAAATACGGAAATCATTAACGTCAAACTTTCAACCGTTTAACGATTATTGCCACCATCATTCATCGCTCGCCACCGTCTCCGAAATCTGCAAAACTGTTAAAAAGTAGGGTGAGTATTTCATGGGGGAAATACTCAGTAGACTCATCGCAAATTAATTTAATTTATAAGATGATTAAACACATAAATCCCGGCTCTTTATAAAACGGGCATTGATAGAGCTTCTTTATAAAACGGCTCTTGATAAAACTCATATTGTGCATTACAGCACGAGACATATTGTGAAAATAATAGGCTCTTTGAAAACAGCTCTTTGAAAACATCTCTTTGAAAACAGTTCTTTGAAAACATCTCTTTGAAAACAGCACTTTGAAAACAGCTCTTTGAAAACATCTCTTTGAAAATAGTTCTTTGAAAACAGCTCTTTGAAAACAACTCTTTGAAAATAGCTCTTTGAAAACATCTCTTTGAAAATAGTTCTTTGAAAACAGCTCTTTGAAAATAACTCTTTGAAAATAGCTCTTTGAAAACATCTCTTTGAAAATAGTTCTTTGAAAACAGCTCTTTGAAAACAGCTCTTTGAAAACATCTATTTGAAAATAACTCTTTGAAAACAGCTCTTTGAAAACCATATACTTATAAAACACATTTTAATTA
This sequence comes from Ligustrum vulgare, assembly GCA_963555705.1. Taxonomy (NCBI): domain Eukaryota; kingdom Viridiplantae; phylum Streptophyta; class Magnoliopsida; order Lamiales; family Oleaceae; genus Ligustrum; species Ligustrum vulgare. The sequence continues at coordinate 33,068,197 of OY743168.1, read as the reverse complement.
TGCCAAGCATAATTTTCTTTTGAAAGCATAGGGATCCTTTCCATCATAACACAGGATAAGATCGAAATCCTCATAAACATAAGAATTTTACCGAACTTCGGTGGCAAGAATTCTTATGTAGTAAGTATACCAAGCATAATTTTTGAAATTCATAGGGATCAATTGCATCATAACATAAGATATGATCGAAATCCTCATAAACATATGCGACAGGAATTTTACCGAACTTAGGTGGCAAATCCTCATAAACATATGGAAACATAGGAATTTTACCGAACTTCGTGGCAAATCCTCATAAACATAGGAGACACAAGAATGTTACCGAACTTCGTGGCAAGAATTCTTATGTGTATAGCAATGATCCAAAACATATAAAACATTATCGTAAAAACATAGGGTATACTTACTTTTCATAAAAACATAAGGTATATTTACCTTTCATAAAACATACTTAATTTTCTTGAAAATTGACTTTCACAAGTCACATGACATTTATATGAAATCGTAATTTAAATCAATTAATAAGTGCGAGTCTACCTCAAATCCGACGAGTGCAAAGTTGAGCGGGAATGACTTCAATTTCTTTAAATTCTCCGTACGCTTCATCTTAGCCAATAAGTCACTTTAGTCTATCGAATATATGGTTCAAAATGATAAATTATAATTTGAGGACTAAAATTGATGTTTTGAAAGTCGAGGGACTAAAATGAATACTTTTGAAAGTTCAGGGACTAAAATAGATACTTTGAAAGTTAAGGGATTAAAATAGATATTTTGAAAGTTGAGTCGGAAACTCAAAACAATAGGGTTGAAATAATATATTTTAAAACAATAGGGGCTGATTAAAATCATTTAAAACTTTGGGGCTGAAATGGATAAGTTTAAAAGCTGAAAGGACTGAAATAAAACCTTTTTAAAACTTGGGGACTGATCTGAAATAACTTTAAAACTTGGGGGACCAAGCTGCAAATTTTGAAAGTATTAAAATAAATCAGATTTTATAATATATCATATCTTTACCCTCTCTCTCTCATATACTCTCTCACGATCTGAATCAGAGAGGAAGACGGTCTCTCGTGAAAAACTGATATCCGGTCGGTGGTTTCGCCGACAATGGCACCGGCGGTTGAGTAGCAAGTGACGGGGTACAAAAGGCTGGGTTTTTGGGGTGCGAATTTGAAGATCTACTGAGGTTCAAAGGTTGATTTTCCGGTAACAAAATCCGGCCAAAATGATCGAATCAAGTTAAGGTTCTGGGTTTCTTCTATTTCTTGGTTTGGGTTTTGATTTTGAGTTTGGGCTGAACTTGGAGATTCGAGGTTGGGCAGTGTTGAGGCGGTAGTGGTCGCGAGTGACTGCAGAGGCGATCTTGGAGTTAATGGTGGAATTGGTGACTGAAGCTGGAGGTGGTGATTTCAAGATAGCGATGGCATTGGGTGTTGACTTGGGTATTAAATTTGGCATTCATGAGGTTCTTGGTTTTGTGCAGTGAGCAAGAATGGCAGTGAAGGTGATGATACAAATTTCTTGGGTGATGGAGCTGCAGGTTGATACCAATACTATGATGGTGGATCGACAGCTTTGGTGAATTGAGTGTTTAACAGAGTGATGGTGAGGGCTGTTCTTGATCAGGCTGGTTGGGTGGTGGTTCTTGGTTGTGAATAATTGGGCTATGGTTGATCAGTGGCTGCTTTGGGGCGGAGGTATACTGCAGTGGTTTAGGGAGGAGGCTGAAATGGATCGAGATGTGAATTCTAGTGGTGGCTGAATTGTGGTGATGATATTGGGTTGTGCAGATTGATAAAATGGAATTGGTTGTGGCTTGAATTAGATAAAGCTTGGTGGTTTGAATTGTGAAAGTGGAACAATGGCAGTGATGGGTTCCGGCAGTGGTGGTATTGAAGGAAGAGCTGAATTTGTGGGATTGTGAGGGAGGAAAATGTGACTTAAATTGGACCAATGATGGAAATAAAAATCATAGAAAATGATCAATGGGAGACATAATAATTTGGGGAGGGGAAATCATTTATTGAGTGGATTTAATGGAGAATATAATCATTATGTTCTTGCAACATAATGAATGCATACGGGTGGTGGAGTTGGTTTGGTTGAGGAATGATGGTGGTGGTGGTATAATGATGAAGCATGATGATGGTGGGGAATATCATAATTGAAAGGGAATAATTGAGTGGATATCATCATAATCATGATGATGGAGAAGGAGCAAAACGTGTAGAATAAATTTTGATTATGATAAGAATTGGACTAACTTTGATCAAGAAGCGTATTTAAAACAGATATATTTTGGATTGAAAAATACATTTTGAAAATAATACTTTGAATAAATAATTAAATAATATAATTTTAGAAATTCGGATTTTAATTTAAAATCGAACAAATTCGATATTTCTTGACTTGGTTAGACGAATCCGTCGCGGCGTTAACTTCAAAATAATAGGTGAAATAGTAGCGACACAATTTTCTAAATATTAAAATAATTATTAATTGCGTAAAATTCTGGGTCGCTACATAAGCTTAGTTCCAAGTTAAGATAGCGTTTTGGACATTTTTTTTTCGAAATACACACAAAACGTCAAAAACGAGGTTTTGGGCGTTTTGCATTTTGTGCACAATTTTTTTTTTTTTTTTTTTTTTTTTTTTCCAAAATGCATTTTCGAAAATGGTAAAGAGAATGCGTTTTTAACGTTTTCGAAAATAAAAACAGAAAACGATATCAAAACAGTAAAGAGAACAGGTCCTAAACTTCTTTCAAAACTATTTTTTGGTCATTTCATGCAATGGCTAGTATGAAAGTTGATGTTGAAATATACTAAAAGGAAAAAATGGCATTGTAAGTGACAACACGTCCAGGTAAAAAGGCAGTTTGATATTCAGTTATGAGGAGAGCCAGGACAGTTTGCAATCTGTTTGCCACAATTTTGGATATGATTTTATACAGCATATTACATAAGCTAAAAGGCCTAAATTCACCAATTTTTTGTTGGCATACCTTAGTTACAACAGGACCTTGGTTACAAGAGGGCCAATCCATTCCCAGTAGGTCTGGAAAAACAATGAATGAAATCCGTCTGGTTCGGGTGGCTTGTGTGCTCCCCCTAGAAAACACAATAGTCCAAATCTTCTCCTCCCCAAAAGGTCTGTCTATTGAATCTTTGTCAATTGCATTCTTTCTTGAGAAGAGATCCACCATACTCCAGACTCCAATTCCTTTCAATTAATGGGATTTCGATTCCGAAAAATGTCTGCGAAGTAGTGCTCATTATGGCTAATAATCTCACATGCACCTGAAATTCACTCATCATCATCGTTCTTTAGCTTTTCAATCCGATTTCTCATTTTCTTGGAGGAAGCTTTAGCATGAAAGTAACTAGCGTTTCTATCAATCCCTTAAGCCAATCCGGTCCAGGTCTTTGTTTCCATTGACTTTCTCTCGTCTTAGCATATAATTGATTCTCTGTTCCAACTTCAATATTATATCTGACATATGATCTGCACAATAAGGGGCGTTATAAATTGTCGTTACTCCTTTGCGGTCATCCTGTAGTTCTTTCCTCCAGTGCTAAATGGAGTTTCCACACCAATCCAACGAGTGTTGTAGGCCTGTAAGAGTAGGATTGTGCTCAAGTTGTACCCCCATGCATCCTCAACCACGTTAGAATAACTCTCTTCTGATCTCGCATCCAATATGGTTCAAACTAAAATGAAGGGGCTTGTGTTTGACTTTCCTTCTGTTGAGTTTATCCCTCAAAGTATAGTACTATAATTGCCCGATGATCTATCTGACCCTCCAATCTCTGTATAACTGGAAATGTGTTCAGTCATTGCACTTTCAACAATGTTTCTCAATTATCATTAAATTTATTATTATTATTATTATTATTTGGACAATTTAAATTTATTTCCTAATGATCGTTGAATTTTAATTTCCTCGACTCACTGTACTTTTAACTTCATTTTTCATTCGTCGCTTTGACCTTGTTTGAGCCCCGTTTTTAATCAAAAATGGATTTTGTGACAATAATTTTTGGAGAATTAGTTGTAAAAAGTAGGAAAAAAATTAGGGTTATTAATAAAAAAAAATTGTTTGACTTTCCTTCTGTTGAGTTTGTCTCTTTAAGTATAGTACTATAATTGCCCGATGATCTGACCCTCCAATCTTTGTATAACTGGAAATGTGTGCAGTCATTGCACTTTCAACATTGTTTCTCAATTATTATTATTATTTGGATAATTTAAATTTATTTCCTAATGATCATTGAATTTTAATTTTCTCTACTGACTGTACTTTTAACTTCATTTTTCATTCGTCACTTTAACCTTGTTTGAGCCCCATTTTTAATCAAGTATGGATTTTGTAACAATAATTTTTGGAGAATTAGTTGAAAAAAAAAAATTAGGGTTATTAATAAAAAAAAATTGTTTGACTTTCCTTTTGTTGAGGTTGTCCCTCAAAGTATAGATATTGCCCGATGATCTGACCCTCCAATCTCCGCAAAACTGGACATGTGTGTATTCATTGCACTCTCAGCATTTTTTCTAAATTATTATTATTATTATTATTATTATTATTATTATTATTATTATTATTATTTCATTTCTATTTTTATGAAAAAATCAAATTTATTACCTCATGATCGTTGAATTTTAATTTAATCTAGAGACTATACTTTTAACTTCATTTTTCATTCGTCACTTAGACCTTGTTTGAGGCCCATTTTTCATAAAAAATGAATTTGGTAGCAGTAATTTTGTAGAGTGTGTGGTAAAATGTAGAAAAAAAATTAGAGTTATGTGCAAATTTTTTATTAATATAAAATGTGATTGAAAACGAATTTATGAAAACATGAGTTTTTAAATATTGCCGCCGCAAACATGTACTTTATATCATTTGAAATATTAACAGTTCTTGTTTGCCACTTTATCCAATTCGTTATTCAGGGCCTGCATGGTAAGACTTTTGCTTTTCTTAGAAGAGCTTTTTGAAAAACAAACTTTAATTTTTGTTTGAAAACATATTTATAAAAATACTTCCTATTCTGGATGTGTTTTTGTAGGAAATAATTAAATTAATTTTCTTTAAAAATTCTTCTAATTTGTGATAGCATTTGAATTTGTTTGCCAAAACAAGTAAAAAATAACTTTCGATTTCTCAATAATCATCCCAAACATGCCCTAAATGGTAGGGGTGGGGTGGGGGATTAAACTCCAATAACAATGTTACAAGTACTTCGAGATTTTTAACTTGTTCCCTAAAACCTATCCAACGTAATTTAATTCAACCTAACCCCAGTTCTAATGAAAGATTGCCAAGTGAAAAGTTCGAGCTGTGACGGATTATTATAAACAAATGTGACATCCAACCACTTAAACTGTATATAGTCAATAGAGTTCAATGATTATAATTACTATTTAAGACTATGTTACATTTACCTAAAACATATAAATTTTCTTTGTTTAATGTGGGAACTTCCATACCATAAAGCATAAGCATAGAATATAATTTAAATTTTCAAAGTACAATGAACAACATTTTTTTGTTTATTATTTCGCCTTTATAGAAATAATAAATAGATTATCGAAGCCAGCTAATGAGTACTATGAACACCATTTTTTGTTTATTGTTTCGCCTTTATAGAAAGAATAGATTGTCGAAACCTCAATTACATCAAAATTCAAGAAATTTAAACGAACAAGTTTAAATGTTTATAACTTTAACTAACAGCTAAATTTCATGATCATTTTCAATCAATTCACCGTTTTGACAAAACCCAAAAAATAAATCTTATCTCTTGCAAAAATATGTTAAAATAAATTTTTACTGTCGAGAATTTACTTAATCATGCAGAGCTGAATATAAAATATTTTCAATTCCCAAATAGGGATTTGCTTTGTGTTTAGATAGAAATCGTAATAAAAATAATACCTCTTGATTATTTTGCAGACGGATTTGAAAATTTTGATTCCTTCAATCTACTTGCACACCACAGCTGTTCAATTGTCCAGCCTCCAGAGGCGGTTCACACGAGAGAACAAGAATGAGATGCTAGGGTTTCTTCTTCTTCTGCTAGCAAGAGAATAATGAATTAAGGTTTCTCTTTTTTCAAATCCTAAATATTTATTAATATAAGTCAAAGTGGGTTTAGCACATAACTTAAACATCACCTGACCCATATAGTTTAATTAATCCAATTAATCAAACATGAACAGTAGTTAATCGATCCGATCAATTAACTCGAGTCTATTAATAAACAACATAATTAATCAATTTTATAAATGTAGAACACTTGTTAATTAATTAATTCAAGTTACATTCTTCTAGTTCTCCCCTTGTGTGTGACCTTCTATGTTCCCAACTACGATGTCGAACTAAGTAAATTATTATTTTGATCTAATCAAAGGAAGATTAATTAAAACTCCATTTTCAATTAATCATTTATTCTCCTAAATTAATTAATTCACATTAGTTGTCCCAGATTGACATCAGCAATGTGTCGAGCAATGCATGTGATGGGAAATGTCACGTGGTGTGACAAAACCAAACTAGTTCGTTTATCATGAAACTTTAATCCTTTCGTCAATATGATCCGATCAATTACGAGATATGGAAATATGTCATCTCTTTTATTGATCATATATTTTATTTCGCTCTTAAGTCAATAAATGTCGAAACTATTTCCGACTTTATGGATTCACCTTGGCCAATGATTTCGATGTTGACTTAACCAAATAGGACGCAAATCATAATCTCTTACTATCTAAAAGTGACGAATCCTACTTTCATGGATCGCAGGTTTAGCTCCCGAGATTTCTCTCCTCTAGGTAGCTTTTCTTTCATTCATTGGCTGGCAAGGCAGAACAACTGGCACACACGCACGCTAATGGGTAGGATGTAATAGAAATACCTACAATATGATCATATCATTAGAGAGCACTTCATGATAAAATAGACCAATCGCCTAACTGTTGCCGACTTTCCGAACCGAATGTGGAGATAAGCATTTTCACTGCGTGACATTCTCCTCCATTCGAATCCGCTTATGTCCTCGTAGCGGAAAGTGAGATTCGCATCAACACGCACTCCTCAATTGCAGAATTAAATGGCACCATCCCCTCATGGACGAGCATTCACAATGTGGTAGTCCCACACTTGCCCGCTGTAAATTGTACATGCCGCCTCCGATACCAACTTTCACCATCTGCCCGCATAAGCAGTAGTTCTTCGATGGACGGCCTCCAGTTGCAGCGCCTCCAGCACATGTCGAAACACATACCTACTACATTCTCGTAGGCCCTATAAAATACGTTCCACAAAACTCCCTTAAAGGCAACCGCGCAACGCTGCCCAGCACACCCATCTTCCCCACAACTTCCTTCTTCGTGTTCCGCATGCTTGGTGACACGATTCGTGGCCCAAAATCTTTTCTCCGCGAGAATTCATGTCATTGATCTCCACAGCACGAACAACGCATTCAAGCGATCCCGCTTTGATACCAACTTTCAAGGATCGCAAGTTCAGCTCCCGAGGTTTCTCGCCTCTAGGTAGCTTACCTCCCATTCATTGGCCGGTAAGACAGAACAACTGAGCACATGCGCATGCTGATGGGTAGGATGTAAGGGAAATACCTGCAATATGATCATATCATTCTAGCACTTCATGGTAAAATAGGCCAATCGCCTAGCTGTTTCCGACTTGTCGAACCGAATTGAGAGATAAGCATTTTCACTGCGTGACACCTATATTGATTAATCACAACCTTCATGTGATTCTTGACATACCTAAACGACATCGTATTAGCAACTCCTTTAAGAGCAACATTCGACATCATCAAAGTATGACTTCCCTCAAATAAGGTACTATGATGTTATTAAGTTAAATGATCAATTCCACCAACGAACATTAGAGATTAACCACTGAGACTCAGATAGTTATCCATGTGGAATCTCTATTGCAGGTCTCCAATGTTTTGTTCTCTTAACAAAACATCCACGTGTTCATTTAGATGTCTCTACATCTTAGCTTGTGAGATCATGTACTCACTTCTAAAATGACGATGACACACGTGTTGGTCTATCCGTAATAAAAATATTCATATCTCGATATTACTTTACGACCAAGGATATTTAAGATTCAGTTGTAACTTATATCTCACAATCACAACTCCTTGTGATTAACAAATTATCAAGATTTGAATTTACGGACTCTGTTGATTTAATTTGCAAGAATAATAATATTATTATAAATCAATTAAATAACATATATTTCATTTAATGAAAATGCATTAAATATATTCATAAAACCAATGTTAAATAATTGGACTTTGAACATAATACTTACGTTTACATCACTTAAATAAGAAAACAATAATCAATATTAGTGTACTGTTTAAGAATCTATCATGGTACATAGCCTCCAATATTAGAGGGTGGGGATAAAGTCAGTTAATTATTCCCTGCATGCCCTTTTGGAGAAAGGGGTACCAAATTCCCATCTAGACTGTTAACAGCAAGATTTTAAGAACATCATTCTTGATAATAAATCAAACCAACATCACATGTGGTCCAATGGGTAGCAAAAGAGTATTATAGTCTTGTTATTCATGGCCACTTTAAGAAATTTGCACCCCGACTAGTTCGTTTCCACTTCAAGATCAAGATCAACATCGATTAATTCTATCAAAAGAAAGTCTTGAGATTTGGGTTTTAAACTAAAATATACACTACGAGTACTTATTAACAATTAAGCCTCCGTTTAGTAACTAAAATAAACTAGTTTATAAATCAATTATAAATTACATGATTTTCCAAACTACTATTTTATCATATATATTATCTCTCTCCAATTTTCAATCACTACTTTTTACCTCAAAATTATAAATAAATCAGCTTATAAACCAAATAATGTTACAGTTGGAAAATTGTGTTTTCAAATGATTGTTCAAATATTTATTAAAGATTATAAATAAAGTACAAATTAAATCAATACAAAGAGGTATTGAAAAGAAGACAAAAGAATGAGAAAAAACCGAAAATTTGAAAGGCCGTGCGATCGGATTAAGCGATCACACGGTAATCTATTTTTTAAACAGATTAGGTGTGCTATGTGATCGCATGGTGGTTTCCGAAGAGTTGCCAAAAGTTGCCCTTTTGTCCAAGTGATGTGTACTTTCGTACATGGTGGATCAACTACTATATATATGATATTATATTGATCATTTCAATACATTGAAAAACTAAAGATAACATCCATAAATTATATATATAGATCATTTCCACCAAAATATATACTCATTTTTAATTGTTTTTTGTTCCTCCTCCATGTATTATTTGTACTTAATAAATATATGGTTTGTAGGCTTGATTAATTCCCTAAAACATTTATTATCTAACTCTTTAAACATCTCAATCAAGAGGGAGCAAATGTATTTTTAGGATAACGTTTAATTACGTGTTCAAGCCTCTCATTTGATTCCATTTTTTGTGTTCTTCTATCATAATTTTGAAGATTTAAATTGGATATGTTTCAATGTGATTGGTTCGTGATTCTTCATTTGACAAATGGTGATTTCATTTCCAACTTTCGAGGTAAGTTAATTTTATAACAATCTAAAATTATATTTTGACAGATGGAATCGAAATTATTCTTAAAGAATCTTGGATCATCAATGCTGGTAACTTTCCCATGAATATAAATTTATGGGGATAAAAATATACGAGAGTTTAAAATGAGAGATTGTGTCTTTCTATTATGATGATTACTTGGCACATCTTCTCCAAATTTTAAAAGACGGCCCTTGGTTGATGATCACATGCCGTGCACATTATCTTAATTAGATTTATTTGGTTTGTAAATTACATGAAAATTGAGATTATGAAATTTGGTTAACATTTTGAATGAATCGTGCCAATAGTGGTACACATAATGTTGAATTAGTTATGTATTGGCATTTTGTAAAGTTGGTTCAACTTTGAACGTGTCTAACTCTTGTTTGTTGAAACTCAAATCTGAGTTATGACAAGAAATCCATCAAATTTGTATAATGTTTGGAAATTTACTATTATATCATATTTGATGCATAATATAAAATTACGAATTATGCATTTTTATCTATGATTGATTTTTTGAATCTAATGGATTTTGATAAGAAGAATATTATAGTATTTTAATATTCTCTTACATATCATCATGGAAAATATGTGTTTTTGAAAATTGAGATACGATATTTTGGAATTTTTCATGATAGTAGAAATTTGAAAGTATATGCTCTTTTAATAATATTGTTTCTATTTGATTCATTTATGGGAAGTGTATCTCTCTTTTACGTTATGCAAGTATATTGACGAATCAATAAAACTCTTGATATTGACAAGAGAATTTTATAAACATGTGAATAAAATTGTGTTTATTAGTGATGCCATTTTATTATATGATGGGAAATAGAGTTCCTAAATATTGAGGCATACAAGTTTGAGCATTTCATAAATTGCTTTAACAATGTTTAATCAAATATTGTAGAGAAAGTAAATATGATAGTTTACTTAAATTATTTCATGATATGTTTGCTAACAATTTTATTAGCATAAAAGTGACCATTTTCACTGGTAAATTGGACACTATCACTCGTGTTAACAAATGCCTTTTTTTTTGCTTTAAACATGATAGTGGAAATATTGATATATACTTATTATTGTATTAAGAAATGCGAAATGACTCCACAAAAATTTTGGAGGTGTCATATATTGCTTGTGAAAGCAATGTTATACCCAATTAGTAGAATTTCCTCATTAAGGAATTATGGGGGTGAGATCAAACAGGATCAAGAATGATCATTGATTAATATTGAGATTCATTAGAGTACTTATCTCTTTTGAAATAAAATACTTATATGAAGTACTTTTATTAATGCATAGAGATGCATAAAAAATATTGAAAATGTGTGAATTCTCATTGTGAATAATGAGATTGGATTTTCTATACTTATTGTGATTATTACAATGGTCATATTAAAAGTGATAAATATTTACATAATTGGATGATAAGATCACAAATATGATTTTATCACGACCATTGATTAATATTGATATTTGTTTTGTAAAACAAATTTGCTCATATCTCGAAAAACAAAGTCTTTCAATGAATGAAAAATTACAAATTTATTTCTTTCAAATGAGTGAAAGGCCTATAACAAAATAAAATTATATTGTACTCATAGTGGAGACAATACTCTTTGCAACAAAAATATCAATAATACAATTGAGGTTTTATTACAAAATGTTTCTTTCAATTGAGTTGAAAGATTATACATAAAAATTGAATTTATCCTAAAATTTAGAGTGACATTTTGGCAAAAGATTCAAATTATAATTTTTGAATTAGTGAAATTATATTGTGATTGTGATCAAATATCATAGCATAAACTTTGACAAGTTTAAAAGATTTAAAATGCAAATAAGTGATTAAGTTGGATCACATAAACAAAATTAGCTATACTTCTAAAAAAGAGAAGTATAAATTAATAAAGTGATAGAATCACTTTATGTATTTAACAATATTGTTGTCAATTGAAGAAATGATTAAGTTTAATTACTAAAATACATTTGATAAATTTGTATTGTAAATTTATTCTTTTAGTGAAAAGAATATTGAATTTAATTTTGTTATACCTGAAATGTGGGGTAATATGATTAAGTCCTAAAAGAGACTTTTAAAAGTTGTGTGAAAATGGATACAGGCAGTAGATGAAGAAAATTATGGAGTACAATGACAACGGTAAGTAAGTTGTCATGCATTATAAATTTGTATAGTACGTATATTCTGTTCATGGAATACATATTAAATTTACAATATAAAATATTATATTGTTATACTTTATTTTGACATATAACATATCATTGAAATTGAATTTAGTTATTAAATACTAAATTTAATAATATTGTTGGTGCATTGATTATATGAGAATCTATCTTGATTATTGCATAAATCAAAATATTGCTTATTTAGTTGAAAGTTTTGAAGTATGTGATTTTCAAGTTTTTGAAGTTACTTGAATGCATGAGATTTTAACCGTAGTAAGGTTTCAATCATTCAATATCTCAAAATTCTCATTATGATAAGTATGTTAGTCTTTATAACAACATGATATAAATGTTGAATCATGTAAATTTCATTTGCTTGGATTTTTTGAGGAATAAATATATGCTACATTTATTCATAGTATAATTACTAAATTTTTGTATACTAAATGGATTTGGTATATGAGATAATTATATGGCATAAATATTAGGCAAATGATAAATGTTTATCATGCAACGATAAAGTATTTCTCTTAAAAATGTGAATCCTTAGTAAATACTTGCCTATAATTAAGTAGAGATGCAAATATCTTATTTGAGAAATGTGAGAAATTTGAACAAATAGAGGTTTATTTACTATACATAAATACGTTTTATGAAATTTTTGTTCAAATTTGTCATCATCTTATTTCATACTATTGTGTATAATCAAGCTTGATTATTATTCTTACATAATTTAAAAAAGTGTGTAAGATGATATGATAGAATGAGTCTGTCTAATTGATATTGATATCATACGTGAAAAGCATTATTACTAATAGAAGGTAATAATATGAAATATACAAGTGAATATGGAAGGAGAATCATTCACTTAAATGAAATTGAGAAATTTGAAATTTATCTCAAAGTGTGGGGTAACACTCAAGCGAATATTGTAAAATATTTATTATACTCGTTGAGGAGACAATTAAACTATTGTAGGAACAAAATTTGTTCATGGAATTACAATTATATTTCTTTCAATTGAGTGAAAGAATTGCGAAAACAATTTAGTCTATCAAGTAAATAAATTGTAATATAAAGTTAGATTCTTTAATTGAGTGAAAGAATAATTTTGAGTATACTCTAGAAGTGTGGGGATAGTTCAATCAAACTTTAAAATAAAGTTTAAAGTAATTTTATTTTGAAGTCTATAAAGTGTACAAAATAGAGCAAAATATTTGACGAGTGTTGTCAAATAATTGAGAAGTGGTCACATTTAAATATTCTAAAGAAGTCTAGACGTAAACAAAATAAATTGGGTCAAAGAGTGATTTAATAACTTGTGAAAAAGTTAAGCTAAAACTTGACTTTATATCTTATGTAAAATCATAAGAGTATAATCGAGTAGGATGATGTGAAACTCCTTTATAAAAGATTCGTCAATGATGGGAGCCCTACCTGTCATTACAAAATGATTAATCCACGGGTTCAAAGGATAACAACAAGTTATTCGATAAGTGGATAGTTTCAACGCTTTATCAAAAACATACCTCATTCTAGATTAAAAGTGTTGGTTGTTACAGTCAGAGGGTTGAGTTTAAAACTCTTAATGAAGTTTAGAATTACAAGTATCTCTAAATGTAACAAAGATATTGAAAGAACTTCACCTATATGAAATTAGAAATGGAGCCGCTTCAAGGAAAGTTTAGAGTTACTTTCTGAAAAAATCACGAATTGGATGAGCACAAGGTCATTAACGCACTAAAGCAAAAACTTGGGTGGAACAAAAGACTTGAGTGTTTTGTGTGTGATGTTGTCGGTATTGTCACATGGAATAATGGGTTCAAAGCTACGGCTACCCCATGATTTCGATAATATTTTGCGATGTTTACACTAAGATAAGATTCAAATCGAAAGTACCTTATTTTATGCATAACACCGTTATAAAATGAGTTGAGTGAAGATATTTGAACAAGTGGGGGATTATTGAAAAATTGTGTTTCCAAATGATTGTTCAAATATTTATTAAAGATTATAAATAAAGTACAAATTAAATCAATTTAAAGAGGTATTTAAAAGAAGACAAAAGAATGAGAAAAAAATCGAAAAATTGAAAGGCCGTGTGATCGCATGGCCTTGGATTAAGCTATTACACGGTAATCTGTTTTGTAAATAGATTAGGTGCGTCACGTGATCGAATGACCTTGACTTAAGCGATCACACGGTAATCCGTTTTGTAAATAGATTGTGACATGCGATCGCATGGCCTTCGATTAAGCGATCACAAGGTAATTAAACAGATTATATGTGTCATGCGATCGGAGGGCACATAACCATGCGATCGCATGGTGATTTCCGAATTTTGGTGCCTAAGTTGGTTTTTGGGCACCAAAAGGTGTCATTTTGTCCAAGTGATGTGTACTTCAATAAATGGTGGATCAACTACTATATATATGATGTTATATTGATCATTTCAATACTTGGAAAAACTAGAGATAACATCCATAAATTATATAGATCATTTTCACCAAAATATATACTCATTTTCAATTATTTTTTGTTCCTCCATGTATTATTTGTGCTTAATAAATACATAATTTGTTGGCTTAATTAATTCACTAAAACATTTGTTATCTAACCCTTTAAACATCTCAATCGAGAGAGAGCAAATATACGTTTAGGAAAACGTATAATTATGTTTTGAAGCCTCTCATTTGATTTCATTTTTGGTATTCTTCTATCATAATTTTGAAGATTTCAAGTGGATGTTTCGATGTGATTGATTCGTGATTCTTCATTTGATAAATGAAGATTTCGTTTCCAACTTTCGAGGTAAGTTAATTTTATAACAATTACCAAAGGCTAAATCTTCAAGTAGATTTAAACACGTTTGACTTGGTTAAGTTTTAGAAGTGACATTTTATGCCTTTTTGGTCGATGCGAGTTGGATATATATTTCTAACGTAACTATCTTATCACGTAGATATTAAACACAAGTATTGCCACGCAACATCATTCTTTCAAAGAGCTTGAAATAGTGATAAATGTGCCTATAAAAGGAGTGATTTAGTTTGTAAGAGTGAATAAGCCAATAGTTTGAGACCAAGTAGCTTTCAATTATCACTTTGTCATTTCTCGATGTCTTTGACGTACAAAAAATATTGAAATTTTGTTTGAAACGTGTCCGAAGACCCGTTGGTTTGTAGAGAAACATTAAATCTTAAATTTATGGCCTCTATTGTCGATAGATGATAACCTTAAATCGGTGGCCTCTTGTCCATATCTATACACTTTTGTGAAGTTTGAAGCGCCGAAGGACTTATCTGTCCTTTCTTGCGAGGCATGTGAATCACGATATATGTATTGGAAGTGAATATAGATTAAATTTTTTTTTTTAAAATAAATAAATAAACATATGATCTTACAAAATGATGACTCGTTTAAAAGCATCAATTTGAAATCTATTTGATCGTTCGATCAGTTTTATTTAGATTAAGTCCCTCGTTGGTGCTTTTGTCTATGATATCTTATTAAGAGCGTCAATGTTAGTAAGAAGGATAACACAAGCCTTTCTATACTTGTTGAAGTTTCGATTCTTAATCAATGTGAAATTTATCACTAACTCAATTTGAATATTTCTCAATGCGATCCGACATGAGGTTCTACAAGATCTTCACTATATGCCATTGGATTCAATAAGTTATTTCTTAATTGTCTCTCGTACCATATTAAGAACTAGGATCCATATTAAACGTCAACTTTATAATAATAATAATAATAATAGTAGAGGTAGACACCTAGTTGAATCGTACGTAAATGAGGTCCCCAAGGTTAAACCACCGCGGTAGGGCCACTTGTACATTGTGGATTTCGACAGGTAGGTAGAGTTGTAATATGAATCTAACAGATTTTCTAAACCCTAAACGTTGGCAGAAATGATGGTTTTGTTTGCGCGCCGTAAACGGAAACTAATTGCATTTGACAAAAACATTGAAATATCAGCGTTAGTTTGATTGTGTTAGGTTTGGAATGATCTTTTGATAGCTCCATTTTTGTTAAGTTGGAGACGTGGATTTTTCAATTTAACGTATTAAATATATATTTTAACTAATTAATAATTTAAGTAGGTCTATTTACGAAGATTCATTAGAAAAAAAGTGTATATCGAGTCAATATATAATTTTATGCCAATCAAAATTGCTGTATAAAAAGGTGATGAAGAGTATCACGTGAAAAACTATGTTGTAAAATGAAATATTATCTCTTATACTATATAAAATTTATTTGATTTCTCTTTATAGTATCGCAGTTAATATAATAATAATTCATGTATTCATAGGGTTAGGGACATGGAAATTGTTTCCTATTCACATAAAACAAATTATATTTAAGAAGTAAAGTATCACCAGGGCGGATCCAGCCCTTGGCTAGGGTGGTCGGCCGCTCCGGCTGGATCCGCCAAAAACTCTTTTTTTACCTTATAATTTTTGGTATCGAAATTTTTTATCATTACCCGCTCGTGCTGGAACGAATCCGCTCGTTCTGAATTGAATTCCTGGATTCGCCCCTGAGTATTACAATATTTAGTGTAGAATATGGTAGGTGTCTCTTTGTCAAAGCACAAATAGCATGATATAGACATGGGAATTGTTTCTTATTCGACTTAAAGTTACAATATTTTAAGTATACCGAAGAGTATACCCAAGGAAAATTATGTACACTTGAATAAACTTAGCTATGTTTGATTGGAAATATTTATCACATAAAAGAAAATATTTTCATCTTTATGTGTTTGATTAGAAAATTTGCTTGGAAAATATTTTCTTGGTTCAATCATCTCATACACAAATTAAGCCATTTTCTTAACATTTTCTCACCATTTTAGTGAGAAAATTGCATGAAAAAGACAAATATTTTCATTTGGATTTTTCATGTTGAATCAAACATAGGCCTTATTGATTGATAACATTAATAATATATTTAGCCCATGTCTGCTGTATATTAAAATTAGATTTTTAATAGATTTTGATAAAAGTTGGTGAAAGTGATTGAAAATATGTGGATCCCATAAAATGTGTAATTAAAATTAGTTGTTAACTTTGACTTGTGTGAGATTAAATTCAAATTTTATCAGAACCAAACAAGGGCTTAGTAAATATAGCGATGGTTAAATAGAGCAACGAAACATATCCGTCCTTTAAAATAAAATTTACGGGAATCGATTGTTAGCCTAGTGGTTGCATGTTCGAGCCCAACCAATTGTCAAGGGTTCGATTCTCACCTCCATAGTCCATCCCCTACTTACCTTCCCAAAATAATAATAATAATAATAATAATAATAATAATAATAATAATAGTAATAATAATAATTAATAATTAATTAATTAATTACTAGTCGAAAGTGACTCAAGCAGACAGGATCTCCTAAATCTATGCTCCTTAAAGAAAATCAATCCAATAGACATTAAACACCTTTCAAAATAAGGGTTATTAATTAATTGCTTTTGACAAAAGCAAAAGTAGATTCTAAAAATCACTATTTTTTCAGTGGCCTACCTGGGATTATATTCTTTAAAAAGGTAAGTTCATATATATATATATATTTTTATATTTTTGTTTTTTTTTAAAGAAGGTAAGTTCATATTTGACTGCAAATAAAAAATAAATTAAAAAATAAAATTTGTAATTGCCTATTCTTCACAATTTTTATTATTGGTCTTCAATATATTAATTAAAAATAGTTCTTTTTATAGTAACATTATGGTTTAATCAATCAAAGTGTGTTTTATAGCTGTCACCAATAAAATAACCATCTATAAGGGGGAAAAGGATACAATAAAGCAATAAATGGATGGAAAAAAGTTCCAAGCGATAACACTCATTTGTAAAATTTGTATTAAGTCTAAAATAGAGAATGAATATGACTTACACTTGAAAGGACGCGTTTCTATGGCCACCAAAATTTCTTTTCGAGTAATGCTATTTATATCTACTGATATTCACATTTAGTCACATTGTTCACAACCTAATTATTGAAAGAAGTTGAAATGCATTTCATCTTGTTGAATAATATGGTAATGACCCAAGACCATAAACTCCATTAGAGATGAAGATCATTTTTATTTTTATTTTTTAGCAAGCGCTTTGTAATTGCACTAAAATCATAAGTTTTTGCTTATTCTCACACATATGTCCCCACTTTTTTTTGCTGTACTCTTATTCTCAAATTGTCCATTAATTAGTATATTCCGTCCCTTGTAAGCTGAAATGGTATATGTCTATATATTTTATCTTCTTTTGTATTTTTTTTAATTATCTAAAAATATGAGGTCAAATAATTATTTACCCTCTTCAATGAATTTTTGGTACGGTAACCATCTTGAGGGGCAATATGTTGCCAATTAATAGAAGATATTTTTTTTGGAAATAAATAGAAGATAATTAATTATACAAACGTGACGAAAAAGTTAGGAATATGAGTACAATAATAAAAAAGATTAGTGCAATTAAAATAATAGAATAAAATATTAATATTTTAAGATTTTAAATGGATGAGAGATTGTAAAATTTCAAAGTGATTGGTATATGTCATTTTTCATAGTTGAAACTTTGAACTAAACCAAAAATATCTAAAAGAAGACCTACAAAGATGGGGATTTTTTTTATACCTTTGAAATTATTGTATTATTCATTCGTCATCAAATGTCAACCGTCCAAATGTCCACCTGCATATGAAATCACACAATTTAGTCATACCATCCCATAATGAATCGGCCGCTACAATTCATTTAGCCTAATTATTTTAATATATTAAAATATGATTAATTATTAGTCACTATATTATGAATAGTTTATTGTCCCCCCCCACAACCCAACATATAATATGGTCCAAAATTCAAAATTCTTGACCAACAAGCATGCCTGCATGCATGAATGCAGTTCATCAAATCCAAACTTTCGCCTCATTAATCCTTTCTCGACTAAACATTTCAAAAATACAAAATTAATTTGGCATAATTAAAAGTAAAATTTCTTGTGGTACGGTTTTATATCAATATCTTTATTAACTTTCGATAATCTTTAGATTTTCTTCTTTATAAATTAAGACGTCTTTAATAATGCTCCTCTAAAGATGTCTATAACTATAATAATGAGATTTCTCTTTAGTAGCATTAACAAGTTTAGACGTTTTTTAAAAAGAGCTTAAAAATTTTACATTTGCTTGGAATTTCTTTTTGTGCTTAAAATCTAGTTTGTGTAAAAATATGTAGTACTTTCAAGAAAATTAAATTTAAGCTACTTTTAAATATAAGTAAACAATCTCTATGAGTATGATATTTGTATTTTTTTCCTTTTAGAATTAAAATTTTATTTTATTGTGTAAATAAGTAACTTAAGAGATTCGTCAATTCATTTTCAAATAAATTCGAACTTTTTTCAATTCTTGATATATATTCTTCTAGCAACAAAATTAATTTCAATCATATCATTTACAATTATAGAGTACATTTTCAAATTCAAGGGCAATCCAAATGACATTTTAATGCAAAACATAAAATAAAATATTTATTTCATATAGAAGGAAAAATGTGGGATTGAAATTAGTGCTTAACTAAATGTAGATAGCAATTTGTTCCTTCCTCCTTGATTTGATATCCAATCCAATGAAATTTGAACACACATCTCTCATTAATAGCTGTATTCAAATTTTAAAATTAAAAAAAGTGATATATATTCCTCTTCTCAATGCTCCTAATAATTTGTTCTTTAGCTTTACGTTAGAACAAGCAATTGGGTTTGTGCCACGTGTTGTTTTGAGCATTTAAAAGGTTGGTTTCTTAATTAGGTTTGGACCTTGCTTGTTGTACCCCCGCCGTACCGCGGGGGGTACCGCCCCCTCACAATAGGGGGCGGTGGGGCCCCTTTTTTGGGGGCCCCACGCCCCCTCTTGTGAGGGGGCGGTACCCCCCGCGGTACGGCGGGGGGTACAACAAGCATTTTTCATTAGGTTTACATGGGATTTTATAAGTCCAAGAAACACGTAGAGTTTGCCAATTTTAGGGCATCAATGGGTTTATAGAATATAGAAATGAACTTTGTTAGGTGTAAACATTTGTATACACTTTAGCCTACACACAAGGAATGAGAGCAACTTTTGCATTTCCCACATATTTTAGCTACTATATATTATTAATATCTATATCTATAAGAAAAAAAAGTCTGACAATAAATACAAAATGAATGTATGTCAAATATAAATATATCTTAATATATATAATAACAACATAGTCGTCACATAAATCCGTACATAGTTTCTCGTCATTTTTACCTGCTATTTTAGAAAATTTTGTAATTTTATTAATTATTTTAATAATTGAATAAGGAAACTTCAATTAATGCAAAATTAATTATAGGTGACATGTAATAAATGACTTATTGATTTGTAAAAAATAAAAAATCTATAAAAATGTCAAATTGTATATTATTTTTATTCTTTTGATAATTATTGTAATATTTTGAAGTAAAAAAATATGCAATATAGGTATTAAATTCAAGATCTTAACGAGAAGTTCAATACAAACTAATAAATAAGAGCAAACTCTAAATATATCATTCATAAAATTGTCTCAAATAATAAAAGTAAAAGTTTTACTTATACTTTTTTATTTTTTCCAATATCAATCTTTTTAATTTATCTCATTTAAGTCATAAAATGATATCTATCATTTCTTACCTAACTTCAATTTGACATAAATGATTAATTTCAAATCTTTTTTCTTATCAAATTAAAAGAAATAATAGATATCCGATCTTTCTAAGTAAATTCAATTGAATCATTTTAATTTCTACAACTTTAGGTGTCGATAAACTCTTTGGTACTTTTGAAATTAATTTTATAAATTTACTCATTTAGTTCATTTATCTATTTTTTAATTTTTATAAATTTAAAATAACATCAATTTGTAAAATATATACTACAGACTTTAACAATTAATTCATTGAATAGAAAATAAAAATATAAGGTTTTATCAAACTTATTCTATTTAAAAATAAAATATGGTCAATATAGTTATTAACATGCACAAAAAATAATTTGTGTGTGTGTAACATGACAATTTTTAATACTTGATGAAAAATAAAATGCCACGTTATATTTGAAACCATTGAATATGAGTAAGTTTGATATAGACTATAGAAATAGTTTTAAATGTGTGATTGAAAGTAAAAGAAGGTAATATAAAAAATAAAATAATTGTCAAATCAATCAATTGAGTGGTTGAAAATTGATTTTCTTTTTTTAGAATGTGTGGTTAAAAACTAGTATGTGCAATTGTGAAAAATTAGTTTTTAAATCATATGTGGTTGTGAATGAACATTAAAAAAAAAAATATTTTTTGAATAATCAATTCTATATGAATAAATAAACTAAGAAAACTAGAGAATGAACAATTAATTGTTAAAAAAAATACAATTCATAAATTTATTTTTTTCTTATTTTATTTTATTTTATTTTTTTATATTTTGATTGTATATTGAATATACAGTTTATTTATTAAAGTAAGAAATCTTATAGGGAGAAATGAAATTACAAAGTATTCACAATTTGTGTATGCAAGTTGTTATTATTATTTTTTTTATTGTGTTATTTTTATCGGTCATTGTACACCTTATTCATTAAATATTATTTATTACGTGCATCGCACGAGTGCGATTACTAGTATATATATATATATAAAAGTACTAATATTATGATAATCTATACTAGGGGTGGACGTTTGTCGGTTTGATTCGGTTATTGAAGGACCTGAAACTCTCGATTCGGTTCCTTTAATAATAAGAACCGAACAATTTCGATTTTGGTTCGATTATCGATTATTTTTCGGTTCTTGTTCGGTTCCTATTAAAAAATTAAAATTGATGCAAACGCAAAAAATAATTATGGAACAAAATTTAAATCGAAATATATCTTCAAAATATATAAATAAAGCTTTTTAAACTTCAAATTTCACGAATTCTCTACGTTGCCAACTCCTGCTACAAGAAAAAAAATTAAGTGTGAATGGTAGTAAACATTGTCTAAAGTATTAGTGAAATGAAATGTTAAGATACAAACTATTCGATCTTATTCGATTATTTTTAGGTTCTTTGTTCTATTCTTTTGTTAAAAAATTCAACAATTATCATGTAAAACAATACAAAAAGTGTTATGTGGGCTCATATATATATATATATATATATATATATATATATATATATATATATATATATAAGTTATGAGAAATATATTAATACATTTCACATACATCAATACACATAATATTACATCAAACATGATATACCATTAAAAAAATACTAAATTTACATTTTTAATGAAGTTAATAATAATTCATAAAAATTATTGAAATCAATAGTCATTTATTATTTAAATATATAAATTAACGTTTATTATTCAAAGAAATTTTAATAATTTGAATTAGCGATGTTATTTTTTATGAATACTTATTGAAATCGATATGTGAATAACAACTTTCATGCATCGTACGGGTGAAATACTAGTACCACTATAATATCATAATAACAAGTTTTTAACTCGTTTAATTTAAAATGAACAAAATTGAACAAGGTTTAAACTAACTTAGTAAGCAATTTCTAGATTTAAAAGTTAGAAAGCAAGAATTATTACCATTTTCAATTAGGAATTTACTACTGCATCTTTTACGTACAATACCAAAAATGGAGAGTTCCCACACTTTGAAAAAAAAAAACAAAAAAACAAAAAACAAAACAAAAGATAACGTATTTATTATGATTAATTAAGTCTTGTAAACTTTAATATGACCAATAGTAAGTATGTGCATTGCACGATTTATATATACGATGACTGAAATGCGTAATGTTTTGAAGTACTAATAATTTTTTTAGAAGTAATTGAGGTATAAAATATTATTAGAAGGAAAAATTTAAATTGATAAAAAAGTTATATATGAATATATTTTTTTATGAAATTATGTATATAATGTGAAAATCTTGAATAGATCAAAATGTAATATTTTGATTATGACAACACTTCTTTGTACATAATATTTTTTGTCAGCTTCTCACATTTTTTCTTATTTTATTTTCTGATTTTGCCAAGACTTTGATAGTTTGTATTGAAATTTTGCCAGAAAGTTCTATATATAAATGACCATGAGAGAATGCATGTTCTCGAATGTATATTCCAACGGTAATCATTATTTATCCTTAAGTCTTGTTAATAGTCATTACAAAGTATAGACATATTGAAAATTGTTCGTTTTGAATTTGAATTAATATACTCCATCATTTACTGGAATTAATATGATACGTGAAAGGAAATCTTATTTTTATCATGTTATCCAATAGTTATTTCTGCATGAATTATATGTCTTTTGAAATCATAATAAATCATTCATGTCCCATTGCAAAGATCGTTAAATGAGTCTAGATTCCTTAAAAGTTTCAAGATTAACTTATTTGGTGGGATTTCATTTGGCAACATTAAAGTATTTAGGAGCTCCTCTCGGTTAAATTAGTTTGTATCATTCATTACTTCATCGAAACTGACAAATTCTACACTTTCTACATGAAATAACTCAATAGTTTGTCATTGCGGTATTCAACATACTCGTATTTTGTTGAAAAAATTTATGTTGTGTGCCACAAAATTAGAAGGAGTTGCATATAATAACATAAGTAATAAATTAATATAATGAACTATGTTGTTAATATTATTAATTGATAATAACGATATTTAGAATATCTCATTGTTATGTATTGATTTAGTAAGGAAGTAAATGAAGCACCACATAGCAGATTAATTCAAAAATTAATTTATATTAATGTAGTGCAATATAATTGTATTAGTAATTATATTGTATGTAAATGTGAATTAAATTTTGTAAAATATTTTTCATGTAACCTATGAAAATTAAAATCATGGATTAATGAAGTTGTAACTTTTTAGATATTGTAAACTATCAGACAATCCAATTTTTGAAGTTTTGGATGTAATATTTTGATTATTATATTAACATTTTATAATCGTAATAGTATTTATTAAATGACGAAGTAAAGATTATAACATAATTTTTATTAAAAAATTTAAAGAAAAAACTATAATAATAAATCAGTACAAAACTTGAATTTTTTTGAGAATAATACCCAAATAATAAAAGAAAAAAAAGAAAGGTAAATGTGAATTAAAGTTTTTGAAATATTTATTTTTATGTAACCTATAAAATAAAAGCCACAGATTAATGAAATTGTAGTATTTTGAATTGAAGTTCACGTACGTGGTTATTATATTTATATAGTACATATACAATAAAAATTATGAAATTTGAGTAGATGATTCAATTTTTAAAACTTTGGATGTAATATTTTAAGTATTATATTAATATATTATATTCTAATGATATTTATTAAAGGACGGAGTAGTTTTTCTTCATTTTAATACTAAATAAATAAAAAGTGTAATAATGTGAGAATTATAATATGAAATTTTATTACAATATTGTAAAATGTTGATAGTAAGTGAATTTAATACCAAATAAATGAAATAGTATAATAATATGAAATTATATTATAACAATGTAATTCCTAAAAATAAATAAATTAATTAATGTAATAAATTATTTAAGTTATTAAATAGGTAAGTGTATATTGGGTATATAGCTAAATATATAAGGGTAAAATAGGTATTCAAAATATTCACCTCCATCAATCCTTTTTAGATACTGTATATATATGTAGATAGATAGATTATAGATGTAGGTAAATAGATAAATAGATAGAAGAGTGGGGGATCAAATTGAGTGGAAGCGTCTAAAAAAAAATTTAAAATAATATCTCAAGTCCCAAGACACCCCAAGGGTCCAAAAGGGGATGAATAAAATATGGAAAAAATACAGTACAAGTGTTTTAAAGACAAAATTTAAAATTTAAGATCTTTTTGTTAATTCTTTTTTATTTTTTTTGTTTAAAAACATTTTTTTATGTTTTCTAGATAAAATGTATGGTTAAAAAGTGAAGAGAGAAAATATATGTGATTATTAAATTTTTTTATATTATAGTCACAAATATCAAATTATATAGGTCACAACTTATATAATAGTCACAAATTTCAAATTTATTGGTTACACCTTAATAATTTTCTTGTAATGTTTATAGTTTCTTATATTTATTATTATTGTACCAATATAGTTGTCTTCTAATAGTTAGGGACTAGAATGAACTATATTGTAAGATAGTTTGTATATATAAGTTTACAAGTGAATAAAGAAAAATATACCTTTTCTCATGAGGCTACTTGATATCAGAGCCTTCGATTCAAACAAGACCTAACCCAGCAAACCACAAACGCGACATGGCTCTGTTGGACCAGTAGTGAGACCTATTGACTTCCCATCTCTGGCCGCCGCCGACGACATCCACGTCGTCCATTCCGACCAACGACAACAGTGGCTCCGGTGACCTTCCGATCGCGAGCTCAAAAATCTCAGCTCTTGCTCCGACTATTTCGACCTGCTTAAGCCCGGGTCTGCGTCCATTCCGACACCTATTTCAGCCGAGAATTCCGGGGGTGTAAATCTGGAATCTTTCCAGCTAAGTATTGCAGCCCTTTCTTCATTTTTCAGCTCGGAGTTTCTTTTCTGTTGGATAGTTGGTTGATTTATCTTCTGTGTAATCTCCTGTTTTAGAGTTTGTGTTGATAGTCCTGTTGGTTGAAGTATTGTATGAGAATTCCTTACCCATTAACTGTTGAGAAATGGCAGAGAACAAGATTGTGACCTCACTAATTCACGAGACATCATCTCCGATCCACATTAAATTGGATGGAAAAAATTATCGTGTTTGGTCAAAATTTTAGAGATGCATATTTCTGATAGGAGGAAAACACACCACATTTCTTATGAGAAAACTGCACCAGGTAAAGATTAAAGTAGCTACAGTGAATGGGTGGCTGATGATGTCATTGTTAAATCATGGCTTATAAATTCTGTGATTGATACTCTTGTGGTACACTTTGTTCAGTGTGATACTGCCCAAGATGTATGGAATGCGGTTAGGAGGAGTTACCTTGACGTCTCTGATTTGTCACAAATTTATGATTTAGTGAAGAAATCATTTCAATTAAGTCAAGCGGGGCGGCCCCTTGTCACATACTACACTGAGATGAATTCTATCTTCTTGGAACTTGATTATCGCAGGCCGAATACTATGAAGTGTGCAGATGATATTGAGGAGTTAAGGAAAAGCTTTATTGAAGACAGAATATATATGTTTCTTGCTGGACTCGATCATAACTTGGATCAGGTACGTAGTCGTATTTTGGCTACAACACCCCTTCCAAGTCTCGAAGAAGTTTTTTCTATGGTCTGTCGTGAGGAACAACGACAACTTATCATGGGAGCTAAAAGCCATTATGAGGCTTCAGCACTAGCTGCGAGGGGTTTCCATCCTCGATCACGAACCCCTAATCAGTCTATTGAGATATGCTCATTCTGCCATTTAAAAGGACATTTTGCAGATAAATGTTACAAGAAACATGGATACCCAGATTGGTATTTCCGTAAGAAAACAGAGAGGAGAGATGGGAGATCTCAGAATGCTCATACATCTGCTGCCTCTACCCATTCATCTACTGCCTCTCATGTTACTCAATCATCTCCTGGGGAAGGTACTTTTGGAATGGCATTCACTTCTACTGTATCTGACTCTTGGGTCATAGATTCTGGAGCTACTGATCACTTTACTTGTAATCTAGCTACACTCGATTCTTCGTCTACTTCACATATTCGGTCTGTCCAAGTGGCTAATGGGACTCCAGTCCAAATTACTGGGGCTGGAAATATCTCATTCTCACCAACACTATCTCTGTCATTTGTCTTACTTGCACCTACATTTTCTACCAACCTTTTGTCTATTAGTCAAATTACAAAGAGCTTAAACTGTTTTGTAATCTTCTCATCTACTCATTGTGGTTTTCAGGACAATCAAACGAAGATGACGATTGGTACTGGTAGAGAAAAATGAGGACTATATTTTTTGGAAGGGACAAAGAAATTGCAAACAGAGGATGGATGTGGTCTTCAAGTAGTTAGTAAATCACCTCCTAGGGATAGGATTCTTTTGTGGCATTGTCGATTAGGCCATCCCTCATTTTCTTATTTAGAACACTTGTTCCCAAAGTTGTTTCAAAATATTTCTAGTTCTAGTCTGCGATGTGAACAATGTATTTTCATCAAAAGTCATCGTGTACCTTTTAAAGTTAGTTTTAATAGAAGTTCTATTCCATTTGCTTCTGTCAATATTGATGTTTGGGGCCCATTTTCTATTCCATCTGCATCAGGTCATAGATATTTTGTTTCCTTTATTGATGATTGTACTAGAGTGTGCTGGATATACTTGTTAAAAACTAAAGGAGACGTTGTGCATGTCATTCCTCAATTCTCACAAATGGTCGAGACACAATTCCATACACAGGTAAAGGTCTTCCATTTTCACAATGGTCGTGAGTTCGTGAACCAAACCCTCTCCAACTTCTTCACGACTCACGGCGTTCTCCACCAAACAACTTGTGCTTACACTCCACAACAGAATGACATAGT
This sequence comes from Ligustrum vulgare, assembly GCA_963555705.1. NCBI lineage: Eukaryota > Viridiplantae > Streptophyta > Magnoliopsida > Lamiales > Oleaceae > Ligustrum > Ligustrum vulgare. Next base: position 33,040,772 of record OY743168.1, on the reverse strand, counting down.
AGAGCGTAAGAACCGACACATTATTGAAGTAGCCAGGGTTTTATGTTTTATTATGCGTGTTCCAAAACGTTTTTGGGCTGAAGCAGTGACAACTGTCGTCTTTCTCATTAACCGTATGCCTGCTTGTGTAATTGAGTTTCAAATTCCTCTAATGATGTTGTCACGTTTTCACTCTATTCCCTCTACCTCAAATATTTGTCCCAAGATTTTTGGTTGTGTGTGTTATGTCCACGTGCATACTCATCTCAGAGATAAACTCGATCCACGTGCTTTGAAATGTGTCTTTCTTGGCTATCCTAGCTCTCAAAAGGGCTACAAATGTTTTCATCCTCCCACAGGAAAATAATATATCTCTATGGAAGTTGAATTTTGTGAATCTGAGTCCTTTTTTAGTGAAGATGTGTCATTGGTTCCTCTTCAGGGAGAGATTAGTAGTAAAGAAGAGGAACAAATGTGGTTAGAGGAAAAGAAAGTGTGAATTTCAGGGGGAGTTTGAAGTTGAAAGTGACATGCCACCTAGTTTGTTCCAAAAGTGCTACACTTGGAGAAACCTAGATACTACTTGTACCTTAGCGTCAGTTACTAAAGGTACTGTCGAACTCCCTCCAGACTACGATAGTCCTCCTGTTAATACTACAGTACCTTCAGACTCTTTTGAGATTGAAAATGAGGTACATTCTCCACCTGCTATTCATGTCTCTAGTTTCAATCATGCATCTTCAGGAAATATTGATACTCAAAATAGGAGATATCCTCTTAGGAACCATAACCCTCCTGATAGGTTGGGCCTTTCCAAATCTTCTTCAAATATTTTCTTTCCCATCTCTGATTATATCTCTTATCATCGTTTATCTAAGACTAACATGACATTTGCACTTTAGCTATCTTCCGTGTCTATCCCCAATGTTTTTTCAGGAAGCTCTTGATCAACCTAAGTTGAAATCTTCTATGATAGAAGAAATGAATGCTATCCAAAAGAACTCTACTTGGGAGATGGTCTTTTTGCCACCGGGAAAAAGGACTGTTGGATGCAAATGGGTGTACTCGTTAAAATACAAGTCGGATGGGACTGTGGATAGGTATAAGGTAAGATTGGTTGCCAAATGATATACACAGACCTATGAGATTGACTATCAGGAGACTTTTTCTCCCGTGGCTAAGATTAACACCGTCAGAGTCATATTATCCTTAGCAGTCAATCAAGACTGGCCATTGAGGCAATTTGATGTAAAAAAATTTATTCCTTCATGGTGATTTGATTGAAGAAGTGTACATGGATTCACCACAAGGCTTTACCCCACTAGAGGGTAAGGTGTGTAGATTAAAGAAGACATTATATGGACTAAAGCAATCACCAAGAGCATGGTTTGGAAGGTTGAGTTGTTCAATGAGGAAGTATGGCTTTAAACAGGCCTCATCTAATCATACCTTATTTTATAAAAGGAATGGTCATGATATTACCTTACTTATTGTATATGTGGATGACATGATTGTTACTGGTAGTAACCGCAGTGAAATTGAAAAACTTCAGATTCATCTAACAAAGGAGTTTGAAATGAAAGACTTGGGCGCTCTAAAGTATTTCCTGGGCATTGAGGTATCAAGATCCAAGCAAGGACTTCTTTCTTTCTCAACGTAAGTATGTTCTTAATCTTCTAGTAGAAACTGGTATGTCGGCTTGTGCTCCTATAAGTACACTTATTGAGATGCATCATGGTTTATCTATCTACCCTGATCAAATTCCTACAAACAAAGAAAGATATCAATGATTGGTAGGAAAATTGATCTATCTGACCCACACAAGGCTTGATTTTTCGTACGCGGTGAGTGTTGTGAGTCAGTTTATGCATGAACCAAGCGATTAACACATGAATGTAGTTATTCGGATTTTGGTACATCTAAAGTCCTCTCCCGGAAAGGGCATCTTGTATACTAAAAGGGAACACTTGGACATCGTGGGTTATACAGATTCTAACTTTGCTGGATCAAGATTGGATAGAAAATCTACGTCGGGATATGTATCATTTGTTGGAGGTAACCTTGTTACTTGGAGAAGTATGAAACAAAATGTGGTGTCATTGTCTAGTGCCGAGGATGAATATCCAGTTTTACATCTTGCAACTACCAAGCTCTCATGGCTGAAAATTCTTCTTAGTGAACTTGGTTTTGGTCCAAACAAACCAATGTTACTCTTTTGTGACAACACCGTAGCTATTGAGATAGCTAACAACCCAGTAAAACATGATCGAACAAAGCATGTGGAGCTTGACAGGAACTATATTAAAGACAATCTCAACTCCAAGAATATAGAGATTCCTTACATTAAGAGTGCTGATCAATTAGCAGATGTAATGACACATGGAGTAACTAGTGGTCCATTTTATACTTCAATATCCAAGTTGGGCATGTGTGATATCTATGCACCAACTTGAGGGGGAGTCTTGTAATGTTTATAGTTTTCTTATATTTATTATTATTATTGTACCAATATAGTTGTCTTCTAATAGTTAGGGACTAGAATGAACTATATTGTAAGATAGTTTGTATATATATGTTTACAGGTGAATAAATAAAAATATACCTTTTCTCATAAAGCGACTAATTTGCAAGTTACGATCACAAATTTAGTCGTATTCTTGCATATTTTAGGTCTCACATTATTTATTGGTCACAACTTATATATTTTGTTAATTAAAATCACCAAAACCGTTACCTAAAACATCACCAAAAGCACCATTTAAAACACCATTAAAATCGTCAGCTAAATGTTCACTTATTTTGCAGTGTGCAAAATATTCTGCAAGTGTACGAATCGTGATAAGTAATAAAATGGACAAAAGAGTCCGGATTATTGTTTTCACGAGGACTGCAATTAAGTATCAAAATATGTTAGTTCTCGACTCTATTTGAACAGTCGAGTGGTGACTTTTAATTAAAATTAAAATAAGCAATTATTATTCTAATTAAATGAAATGAAATGAAAAGAATAAATAATATAAATCTTTGTTTTTCTAAAGTGATCCTAAAAGTGTTGGGACGCATGACTTCACCATAGTTAATACTACTAATTTCATTCATCAAGTTTTATTTCTATAAATGTGCTCAATTGGATTCACGAATGCATATAAAAATTACTCTTTCGAGTTTAAATCAATTCTACCTAACTAACTGTGGAGTTTAAATTAATTCTACCTAACTAAATCAGCCACGTATCTATACTGATGGTCTGAATTATTCCTTAGCTATGTGTATGAAACACAAGGATTAAATCCATTCATTCAACTATAGAATTTTATTCCACGATCTAAATTGTTAACTCGCTTCTTGGATTATGAAAACAACTCATAAAATCTATAAATTAGTGACTAATTAATTCAAGCATTAAACACAAAATAAAATCAACACACGCAACATATACGCAAAACTTGAATTATGAAATTAATAGCATAAAACTAGGCTACATCATTTGTCCCAACTAAGAATTTTGTTGTTCATCATAATTGAATTAAAAACACGGTAAAGATAATAAATAAACATATTGATTTTATCAAATTAACAAAAGAGAAATGAAGTCTTGCACCAATAATCAATTTCCCGTTGATAATATTCAATTCTCATGCCTTTTTACACGTTTGAGTCTCCCAAGAATTATATGATATAAACGTTGAATATTGTGGTTGAGCAAAATTTTTATTCTCGTCCTCACATGTTGTATATTTAATTGAAGCAAGAACCTAGTCACATTAGGAGAGAATTAGGGCTATCTACAAAAATACCCTACTTTTACGGATCAAACTGAAATTTATATAAGTTTTTTAAAACTTGAAAATTACTTATAATAAAATCGTAAAACCTGAAAAAAATACTTCATAATTCCGTGAAGTATCTAAATCTGATATTTATGGTACTTCTCAAATCTATTGTATCACAATATGATACTTACAATATTTTTCAATTTTCTTAAGTATCACGGTATGATACTTATGATACTTTTCAATTTTTCAAGTATCACAGTATGATACTTATATAAAATTTTATGATATTTTATCTCAGACATAAAATCAAACATTTTCCCCACACTATTCTCTACACTATCATTACCAACAATAAGCTAAATTTCATCCCACTCCTCAAATTGTCCAAACAATCATTACCCCCAGGCCCTAGCAGCCAACACTTCTCCAAACTCATTCATCTCCATCCCATTTCCCACATGGCGAAACCCCATTTTTCCGACTCCTGCAATTGTTGTGCCCAGACCATTGGTGGATTGTGGCTTTGTAGGTCAGTTTTGAGTGTTCTCTGCCTTGAATCTCCCCTATTTCAACAATACAAATTTTATTGTGGGCAATTTTGGCTGGGTTTGTTCTTGTAAATGAGTTTCGGTCCTAAGTTTTCCGTGTGAGAGTGTTTGGTTGTAGATTTGAAGTCAACTTTGCAGGTTTGGCCTCAGTATTACTATACCTTCGATCTCTCCTTCATCCATTTGTTACTAATTCTAGTTGTGTTTGTGGATTTTGTGATTTTAAGGGGTTTTGGCATTGAGTTTCGGTATTGGTGCTTGGGTGGTGTCTTTCGGTTTGGATGTGCATGGTGGCTGACGACTTAATGTGTGGTGAGGACGATGAGGTTGATTTATGTGTTGCGGGGATGATGGTGATTGAACAGGTAGTTAGGGTGGTGACGATGGTAAGTTGGTGGCAGGCTGTGGTAGGTAGTGGAGAAGAAGACGAGCAAAGTGAAGTATTTTTCATAATTTTTCTTTTCTACAATAAAAATCGTTTTTGTTATGTAAATACAGTAATTTGTTCAATTAACCAAGAGAATTATGTCAAAATTCACGCGAAAAGCCCAATTGTATGCATAGTCAAAAAGTTGCACGACCGCGTGGTTGAAAGTGTGGCGGCCACGTGGTTAGAAGATTTTGTTTTACCTTTTAAATTGAACATTGTCTGACCGCAATTTCAACTTTTATTTCTTGCAACTTAGTCCTCTTCTTTTATTTGCACATCGAGTTCATCTTCTCCTTTGATCAATTTAGCTCTCGAGTTTCTGAATTTATTCAATTAACTCATTTGTGGTTCCCGATTAGTTTCACCAACTCCTGATTTGTACAATTTAGCTTCAATTGTCATCCAATTGCTCGTTATTTTCCTTAATTGCTTCATTTTCTCGATTTTGAGATAAAACATGAAATATGAACAAATAACAACTAATTAAGTAAATTTTTTTCTCAAAAACAATATAATATCCTAATTTTGACATAATAATAAAATGTATAAAATACACTTATCACTAAAGCACTACAAAAGTCGCCTAAAATACCATCGATATTGTATCAAAAAACACCATCGAAAACACCACACCTCTACCTCCACCTACGTCGACATTGCAGCTGTTGCTCCTCCAGGGACCAAGGAAAAATAGGTTTGAATCCATAAAACTTGTGCACGGGAGAGAAAGAATTCTAAAAACAACTAAATAAAAGGTAAAAGCTATGAACAATATTAACATCTCTTAATTAATAGACTAAGTGAATTTATATTAACATCCTCCCTACATGTATATTGACAAAAATCAACGAGCATGAAGTATTCCACGACTATTTATTTTGAGCGGTAATATCAAGAAAAAATATAACACGTTCAAGTTTAACCTGTGTTTAAAGAGTGACCAAATATTTTTGTGCTTTCAAGATCCGAAATTCTTAAAATTAATATCCTCATGGAACCCCCAGTTTGAAGAGAAAATGGTCCAAAATCCAAAACTAAAAAAGGAACTGAACTTTTTGCAGTAAACATGTACCTTTATTTTTGCATCATCAAGATGTAAGATTGAGAGAAGTTTGAAAATAATCTGTGAACATTGTTACTTATTAAAAAATGTAGAGTTTTCAAGAAACAAGCGGGCAATAATAACACAAGGAAATGCCTGGAAACACTCAAAAGAAGGAAATAAACTGTAGTTGAGAACTCTTTTTCATTTCATATACTAATTACTTCCGTTACAATGCAGGAATTACATTCAAAGACAGACTAAAATAGATTTATTCTAACAGAACACGGTGAAGCAAAGAAGGGGATAGAAAGGATAGATCAGAGATAGAATAGGGATGAGAAGTAGAAGAGATGTAGAAGAATAGCAGATAGATTCAGAAGAGAAGTAGGGAGGAGAAGTAGAACAGATGAGAAAGAGAGATAGAGTGAAGGAGGGAGAATGTGCAGAGAGGAAAATAGGGAAAGTCTGTTATCAACAGCCAATATTCTTTCAACTTGCTGACTTTCCTATCATGTGTTGGCTTTATAGAGTGGTTAGGAATATTCTAGAGTTGCTAGTTGTTGGTTAGTAGACGTGTAAGGGGGTAAGGGAAGGTGAGCTAACCATGACACTACCCCTCTTAAAAGAACCTTGTCCTCAAGGTTCGAGTGGTTGATATAGTCCGATGGTTTTGAGGTGTTCGAAGAAGGAGGTGTTTGAAGAAGGATAGATAATTGGGAGGAAATTAGATTCGAATTTTTTTGCAGGAGTTAATTGGTGTTGAACCCAGAAATTATTATGGTTGGACTTGATTTTGGACTTGAAGAAGGTAGATTGGGGCAACTAAAAATTTATAGGCCTATGAAGGAAAATGGACTAGTATGCAAGTGGGCCTGTTGAATCAAAATGTCTTCATATCTCACTTGTTGGGTTGCTTCCATAATCAAGCCCATATCCAATGTATTCTTCAAAGGGATAATTGTATAGATTACTTACTTTAGATAATAAAACTGATTTTTACTACCCAAATAAAAAATTTTGAAAAATACTTCAATGTTACTAAAAAAAAATTGAAAAGTATCATATGTATCATACTGTGATACTAACATATTTGAGAAGTATCAAAAGTATCAGATTGTGATACTTCACGTGATTATGAAGTATTTTTCAGTTTTTATGATTTTATTATAAGTAATTTTCAATTTTTATAAAATTCAAGTAAATTTCAATTTGATCCCTAAAAGTAGTGTAATTATGTGAATAGCCCTTCTTCAAAATTACCCCTACCTGGCGCTCCAAATTATGCCTAAGAGCTTCTCCCAATTTAGACTTCGCCTTCTCTAGCATCTTCAATCGGCGATTAGATTTTTGCACTATCATTTCACGCTCAGTAGCCCCAAATTTCTGACCAACTATGTTCCTTTCGCAGTGTATAATTCTCCAGTAGTAAGCACCTCAAGTTGTTGGGATGTTCTCCATCGAACTCATTTGGTTTCGGTTCCTTCTTCTCCTTTTCCATGACATTTTCTTCTTTTAATTTAGCAATGGGAATTTCCAGTTCTTCTTCTAATTTTCCAGTAGTAAGCTCTTACTTTTCCACAAGCTTAGGGATTCCTGGCTACATCACTGAAGCTTCTCTATAGCCCAAATAGGTGTCAAGATGAGTTTGTTCCTTTGTGGAGACCGGTCTTCCCTCCACCAATGCAGTCGTTGTCGTCGTCGTATCATATTTCTAATTTTCCAATAGTAAGCTCTGACTTTCCCACAAGCTCAGGGATTCCTGGCATCATTACTGAAGCTTCTCTATAGCCCAAATAGGTATCAAGATGATATTGTTCCTCTATGGAGAGTGATTATTGCTAACCGTACAAGTAATAAAGTGGATATGAGTCCGAATATTGTTCCCACGAGGATTGTGTAAATTGTATTTTAGATTACGAATCTTAACCGGAACTAGAAAAAACTTTGATTTCGAGAATTTTGAATTAAAACTAAATTAACAATTAAACTATAAAGCAAGAAAATTTGATTTTTGAAAATGATGAATCAAACGTGTTCGAATTATGAATCCATTTTAATCCTATTGTCCACATTTTAACTTAGATAATTACCAACAAATTATGGGGTATTGAAAATCGATGTTCCTAAAATTATTTATGTCCCCTTTCGAGCAATGCATAAAATTCTTTTTTCATATGAGAATTGACTATATTTCTATGACAATTCCAAACATATAGAAAAACATTATCACTTTTTGAACACTTTTTAAGATTACACAAAGCATAGGGGTATATTTCTATCCCCTATCGGATTTTGTGGCAATTAATTCAAGTCTAATGTATTCCTACTCTTTGAAACATAGAAAAACATCACAAACATCAATAACCATGCGTCCACAATTATAGATGAAAATAATTCACAATTAATTGCATCAAACCCATACATTGCATAATGTAAATATCAAGTCAAAACATGGAATCAAAAGATTAAAACTTTCTCACAATTTTAATAATTAAAAGCCTAGCCTAAATACATGATAAAAAATAAAATACAAGAAAAGTGGTAGGATGTCATTCTCTTAATCTTTTTGTAATTATATTCTCAATCTTGATCTTGACTTTGCATGGATCCCTTGACAATTCAACAGTGTTTTGGTATGAAATCAACAAGTTGGGAACCCCCAAAAACATACCTCGAGTCAAGTATATATAGATTAGGTTGAAGGCTGAGTTACTTGGAAGAGAAGAAAGCTGAAAATCACGCAAAAGTCCAACAGTTCGGCCCAACGAAAACGCCGGGGTTCGCGCAGTAACAACAAATTCGATTTTGCCTGGTTCATAACAGTTCATGAGATCGCATGTATTGAGCTCCATGCGATTGGTTGAAGAAAACTTTCATCTTTTGATTTCGGTCAAGTTGGTCCTTGATATTTTATTGCACAACAGGTCTCTCAACTTCCAATTTGATCAATTTAGTCATTAAATTTCTGATTTCTTCCAAATTTGATTTCTTCTCTTAATCTTCTTCCAATTAAGCCCTTGATTAACTCCATCAACTCTTGATTTGCACATTTTAGTACTTGTATCATCCAATTGACTTGATTTTGCTTCAATTCCTTTGATTTCTCGACTTTGGACTATTTCTGAAATATAAACAAATAATAAAGAAATCAATAACAAATATTTTCAAACGAACATATAAATCATACTTTTAGAATAGAAATAAGTGTATGAAATACACTTATTAACACCCCCAAACTAGAACTATTGTTCGTCCTCGAACAAAAATAAAACTAAACTATAAACAAAAAAAATAAAATGCAAATAACAAATATTTTTGTTTTTGTTAACTTATTTATCATGAGCTTCAAAAATCCAAATTGACAATTTATTTTAGAAAAGAAATATGAAAAAGTATCAAATATTTTCATTCATCCGATGCTCGACTTCATTGTTTGTGTGTGAATAGTCAAAATTCAAATGCAAACTCATGTAAAGATATTGTAGCGCTCCGAGTTCTAAATACCCGGTTCACCACGGCATCGTCTGGTCTAACTTTTAAAATAATATTTTAGAGGAAGAAATAACTGAAATTCATTTTTCTTGGCAACATTAAATAAACTGTAATTGTCGATAAAACTTGAAAACATTTATGAAACAATTAGAAATAATAAATCGAGCCATTAATATTGTAAAACAATTGACAATGTCATGATTTCTCAAATAATTGAAAATCTCGAAAATATCCAATGTTTGGAAATACGGATCATCAAAATAAGATTTTCAACTATTTAATGACTATTGCCACAATCATCCATCACTTGTCACCCTCTCCGAAATCTGCAAATATTGTTAAAATAGAAATGAGCATTTCATAGAAATACTCAGTAGACTCATCGCAAATTAATTAATCTACAATATAATTGAACACATAAATCCAGGCTCTTTAGAAATCATAGGGTGTGGGTAGTCTCTTTTTGTGCATTAAAGCACATGGCTTCTCTTTGAAAAATCATAGGCTCTTTAAAATCATCGGGTGTGGGTAGTCTCGTCTCGTGCACTTAAGGCACATAAGTTATGCATAACATCATCGTTTATCTTGCAAGATATTCTCTTCTTTCTTTTTCATGCATAAAAGCATATAAGTTATGACAAGCATAACAATATAAATATTTCCGAAGAAATATATTCTCGTCTCTTTTCATAAAAATGACTTTCACATAAGTCACATAACATACACATTCACATGCAATCATAATTTAAATCAATTAATAGGGGCGAGTCTACCTTAAACTTAACGAGTGTGATTGAGCGGGAATGACTTCAATCATTTAAATCTCCGTATGCCTCGTCTAGCCAATTAGAAAAATAAATTAAATTAGTCTTTTGAAATTTATAGCTTAAAAATGATAATTTAAAATTTAGGGATTGAAGTTGATAATTTGAAAGTTGGGGGACTAAAATGAATACTTTTAAACTTGGGGACTAAATTGGAGTTTTTCGAAACTTTCAGGACTCAAATAAAACGCTATTAAAATATTCAGGCTGAAAATAACAGATTTTTAAATTAAAGAATAGAGTTTTAAAATACTTGAACTCATGGGCCGAAATGAAATATTTGGAACTTTGGGGACTAAAATGTAAATTTTTAAAACTTGGGTTGCAACTCAAAACGGATATTAAACTGTAGGGATTGAAATAATTGATTTTTAAAATAAAAGGACTGTTTAAAACGATTTAAAAACTAAAGGGACTGAAATGTTTAGTTTTAAAACCAAAAGGACTTAAATACATAACTTTAAAACTTGGGGACTAAAAGTACAATTTCCAAAAATCAAAATTATAAAAAAAAATCAACATTCTCTCTCTCTGGTTCGAACACAAAGAAGAGAGAAGAGGAGGTGCGATGCACCTCGCAAATCCGGCTCTTCAACCGGCGATTGGCCAGTGAAACGCCGCAGCAGGGTGGCGGCAAGAGGCGGCCAAGGAGAAGTTCAGATTCATGGGGGTTTGGGTACGAGATTAGTGCGAAAACCGAGGCAAAAACGAGTCTTGAATCGCTGTGTATTCCGGCGGTAAAACCGGCACCACTCTAGTATAAGGTGACTAGGGATGAGGTAAGTGTTGGGTTGACCTAGTTCTTGATTTTGAGTTTGATTGGGTTGAGTTTGGAGTTAGGTTGGCCGCGATTGTGGTGGTGCTGCAGGTGGTTCTTCTTGGTTGGGTTGACTGGCTGTTGAGGGGGTGAAGGGTGGTAGCTGGTGATGATGATGATGATATAGGTGGTGCTAGGTTGGGAGTGTGATATTGGATTTGGTGATGCTAGCAGTGGAGGCTGGCCGTGATGGTGGTGTTGGGGCGGTATTGCGCAGGTTGAGGTGGTGATGATGGAGGTGAGTTGGAGGTGGCGGTGATGACGGTTTGGGGTCTCGCAGGCGATGGTGGCTGTTTTGGTTTGGATTGTGTAGTGGACTAAACTAGAATTCGATTTGGTGGTGGTTGTTGCGTTTTGTGGTGGCATGGTGGAAATGGGTAGTGGTTTGGTTGTGGTGCTGATGCTGATGATTCAGCTGGTGAGATGGTTCTGGCTTGATGGAGGTGGCGGCTTAGGTGGGTGAGTGGTGGTGATGAATAATGGAGTGGGTTGTGTGGTGTGTAAGAGAGTTTGATAGGTATAGGATTGATGTAGTTGGTGGAATTATGGATTGATGGGATGTTATGGAAATCTTGACAAGTAATACACGGAATTCGAGAAAAATAATACGCGTGAATCAACTGAGTAAGAAATGAATCTGATAAAATGAGCTCAATAAAATTTGGAATTTAAAAACGATTTTTGGAATTAAAGAAAATAAATAAATAATTAATAAAATTCGGATTTTATTTAAAATCGAATGGACTTGATATTTCTCGACTTGGCTAGACGAATATGTTGCGACTTTAAATTAAAAATGGGTGAGATCGCTGCGGCACGGTTTTCATAATTTTAAAATAATTATTTAATGCGTAAAAATTCTTGGTCGCTACAGATATACTTCACAATGTGTGGTGGATTATGCATAAATAAGTTCAAATCTCATGTGGTCAAACAATTTATTTCTTTTGATTTTCCTTACAGTTCCCATGAATGATCATAACCTTATTGCTTTTCTCTCATACCCTGAGGTCTTTTCTATTTTTGTGGTTTCTAAACATTTATATATTGCATTTTTCCACACAAGGTATTTAGGACTTAACAAGCATGCACAAAAGACCAAAAGTAATCCATCCCTAATCTCACACTCTAATGTTAGAAATCTCAATCAACTAGGCTTATACCATGCATTTTATTCCATTTTTCTTTCATTTGGACAACTTTTTTCTTTTGTGTCAATGTCTTTTACCATCTTTGTGCAATACCTTTCTTACTTACTTTCCATATGACCCCTGTAGCGAGCTTTATGTCGGTGACTCCCAAGCCAGATGATTTTAGGGCACCAGGTTCAGAGAATCCCTCGAACTTAATTACCCGAGTCATAAAGGTGACAAAGAAAGGTTAAAAATGTTTTAGCGTCTTATGTGTGAGTCCTTTCTCCTTTTTCCTTTCTAATTGACCTCTGTAGCGAGCTTTAAGTCGGTGACTCTCAAGTCAGATGATTTTAGGGTACCAGGTTCAGAGAACCCCTCAGACTTAATTGCTCGAGTCAAAAAGACTCTGAATAAAGGAATAAGACTATTAGCATTTTTCTGTTTTTATGCTATTGTCGGTTTATACCTGTTGATTAAAACCTCCTCAACTAAATATGCAAAACCAAGAACATCAGACCCTCAATCCATCAATGTCTACTCGTACTAACCTTTCCACCCTCAAATTGCTTGGTTCTACATTCCAGGTTGGGGTCTAAATTCTTAAGGTTTGAGAATTTTTTTTCCAGCCAATTCTATGTTTAAATTGCATAAGTTTACCCACACATGTATCAAGCATCTCCTACACAAGTTATTATTTAACAATGACTATGTGCTCAAGTTTTAATATAGTCTTAAATGGATTAACGTTCAAAAAAATCATGTTCACATGTTGTCAAATTTTCTAACTAAAGTACAAAAGTCAATCCAAATCATGTCAGGAACAATAAATAAGTCAACAAAATTTTTCAAATTTTTATAAATTTTCTACCCCCAAAATCAAATGGGTGTTTAAATAAAAGCACATGAAAGAGATTCTCACCTCCAAACTAGAAATGTACATTGTCCTCAATGTATTTCAAAAATATAAATCAAATAAATACAAAATAACAAATAGAGGTAAGGTACTTTCCAAGTTTGGAGAGGTGGTGTTCTCAATTTGAAGCTTTGATCTTCATGTAACTTGAATGATTCGACCCGATTCCAACATTTCTATGTTTGGCCCAAGGTGTTTTCATATTGTGTTCCATTCAAAAGAGAGATAAACAACATTAGAATGCTTAAATATTGCATAAGAACTAAAACAAATCAACTAAATACCCCCAAACTAGGATTTAGAAAAATTCTAAGATTTTTGAAAAATGGCCGACCACTAAGATTTTCAGCCCTTGACATCGCTTCAAAAAAATGGAAATTTCTCGAGAAATGTCCCGAGCATATGAAAGTACAATTTTTTTCTATGACATATCAAAAATTCATCATATTTGTAGTTCATTTGGGTCATGAAGATGTATGATGAAGTAGGTGCAGTGAAGCTGAAATCAGGTGTTGTGGTGTAATGGTGCTTGCAGCGACCTTGCAATGAGATGCAATGGAGTGCTATGAGGTTCATGTTGAGTTCCAGGGACGGATCTAGACTAAAGTTCAGCCAGAGCAATCGATCGTTGACTGGGGACCGTTGACTAGGGACGATCAACCTTCTCTACAATATAAGAAACTTCAAAGATAAAGATATCAATGCATGCAGACAGACGCGCACACAAAGATGATAAAGATGATATTCATGGAAGTAACAACCTGCTGGAGGCTTCACCTACCACTTATGAGGCGGCATCCATGTTATATGAGGTACAAGGCAATTCTTCCGAACGGGGTAGTGAAACTATTAATACTGCAAAAAAATCTTGGTAATTTGACAGTAACATTCCTTGCTAGTGGATGTGTTGGGGAAAATCCAATAATTGAGGAAATGAAAGATGAAGATCTTGCCTCGATCCACGTCTATGCAGACAGATTCTTTCAAGTATGACCAGGATATTTCTACAGGTCAGAAAGGAGATGAGAAGTTGCATTTGAATGATATTGAAAGCACTAAAAGTGACAGGGATATTCCAGCATCGCAGAAAGAATGATGCGTGACTACACGGCATTCTACCATCTGATGTATTTTTTATGATTTTGTTTATACATTATGTCCACTATTGTTGCATTGTCTCATTTTTCCAATGTCAGTTGATAATAAAGACTAAATTTTTAGAGGATGCCTCATTTTTCAACTTCCCGCAACAACGTCACCTGTGTGTTGGAACTGTGGGGTGCCACAGGTGTTGTCTATGCCGAAAGGGTAGTGTATAGGAACGTTGTTGCAGAAACTTCTGCATTCAGAATGAAGTTGCAATGCTTCAAGGAATAGAAACAAGATTAATATGTTGACGTTAGGTTGTTTTGAAGTGGCCATTTGCTGTTGTTGTTCTTGAGAAACCAAAAAGAATTTCAATTTGTATAGTAAGAAGAAAAAAAAGTGATTTAGACAAATTCAGCTACTTTTGATGATTCAAGGAAGAAAGAGGATTTTTTTTTTTTCTTTTTTTTTCGATAATGGAAGAAAGAGGAATTCTATGGTAAGAATTTCAATTTGTATAGTAAAAAAAAAAAATAGTAAAAAAACTGGTGTGTTTGATTGGACAAATTTTACATGAAAAATGTCAAATCAAGAAAAACAATTTCTAACTTTAGTGTTTGATTGGAAATTTTGTCATGGAAAATTTTTGCTAGGTACAATCAATTAAAGCATATTTTTGCCATTTTCCAAGAAAATATTTTCTTATGGGTTGAGGAAAGCATATTTTTGCCATTTTCCAAGAAAATATTTTCTTATGGGTTGAGGTAGGAAAATTTAGATGAAAAAAGAAAATATTTTCCATTTCCTTTCCCATCTTCTATCAAACACGCCCAATTGATTCAAGGAAGAAGAGAAACTGATAAGTTGCATTGCAAAAATAAAATAAGTGTCCTAATAATTTGATACAATTAGGTCACAAAACTCGTGACCTACAAATTATTTGGGATCGAGTAATTTGATAAATTGTGACCCACTAACTGATATTTTGTGATTTTCAAATCAATTGTAACTTAAAAATTTGTGACTTACTATTTTGATAATTTTGACCTTGAAATCATTTTGTGACCTAAAAGATTTGTGTATTGTTCCCAGTAAGTAATGAATAATTCTAAATACAGTACGTCACAATTAAAAATAAAAATTAAACAGAACTGATTATCTCAATCTTAGATTCAAACATGTTTCAGAGACGAAATAGGAAAAGAAGAGAAATTGTTTCCTTTTTCAAACATTACTAAATTTCTTCCAATAAATTAGTGACATCAGTTTCGTGTATTGTCTACAAGCAGCCTTCTTGAGTCTATGAACATATTTGACAAAAATCTGTGGTGGATCTCTGAATCTGATAACAAATTTATCAAGATTTTTCCATGCTAGGAGATTGTATTAGTGTACATACATTTTAGTTGCTACCTCAGTTCTATGCTCATATTCAGCAGTTGTGAATCGTGTATCAGAGTAACCTTGGCTCACTTACGAAAAAACAAGGATTAACTATAGGTTGGAGTTATGCAGCGTTTCAATGAATGTTTGATAGCAACGCAAAAAGAATGATGTGTGACTAGTTTGAAAGCATCAGCATATTCCTAGCTTGGCTTTTCCTCTTTCTCGACTTCATCATCTTCTAAAATGCCCTTCGAAAATGCACTGGGATTTGCTTTGATGCAATTTTGTATAGCCAGAAATGAATGCACACAGTTCGGTCACTTTTCTTCAGGTGTGGTCTTGAGAAAACGGACGAAGGCATCAGAGAACTGGGTTTCGCATGGACACTTCGCAAGTGAGAAATGCAAGGGCATTCCAGTTTTTCTGAGCCTTCACTTCGAGAGAGTGATTCTCATCCTCAGCACCGTATGCTGCAGCTTCCGCAATCATTGAATCGAGTGAAGGCTGAGTTGTACTGTTAGTTCCAGAAGACGCTGACTGTGTTTGTGGACTGCTTTGATCTTCTACAGTAGCAGCACTCAGTGCTCGTCCCATTGGAAGACTGAAAAGATAATTATTTCAATAACAAGATTAGAAACAAACATGAAAGTTAAACCCAAGGACCTCACACACAAGTGACAAGTAATGTATTCAAGATTCCCCATTGGCCTAAGATTAGACGTATGCGCACATTTCCTTAAAGAGCAAGGTGTCTCAATCTCAGAAAGGATTTCTCGCAACATAATCTAAATGTAAGAAACAAAATATAGGATTTCGCGCAACATAATCTGAATGTAAGAAACAAAATATAGGATTTCTCGCAACATAATCTGAATGTAAGAAACAAAATATAGGATTTTTTGCAACATCATCCGAATATAAGAGACAAAGTATATGAACAAGAATCCTTGTCTGAATGTCCTAAAAAAATTTATGATAGTAATCTGAAGACGAGATGTGGAGTTCAATATTTTAGGACTGACAAGAAAAAATCACAAAAACATTTAATTTTCCCAATTGAATCTAGACAAAAATATTTTCTTTTTTAAGAAATGGGAAATTCTAGATTTTTTAACTAATCAACTTGATAGTAAACATGCAATGGATCGAGATATCTCAAAAGATCAAAATCCAAATAACAAGATGGCTGAAAATTGTGCAACCTTGCAGCGTGAATAGTAGAATTCGTGGGAATCTGTAATGTAGGATATAAAATGGAAAAGAGGCTGGAATCTTGTATGTTGGTGCAGCCTTGAAAAATAAGAGTAACTTGATAAAGTGATAGAGTTTCTTGACTAATCTATTCTCAAAATCTAGAAGATTAGTCAATCTGAACAAATATAGTAAAAATAAATTAAAGCACATTAAACTAGAGGTGACTCCTAATTTTCAACCATATACTAGCATTTGATCAAATAGCCGGTTTACCCGTAATTAGCACTTGCATCCTCACTTGAATTGACCAATATTTTTGGGCTTCTGGATGTCCCATAAAATATTTTAATTTAATCAATATCAAAGCGCTACATAGAGATAATTATGTAATATGTATGCAGTAGAAAACAAGGAAAGAACTAAAAGTAACATTTGCAAATTAAGTCAAGCTTTCTCTAATGGACATTTTATCAAACAGTTGGAGATCCCACGTAACCACAAAACCAGAGCAAGAATATTTTGATATACCTTAAATGTCCTCATGTTAACATCAAGCACAATATATACAATGAATTGTGTGTGTAAAAGTCTGCATCTTCAAATATGTAATTCGTGAAAATTGAAACCAAGTCAAATTGGGACTTGAGTTAACGCACCTTCAAGAAAGGTGAAACAGAGCTAGGTAAGCAAGACTGAATCTCTTCTTATACTGGACTGAATCTCTTCTTACATGGGCTCAATGATTGGTGTCGATTGTAGAATGTTGATGTTGACACCGAAATCGAACTCAAAATATAATTCTTTTCAAAAACGAAATCGAAATTAGTATGAGTTCAATTTCAGAATTTGAAATTGATCGAGAAATAAAGAGAAGACTTTGGCAAAATTTAAATCAAACATGGCTTATGAAAATTTATATTACCTGCACTTTGTTCTTGAGAAATACCAAAACAAGAGAACCTGAATCAAAATCAAAACATACAAATCTGACTCTCTCAGAGAGAGAGAGAGAAGACGGGTGGAAAATGAGGATTGAAGAGAACATAGAGAGGGAACGTGATTCTCTCTCTCATTTGGGTCTGGGTTTGACTTTAATTGGTGGCGATTAATTAGCAAATATGTTTCAAATTTGAATATTCAAATATTTTTTCTTAATTAGATGTTATTTCACTTAATTGTTTTCATCAAGGTGACATATATCAAGCTACTTTATTGAGATGTCAAATTTCAAAAATCATGTTATTGTGGTGGGTGTAGTACTAAATTTCACTAATAAATAACCTCCATCTTCTTCTACACTTGCCTTTGCCTGGTAACTGGATCTTCCTCCTCACTTCCAGTTCAGCCACCGGAGATGGATTAACATTTCCACTTGAAAATAAATCACAGAAACATATAGATCGGAAAGAAAAGAAATCATAGAAATTGAAAACCAATTTAACTCTCAGTTTCCTACTTATATAGGGAGAAGGAAGGGAAGAAAAATGATAGGTGTCAAATCCAACAAATAATAATAATATTTTCTTGCTCTCATAAAAATAAATTGTGGTAGTGGTGAGCAATGTCGAATTCACAGGGATTTGTTAGATTTAATTCTTCAGAAATTAAAATAGTAATTTAAAAATGGGGGGTTTTGAATTTTAAATGTAAAATCAGTTTGTAAATAAACAATTGCGAAATTAAAGTGAGAATATCAAATTAAATAAAGAGGAAATTGCATTCCATGACACAATTTGGATTTGTATCAACAAAAATGACACTTTTCATAATTTTGACAAATCTAACAATTTTTGACACATTTGCCCTTTGCACATTTTTTTTTATCACATTTACATCCTACTAATATGGAGTTGACATGTTTAAATAGAAGGTAACAAAAGTAGACAAAAGAGCTCAAAAAATTCTGTAAACGCCGCCTAATACTCCCATTGGTACTCGTGCACTGAGCCAAAAAAAGAGGAAATGTCACTTTCTCTACCAAATCTCCTCCAAAGTCACTCAATCTTCTTCGAAAGTGAGAAATCAATTTCAACTAAAATCCCTCCCCGATTACAATCGATATATTCCAGCATCGACATTGAAGGGATTATCGAAGGTTAGCAACCAAAAACCCACACAATCATCCACCGGCTCGCATTCTATTTTTGTTGGTGGTCGATCGCTCTCTCCCCCCAGAATCCGCACCGAAATTTCTCATCGCTGTAGCCCATAGCCATTCCACCGAGCACCACCAACTTCCGCCAGTGGTAAGCCCAAAATTTGTTTCCCATAATTCATTATTCTTTTATTCTTCAGTTGTTGTGCTATTATTTGGTTGGGAAATTTTTATTTTTCTGTCTTCATTTACATTGTCCTATCTTTTTCCATTATTAAACTTTATTTTAGGGTTGAATGTATAAGAAGATTTAATTTTTCAGAAGATTGTTGGTTGTAAATACAATTTCTATGACTCGTTATATGACTAGCTTCGGGGGAAATTAATAACCCAAGGTTTTTTTAATGCATTGATAGTAATGAATTAATAGGAAAAATAGCACTTAAAAACGTTCAACAGTAGTATAGAAATCATGGGAAATATTGAGTCTTGCTTAATGTTTTCACCCATACATCTCATCATGTTATTCATAATATGAACAAGTAGTTTCCTATATTTTCAGTTCTTAATCTCAGATGAATTATTTGCTATCACTGTAAGACTTGAAATGTTCTTGAAAGTAACATGCATTTCGACTATTGTAGTAACACATGACCCTAGAATAAGGATTGAGGAGATTGCTACTTGGGTTCATGTGAGATACTCGAATTAGATTGTAACATCTTTAAAATCATCCGTCGAGAAATTTCTATCGATCTCGACAGATGAAATCTGTTATTCTCGACAGATGGGCTTATTTGTTTCATTCGATAGACATTTCCATTTACCAACTCTTGCTTACATTTCATTGCATGTGGATGATTGAAACGTGTACTATTATTGAACTCTTTTTTTTAGGCTTCAATGTGTACGAAGATTGAATTTTGTGAGAAGATTTTTGGTTGTAAATAGAATTTCTATGACTCGTTCTATTGCGTATTGCATAATGTTTTCACCCATACATCTCATCATGTTATTCAAAATATGAACAAGTAGTTTTCTATAATTTCAGTTCTTAGTCCTAGATTAATTATTTGCTATCGCTCTAAGACTTGAAATGTTCTTGAAAGTAACATGCATTTCGACTATTATAGTAACACGTGACCCTAGAATAAGGATTGAGGAGGTTGCTACTTGGGTGCATGTGAGATACTCGAATTACATTGTGACATTTTTATAATCATCTGTCGATAAATTTCTGTCGATCTCGACAGATGAAATCTTTTATTCTCGATAGATGGGATTATTTGTTTCATTCCATACATATTTCCATTTACCAACTCCTCCTTACATCTCCTTGCATTTGGATGATTGAAATGTGTACTATTATCCTCAGAAAGTGTCTTTTTTATATTGTACAGATGGATTTCCCATTCATACTGTCAGAGAAAGACAGAATTCACGCACACATATCCCAGAGAAGCCAGCTGAAGTACATAAATATTGTATTTGATAAACTGGATAGCTCCCAGAAAGAAGAATTTAAGAATTCTTGCTTTGGGTATTTGACAGAACTTGCTAAGCTACAGTTCTCAACACAATTGATGCAGCCGTTGCTGTTTCGCTTAGTTGACTCGGGCAAGGTAAACGAGTTTTAGTTCAATTTCAATGGCCATTATAGTAGATTTGGATTGAACGAGTTTTCTATTGTCACTGGGCTAAAATATGGTGGGCCGGTGAATCCCAAGGAGTATGAGAAGACCACACAAAAGAAGAGGCTTAAAGATAGGTATTTCAGAGGGAGTGACAGAGTAACTTGTGGTGACTTGGAGCGGGCATTGATGCACTCTTCCACAACGAGGGCAGATCGATTTAAACTAGGCCTAGCTTTAATTGCTGAAGGTGTTTTTATAGCACCAGAAAAAAAACATCGGCATTGACCTCACCACGTTGGCTCTAGTAGACAACTTGAAACTCTTTTTTGAATATCCTTGGGGGAAGATTGGTTACCAGCATGTCATCAAAGCATTCAAACTTGGGTGGTCTAAGAAAGTGGGGGATGCGAAGGCAAACAAAGAGAAGGAGATTACATATACCATTCACGGTTTCCCTCTCGCACTGCAGGTATATTAGAATATGTTTTAAGTTGTTATAATTTTGGTTTAAAATGTTATAATCTCCTACCCATCCACGTCGTAATTATTTCCATATCATGTCAGATATGAGCATACGAGGTTGTGCCTGAACTAGGTGAATGCTTTGCTGAGCGTCTAGGATTTCGGACGCCACGAATTCTTAGTTGGATAGCTACGAAGCAGCCAAAACAACACACCTATGAGGCATTTTCCAAGAATACTCTAGTAATATTGCGTTACTTAGATTGATTCAAATATTCTTGTGTTCATATTATTACACATACGAAAAAATCAACTGTTCTTCATTACTATTGCAGCTTCAAGTTTATACCACTCTAAGACCATTGACGGAGGAGCAAACTAGTGCGTACATCAGCACACTTGTTCCATTGGAAGACAATGCCATTCAGGTACTTGATGATTTAGCGCTTCACATGGAGCGTCCTCAATGTGATGTGGAAGAGAATATTGCAACCGAGGCGTCTGAGGATGCCTCTAGCAAAAAAGGTGAGTCAGAAGAAGTCGCAATTTTTTTGTACAACTCGATTTTGTTCATGAAAATTTGATTACATGTAATGTCGGAAGTGTCTACATGCTCTACCCCATCGTGCATATCCCCATTTGTGGAGTTAGGTGCAGATAGAGAAACCTCACTGAGTATATCATTCTCCACATTTTTCGACACAAAAAAGGGAATATCTACATTATCATGCGTAGTGTCTTCCACCGCATCACCCACAATATTGGCCGTTGCATTCTCATTCGTCTCAGGAACTATATGCTCCACGATGGTTACGTCTACTGGTCTAAATTCAACTTCAGCATGACACTCATATTATTGGCAACTAATGTCCATAGCTGCATCCACTATACGAGCGGGTGTTTCGACAGTAGTAACACATAGAGTTGTTTCCTTGTGGATGGTTAAGTACCACTTCAAATATTCCTCTTCCCGAATTTCGGCCGGTGGTATGTTCATGTTAGGCACCTTGAATTACAATAACATCTCACTATGTGGACTACTAGTTGGGAGCTTCACGTTCAACCTTGCAATTAGTCCTTCCACCTTGATATTGCTAGGCACTACAATAGATGTAGTCTTGTTCCCAAGCCACTTCCATTCATCATCTACGTTCACAAACTCTCCGCCATACGAGACGATAAATCGCAAATTATCACTCATTCCTGAAACAACAGTATATGTACGTCAATAATTGATGCATTTCACAAATTCGAATTGAAAATGAGATTAGAAAGCCTCGCATTCAGTTGTTCATGTTATCGATCTTTAACTGGGATTCCCGACAGTTAAAATGTCGATTTCGACATGTAAAAACTGTCAGGTACGATATATAAACCGTCGAAAACGAAGATCCACACTGTGCGTCTGTAATTCAAAAGCTAGGGTTCTTGCTGTAAAATTTGAACAGAAATTAATGTTTTCATCAATACTCAACTACCACAATACTTAAATACATGAAAAAAATATGACAACAAAGAAAGATATTTATGCATTTATGAGGACACTTATTGTGTCACCCAAATCCAAATCTATGGGTCTCAAGATCTAAAATAGTGGAATCATGAATCATTAACAAAACATCAACATATTTAATGTCCATATTCATATGTTAAAAAAATGGTCACCTTTCGAATTGTCCATATTTAATGTCCATATTCATATGTTACAAAAATGCTTACCTTTCAAAATGGAATTTCAAGCTTCAAATTGTATCTTCTTCAAGTGTTAATGGAGATGGAGTGAAAAGTCTTGTGGTGCAAGAGAGATAGTATTCAAATTAAATGGAAGAAAAAAAAGTTAAATTTACATTTTGTTTCAATTAATTTTAAAAATCCATTAGCTAATTTCTTTATCCATTGGGTAGTTATGGAATTTTATGTGCATCACATCAATCATATGTTGAGTCCACTTGCATGATTCAAATTTTGTCTTGTAGTGGTGTGAGGGCATATTGGACTTTTCATGGACAAAATTAGTCATTTTTTAGAACATTTTGAAAAGTTGTCAATTTTTTTGGCATTATGCATTTTCTTGTCATCCATGCAAATGTCCCTTAAATAAATATCCAGCCCAAGGTATAATCTCAGTATTGATTCATAGAATTGATCATGGATGCAAAAATAAAATCCTTTACTCATTTTCTAAATTGGTTATGGTTGTTGATATGATCTAACAACTTATCTCTCTTTACTGTCTTGATAATCGAGAGACGCTCGTTGATTATTTCCCTAATTGATAAATAACCTTAGATACGATCTTAGGATTTAATTTACTAATAGCATTAACCTCTAGAGAGATTTCCAGTTCTAACCAAAATATTTACACATGTGATTCATTTAAGCTAGGTTATGTATCTCCATAACATAAATCGAAAATTAATCTATAATCAACTATGTTATTTGCTACTTGTATTAGAAGACCTAAACGTCCTAATTGCCTAAGTATTGTTTTGATAATTAAAACAACATGCACTTTGTATTAGTTAATCAAAACAACAACTTCAATGGAAACAAAAATATATAAATAGAAAAGAGATAAAAGAACAATAAAACTAATTAGATCCCACAATTCTTGTAGAATCAAAACTTCAATTATTCTTGAACTAGAATAATAATTTAGCTATCCATAAAAATTGAGAAGGAAAAATAAAACTAAGAGAAAAGAGAATCATGGAAAACCTAAGACCCTGAACAAGAAAAATAGATAGAGAGTCCTCGTATGGAAAGATTCGTAGAGATAAGGAATGATCTAGTTTCATTTCTTTTATCAAAATCTAATTATTCCCTAAAATAATAAAAATCTATTAATTATATAAATAATCTCTCTAAATATTCATATCCCCTTAGAAAATAATTGTGGGTCCAATAGTAATATTTTCCCCATAAAAAAAGTGCTCATATAAGTCAAGTCTTCATGAAACAGTAAGGCGTGCACACGCCTTATACAAAGTCCTTCTCTGATTGTGCACCTTTTGATATTTCAACTTCTTCTTTTCAATTTGTGATATTGAGTTCAATTTGATCTCAATTCTCCACCTAATCCACAAAACATAAAATATGATTAATATCCACAATTTAAGCATTTAAAATCAATGGAGTAAAAGAAAATATCACAAATTAAGTAACAATTACGCGTTCTATCAAATCCCCCCACACTTAGACAATGCTTGTCCTCAAGCATAAGCTAGATCAAGTTTATCAATTATTCTCATCATCTTCATTCATTATTCTACCTCCACCTATCCATCCACAATCCAAACCATCATGCCTTAAGGATTTAAATCTTAATACAAGCAAAAATAGAGTAAATCCCATCTACCAACACAAGGCTAATCACTTCAACATTCAAAATCCACATGTAGTGGAATTTAACACCTCACATTAAGTTCACACAATACCCTCAAAGTGTTTAGGGTGTAAAGTATATATGTACTCTCAAGTCAAAGCATAGAAAATTCTTACCATAGGCTTGCTAATATATTACATCGGAGCCACCAATGGTTTTGAATGCAAAGTAAGGGTCTTAACACTGGTTGTAATGGGGTTTGGGTAAGGTGGGATAAAAAGGATATATTTTTGGTTATTTTCATCGAAGGAATTATACAAATTTCTTCACAAGAGCTCACTTAGACTTCATGTGCTTCAATTAAATCACTTCATAACCCAGTGTGGTTTATATCCTTTCATCTCTCATGAGTATGCTCTCAATATCTATCAATGAATTACTACATGGGTGTTAGTTTCGATCAACTCGAAGGCACGTAATATATACCAAGCAATTCAAACCACTCATAAGTATATGTAATGGGAATTAACACCCTCACTAGGTATTTCTCTCTTCGCACAAAGTGTATAAGGGTGAGAATTTTCACTCAACTCACTGCATGGAGAATTCATTGCCACAATCTGCTCAGATATCATGACCGGAGCCAACAATAACCAAGTGCAAAGTAAAGGTCTTTACTTGGTTGTAATGGGGCTTCGGGTCAGGTAGGATAAAAGGGAAATATTTAGGCTAAGTTGAGAGGAGAGTTCACAAACCGATTTGGTTCAACACGATCATCTCTTCCTCCACCTTTCAATGTGATTTTCCACTATTTCCTACTATCCAATCGATTCAGCACTTGATTCTTGTTATGTACTTGAGGGTTTACTGTCCCGGGGAATTTTCTTGATATGGTACCTTGAACAATTTATTTTTTTCAAATGAGTTCACTGCAGCTTGTTTCCTTTTGACCTCATTACCACCTAATCCTTGATTAGCACAAAGTGAAATCGCCCATCTTTTTGAAGTTTAGTTCATCTCACACTTTTCAACCAATACAAGCTTGTGAAACTCATCTCTTATGGGTTCAAGATAGAGGTAGCATGAAAGAACGGGTATCCGTGGCTTGTAGCATGGCACCAAAATTTCAAAGACATGCTAAGGCTCAAAGGGGTTTCTATTGGTACATGTATCATGGTAGACCCTTTTAGAAGGTTAAATTGGGTTTCACCTAATGCCTTTACTATATTTTGCACTTGAGTCAAGAATCTATAACGGCATGCACAAGAGAGTACATTCAAGAACAAACTAACCATGCAGGACACACATCAAAAAAATAAGAGCTTAATATAAAGAGTTAAAGTAGCTCATAGGCTCAAAAGCTCACGAATTATAGTTTATATGCGTTGCTCCCATCCATTTATGAAATATAGGTCATTGCTCGGTCCTGGTTTCAAACTCAAAATCTAGTGGCCAAGGGTTAATGCTCAAAAGAGTGGAATTAGGTTAATCGGGGTGGTGTTACATCATATCAGCTTTGGTTTAACTCTATTAGGTTTCAAATAAAAGAACATCATAGATTGCAACTCAACCACTTTATCCCCAACATTTCTTTCACGTTACCACTTCTCAAAAGAAGGAGGAGACTTATATCATAGGTCTTTGATTCTCAATATCTTTCAATCTCAACCAAAATAAATTGAAGCTCATGTGAATAAGCCTATATATTCCTTCAATGCAAGGTTCAAAAGAATAGAAGATTAGCAAATAATAGGATTTCTCATGGCTTGTATTGTGGTTAATTTTCAACAAAAAAGCTATAGCTCAAAAGTGGCTTTCTAGGGGTATATTTCAAGGTAGGCTTAATAAAGCTAAGCCCCTGTTCTCTTTGCTGTTTTGATGTCGTTTTCTGTTTTTATTTTCGAAAACGCTAAAAACGCGTTCTCTTTACCATTTTCGAAAACGCATTTTGGAAAACAAAAAAAAAAAAAATTGTACACAAAACGGAAAACGCCCAAAACATCGTTTTGGGTGTTTTGTGTGTATTTCGACAAAAAATGTCCAAAACGCGGAAAACGCGTTTTGGGAAATTTTTTTTTTTTTTTTTTTTTTTAAGAATTATCTTAACTTAGAACTAAGCTTAATATAAAATTTTTATTTTTTTATTATTTTTTTTAGAATTATCCTAGCTTGGAACTAAGTCTAAATAAAGATTTATTTTTTTTTTTTTTTTTTTTTTTGAGAATTATCCTAACTTGGAACTTAATTTAAATAAAGTTTTATTCAATTCAATATCAACATTACAAAAAAAAAAAAAAAAAATTAAATGAGAATTCTTGTTGTTATATTTCAAAAAATGAAATGATAAATGGACTCTGATGGTTTTGAAAGAACTTGCATTTTCTGGATTTAATAGAAGTAGAGCTTTCTCAAGTCCCGAACCTGACCAAGTTGTGTTAATATAGACTTTTAATGCTCACATTAGTGTGTTGCATGTAACCATATTTTTAATGTATTGTGAAAGGAAATTTGAGTTGGAGTTAGTAGTATTCTGCAAGCAAATTAATTAAAAATAGTTTAAATAGTGTTCTGCAAAATTTCAAACAGAACGTATTTTCCAGCTTTTCATTTTCAAAAACAGTTTTCAGAAATGACAAACCAAACGCGTTTTCAGCAAATTTGAAAACAAAAATGAAAACACAAAACACAAAACATTTTCGAAAATGAAAATACAAAATAAAATACAAACAGAACGCCACCTAAATTTGGCTTCACCTAAGTGCCCTTACTGATTTAGTGCATTCAATTACCATGAGGCATCTCAACATGCATAACAGAGCAAGTTCTATAAGAGATCAATTACACATGACAATCACAAAATCAAAGAAATAGAACATGTCATAATGTTAAATGTAAATGCTCAAGAGACTCAAAATATCACAAAATGGGGTTAATATGCATCAAATCCCACACACCCTTCATTCAATCCACCATCAAGAGCAATAAATCCAGTGCAATAAACAATAATCCATCTACTCATGCAATTCTCCACCGTGCCTCAATTCATCTCAATAATGCACAATAATCCGAATCATAAAAGGACAAGCATCTGAAAAATCCAGAATTAAGGAGAGAATTTTCAAATAATTTCTTTGAAAAATAGAGCAAACATGGGTTATAATAGAAATTGAGGTGCACTAAAATGAATCAATTTTCACAAACTAAGCAAAGCACATCAGAACCCTCCCCCCACACTTAATTCATACATTGTCTTCAATGTAACAAAATTATAAATTGCAAAAATTGAAAAATAGAGGACTTCCCTGATAGCTGATTCTTGTGCGCAGGTGACGTCCAGAGTTATTCGGTTTTTGCACTGGGGATCGGCCTTACAGAGTTTTTTTTTTTAATCGGGCCTTGTTTTCAACCCGAAAATCACCTTGAATAAGGCATGGGCACCCCTTATTTCAAGATTATTTCAATCCACTGTTTTCTTCATAGAGCGTGTCCACGTCCTAATGAAGATTTATATCTACCCAAAAATCAAAATGAGGTCAATTTTACTTCAAAAAAAGTTATGGATATCATAAAATAAATAATAGTAAATAAATGAAAAAAATAAAATAAAATTTATTGTTAAAACTAAAGAAAAACTCGGGTTGCCTTCCGAAAACGCTTTTCTTTTACGTGGTTAGACTCATTTTTTTCTTTCTTCAACCGGGATAAATTGGATTCCCAATACTCAATTTTGTCACATTCTTCATCTAGTGACCTTCATAGAAAAGTTTATGTCTATGGCAATCAACTTTGTGATGCTTGTTATTGTCAACTTTCAAGCCATCATTTCCACCAAGTTGGAAAACATTTTGTGCTAAGCAATTAACAACATCGATAAAATAGATAGAATTAACATCTTTAGGACAATTTATGGCATCATAAATGTTAAATTTAATAATTTCACCGTCAAATTCCATCGTGAGTGTACCATCATGCACATTAATTTTTGTCCTAGATGTTTTCAAAAATGGTCTTCCTAGAAGAATTGGTGTAGAATTAAAAGAAGAATCTTCGTCCATCTTAAGTACATAAAAATCAGCAGGAAAATCCAACTCATTTACTTGTACTAAAACATCCTCTAAGACACCTTCAGCTTTAGGATATACATTAGATCTATCAGCAAGTTGCAAAATCACACCCGTTTCTTTTAATGGACCAATATTCAAAGATGAATAAATAGACAGGGGCATGATATTTATTGAAGCTCCTAGATCTAACATCACTTTCTCAACTCTTACTTTACCTATTTTGCAAGGGATAATGAACATACCTGGGTCCTTGCATTTTGGAAGCAATTTCTTTTGGAGGACATCTGAAACATTTTTTTCCCATACTTACTTTTTCGTTACCTTTCAACTTCCTCTTGTTAGTGCACAATTCCTTAACAAATTTAGCATAACGAGGCACTTTTTTAATTGCATCAAGTAAGGGGATATTTACCTCGATTTTGCGAAATGTTTCAAGAATTTTCTTCTCTTCTTCCTCCTTCTTGGATCTAATCAATCTTATAGGGAACGGAGGAGTTGTTACATAAATTTTAGGTGGTTCTCTATTGAGGACTTCAAACTGGTTAGATTGATGTTGGGAAATGGCCTCCTTCTCAATTTCTTCCCAAGTTGCCTTGCTTCATATTGCTGGGCTCTTTAAATTCCTTCCCACTTTTCAAGGTAATTGCACTAACATTTTGTTTTGGATTAACAATAGTTTGTGAAGGCAATGTCCCTTGAGATTCCAATATGCTCACCGTTGATGCCAATTGACTCACTTGATTCTCTAAGTTCTTAGTGCCTGTCCTTGTCTCCTGTTGAAATTGTTTTGTATTAATTGCAAGTGATTTAACAATTTCTTCTAGAGACATAACTGAACTTGAAGAAGATTGTTGTGGTTGAGGAGTAGGTTGTCTAGGCTAGAACTGCTGGAACTATTGGAATTGTGGCCTTGTTTGATAACTGAAGTTCGGATGATCCCTCCAACTCGTGTTGTAATTGTTTGAATAGGGATCATAATTCGCTTGAGGTGGGACTGGAAATCTTTCAATTACATTTTCCTATTCAAAAGAATCTTCTTGGAGAGTAGGACACGTGTCAGTTGGATGTCCAATAGCAGCAAAAATTCCATAGTCTTTGACTTGTTGAATATTTCCTACAACCATTTGTTGAACAAGAGAGGTTAAATTCGCTATTTGATTTTCAAGAGAAGATACATTTACCTCATGCACCCTTTTCACAGGGGTGTCTTGTCTAAATCCAAATTGCTGTGTGTTGGAAGCCATAATGGAGATCAAATCCCTAGCAGTAGTTGGGGTTTTATTTACTATAGCTTCTCCACTAGCTATATCCATCATCTTCCTCTCCATTGATAATAATCCCTCATAGAAGTATTGAATAAGAACTTGTTCTGAAATCCCGTGTTGGGGACAACTTGCAAATAGTTGCTTGAATCTTTCCCAATATTCATGAAGTGTTTCAGTATCGCTCTGTTTGATTCCACAAATTTCCCTTCTCATGCTAGCAGCTCGTGAAGCAAGGAAACATTTATCAAGGAACAACCTGACCATACTCGTCCATGTATCTATAGTAGCTGGTGGTAGATAGAATAGCCAATCCTTTGCCCTATCAGTTAATGAAAATGGAAAAGCCCGTAACTTGATTTGCTCTTCAGTCACTCCTTATGATTTCATGCTTGAACAAACCATGTGAAATTCCTTCAAATGCTTGTGGGGGTCTTCATTCTCAAGACCATAGAATTTGGGTAGTAAATGAAACAGCTAGATTTTAGCTTAAAGTCTACCTCCAAAGCTTGGTATTGAATGCAAAGTGGTTGTTGATTTTCATTTAGTGCAGCCAATACCCTTAATGTTCTTTCCTCGTAAGCCATTCTTTTTGTCTGTCTAAAAATCACTAAATGATGAATCAATTTAGTTAAAAAGGATAAATAAATAAAATAAAATAAAAACTAAAAATAAATTAAATCTATTTGACACCAATCCCCGACAACGGCGCCAAAAATTTGATGGGTGTCGAATCCAACAAATAATAATATTTTCTTGCTCTCATAAAAATAAATTGTGATAATGGTGAGCAATGTCGAATCCACAGGGATTTGTTAGATTTAATTCTTCATAAATTAAAACAGTAATTTAAAAATGGGGGGTTTTGAATTTTGAATGTAAAATCAATTTGTAAATAAACAATTGCAAAATTAAAGTGATGAGAATATCAAATTAAATAAATATCTAGCCCAAGGTATAATCTCAATATTGATTCATAGAATTGATCATGAATACAAAAAAAATCCTTTACTCATTTTCTAAATTGGTTATGGTTGTTGATACGATCTAACAACCTATCTCTCCTTACTGTCTTGATAATCAAGAGACGCTCGTTGATTGTTTCCCCAATCGATAAACAACCCTAGATAATATCCTAGGATTTAATTTACTAATAGCATTAACCTCTAGAGACTACCAATTCTAACCAACAAATTCACACGTGTGATTCATTTAAGCTAGGTTATATATCTCCATAATATAAATCGAAAATCAATCTATAATCAACTATGTTATTTGCCACTTGTATTAGAAAACCTAAACATCCTAATTGGCTAAGTATTGTTTTGATAATTAAAATGATGTGCACTTTGTATTAATTAATCAAAACAACAACTTCAATGCAAACAAAAGATATATAAATAGAAAAGAGATAGAAGATAAAAGATAAAAGAACACTAAAACTAATTAGATCTCACAATTCTTGTAGAATCAAAACTTCAATTATCCTTGAACTGGAATGATAATTTAGCTATCCATAGAAATTGAGAAGGAAAAATAAAACTAAGAGAAAAGAGAATCATGGATAACCTAAGACCCTAAACAAGAAGAATGGATAGAGAGTCCTCGTATGGAAAGATTCCTAGAGATAAGGAATGATCTAGTTTCCTTTCTTTTATCAAAATCTAATTATTCCCTAAAATAATAAAAAATTATTAATTATATAAATAATCTCTCTAAATATTCATATCCCATCCAAAAATCGCCCATATAAGTCAAGCCTTCATGAAACAATAAGGTGTGCCCATGCCTTATGCAAAGTCCTTCTCTGATTGTGCACCTTTTG
This sequence comes from Ligustrum vulgare, assembly GCA_963555705.1. Classification (NCBI taxonomy): domain Eukaryota; kingdom Viridiplantae; phylum Streptophyta; class Magnoliopsida; order Lamiales; family Oleaceae; genus Ligustrum; species Ligustrum vulgare. The sequence goes on along the minus strand of OY743168.1, from coordinate 33,009,482 downwards.
ATATTTCAACTTCTTCTTTTCAATTTGTGATATTGAGTCCAATTTGATCTCAATTCTCCACCTAATTAACAAAACATAAAATATAATTAATATCCACAATTTAAGCATTTAAAATCAATGAATTAAGAGGAAATATCACAAATTAAGTAACAATTACGCGCTCTATCAAAAAAAAATCCTCAAACAGATCGGCCGACAATCCAGCTAGCTCGGCCGCGCTACCTCGACATCGGCTGGATCCGTCCATGTTGAGTTCTATGCATTAAATCAGTGTAAATAATGGATGAATGATGCACAAATGATGTATAACATATGGTGAAGGTGATCATCTAAAAAGATTTGCAAAAACTTAACAAATGCCTCATTGAAATATTTTATCAAATACCTAGCATGCATGTGAAGAATTCAAAGAAAAATATAGATTGGGAGACTTGAATTGAGCCAAAAATTTCCACCTAAATACTCTCAATTCAATACTCCAATCAACTAACCTAAACCCATCACCAATTATCCACAATTTCGAACTTCACACAAAGATATGAAGAACATCAAAATTCATGCTTAATCCAATAAGAGTGTGAAAATTGCATACCTTTGGAATGATTTTAACATGATGTAAGGCATGAATTTGAGTCACTATGATGTGCAAACATTGGGAAATGATTGGGGACTAAATGATGGGTGATTTGGAGGAAGAAAAAAAGGTAGGACTTGGTTAAAATGAAAGTTATACAAATTATATAGCATACTGCCGTGTCTGCCTAGGTATTACTGGCAGTGACTTGAAAATTTCCCTCTTTTTTTTTTTTTTATTTTATTTGTGATCCCGTTTCGACCCCTAAACGTCTTTTAATGCATGCAACCAACTTCTAAAATATGTCTACATGTCATAAGTTAGTTTTCATGTTGAAGATTGTGATGATAAACAACAAAAAAAAAAGCAAGTAAATCCTAAGAATGCTAAAACATGCACAAGTAGAATCAATGAAATATTCAATGCAACTAACATGTAAAAATGTGAATTCTAAGCATGCTAGTGATCCTAAAACGCAATGTAAAGCATCTAAACAACTATAAAGCAATAAAATAACTCACAAGCAATAAATAAAACAACTAAAGAAGAAAGGTTTGAGAAGTTGGGGTGCCTCCCAACAAGCGCTCCGTTTAAAGTCTAAAGCTCGATTTTTTTGGCAATTGATTCACAGGCACCTAAAGAAAGCTTTGAATGCCTTGCCCATTTTCCATCATTTGGATTCGTTCCACTCCTTATTTACTCTCCAAAAATCGAAATTTCCCCTCTCCATATTACAGAACATGTCCATTTTATCAAATTCAAATTCAAGTATGAAGACTTCAACCTCCTCATTGAGTTTAATCACAAAATCAATTTGTTGACAGTCAATCATGTCAAACCATGTAAGTTGATTTCTTTCTCATTGATGTCCACATCCCTGTTTAGTTCCATTGTGATTGATTTGTCATCATCTTCAATTGTTTATTCAATAGTTGACTCATCTTTGGATTAAATGACCGGTTCGTCATCAAATTCCAATGGTAATGGAAAGTCTTTTTGGTTAATTCTCTTGAGTGGATTGTACCCCCATTTTCGAAATTCATCCCAGTAAATGGCATCTCCCACAAGTATATTATCTTCATCCAACTTGGAAAGCTCATGATAATATTTTACAATTACCTTTTCATTCATTAGTGGAGGACTATATCCAAGAAGAGTGATGACCTCATCCCAATCATCGTGTACAAAATCTCCCACGAGCATTTTTCCTTCATCCGATGTGTCAATTGCTTGTTTTCGACATTTCAAGTATCGTCTAAACATAATAAATTTCGGCGTGAGCAAACTATTCCCAAATACAAAGCATTGTTCATTACAAAGCATCTTGTAGCAAAATTTACAACTTGGATATTATTCAAGCATATCTTCATAACTCATGTTGAGATTGTATAATGCAAACCAATGATAGAATCAAATATACCTAAACATAAAACCAAAGACAAAGAGGCCCAGAATTGTGGTGGGTAACCAAAAGTGACAAAAACTAATAAAATAAAAACAATAAAAAGTCCAAATTAGTAAAATTAATCTAAAAATAAGTTTAAACTACAATCCTCGGCTACGACGCCAAAAAGTTGTTCGCTAACCGCAAGTATATGGATCGTACAAGTAATAAAGTGAATATCAGTCCGAATATCTTTCCCATGAGGATTGTGTAAATTGTATTTTAGATTACGAACCTTAACCAGAACTATAAAAAGCTTTGATATTGAGAATTTTGAATTAACAATTAAATTAACAATTAAACTGTAAAGCAAGAAAAATTGATTTTTGAAAACTATGAACTAAACATGTTACAATTATGAATCATTTTTAATCCTATCATCCACATTTTAACTTAGATAATTACCAACAAATTATGGGGTATTGAACATCTATGTTCCTAGAATTATTTGTCCCCATTCGAGCGATGCATAAAATTCTTTTTCCACACGAGATTTGACTATATTTCTATGACAATTCCAAACATGTAGAAAAGCATTATCACTTTTTGAACACTTTTTAATTTTACACAAAGTATAGGGGTATATTTGTATCCCTCGTCGAACTTTGTGGCAATCAATTCAAGTCTAATGTATTCCTATTCTTTCAAACATAGAAAAACATCACAAACATCAATAACCAGGCGTCCACAATTATATATAAAAATATTTCACAATTAATTACATCAAATTGATAAATTGCATAATGTAAATATCAAGTCAAAACATGGAATCAAAAGATTAAAACTGTATTACAATTCCAACAATTAAAAGCCTAGCCTAAATACATTATAGAAAATAAAATACAAGAAAAGTAGTAGGATGTCACTCTGTTCATCTTCTTGCAATTGTATTCTCAATCTTGATAATATACTACTTTCCATGTATTTTATTTGGGGTTTCCAACCTGTTGACTTTGCATGGACCCCTCGACGATTCAACAGCATTTTGGCATAAAATCAACAGGTTGGAAACCCCAAAAAACATGCCTCAAGTCAGGTATATATAGATTAGGTCGAAGGATGGGTTACTTGGAAGAGAAGAAAGCTAAAAATCATGGAAAAGGCCAACATTTCAGCCTAGCAAAAAGGGGCACGATCGCACGCCTTTGTTTCATGCGATTGTGTGGTAATAGCAAATCCGGTTCTACCTTGTTCATAACAGTTCATGCAATCGTGCGTATTGAGCTCCATGCGATTGCTCAGGCTTCCGGTTGAAGGAAATTTCCATCTTTTGATTTCGGTTAAGTTGGTCCTTCATATTTTATTACATAGCATGTCCCTCAACTTTCGATTTGAGCAAATTTGTCCCCGAATTTCTGATTTCTTCCAAATTTGATTTTTTCTTCGAATTTTCTTCCAATTAAGCCCTTGTTTAACTTCATCAACTCTTGATTTGCTTATTTTAGCACTTGTATCATCCAATTGACTTGATTTTACTTCAATTTCTTTGTTTTCTCGACTCTGGGACTATTTCTGAAATATAAACAAATAATAAAGAAATCAATAGAAAATATTCTCAAAAGAATATACAAAATCATACTTTTAGGATAGAAATAAGTGTATAAAACACACTTATCAGTGATCTTCCATCAACCAATGCATTCATCATCATCATCATCATCAAATCGTATTTCTAATTTTCCAGCCTTAAGCTCTGACTTTTCCACACGGTCAGGGATTCCTGGCTATATCACTGAAGCTTGTCTATAGCCCAAATAAGTATCAAGATGAGTTTGTTCCTCCGTGGAGAGTGATCTTCCCTCAACCAATGCAGTCATCATCATCATAATCAAATCATATTTCTATTTTTCCAGCAGTAAGCTCTGACTTTCCCACAAGCTCAGGATTCCTGTCTACATCACTGGAGCTTCTCTATGGCCCAAATAGGTATCAAGATGAGTTTGTTCCTCTGTGGAGAGTGATATTCCCGCAATAGACGAAGCCATTATCATCATCATCATAAAATCTTATTTCCTGATCATCTCATCCATGAGGATTATCATTCGATCAAATCTATCACCTATTTCTTTCCCACAGATTGCAGCTGCTCTGATACCATTGCCATGGTTGGAGCTCAGCTTGAAGATGAAACTCAACCAAGATTAGCCATAAAAGCATAAATAATAACACAAGGTAATGCAGGAATTGGAAACACTGAAAAGAAGGAAATAAACTGTAGTTGAGAATTCATTTTCATTTCATATACTAATCACTTATGCTACAATGCAGGAATTAAAGACAGGATGAAATAGATTTATTCTAATAGAACATGATGAAGTAGAGAAGGGGATAGAAAGGACATATCAGAGATAGAATTGAGATGAGAAGCATAAGAGATGTAGCAGAACAGTAGATAGATTCAGAAGAGAAGTAGGGAGGGGAAGTAGAACAGGTGAGAAAGAGAGATAGAGTGAAGGAGGGAGAACATGCAGAGAGGAAAGGGGGAATGTCTGTTATCAACAGCCAATATTCTTTCAACTTGCTGACTTTCTAATCATGTGTTGGCTTTATAGAGTGGTTAGGAATATTCTAGAATTGCTAGTTATTGGTTAGTAGTGGTGTAAAGGGGTAAGGGAAGGTGAGCTAAACATGACACTATCACCCTTAAAAGAACCATGTCCTCAATGTTCAAGTGGTCGATATAGTCCGGTGGTTTTCGAGGTGTTCAAATAAGGATAGATAATTGGGGGAAAATCGGATTCGAATGAGTTTGTAGAAGTTGATTGTTGTTGAACCCAGAAATTATTATGGTTGGACTTGGTTTTGGACTTGCAGAAGGTGGATTTGGGCAACTAAAAATTTCTAAACCTATGAAGGAAAATGGACTAGTGTGCAAGGGGCCTGTTGAATCAAATGTCTTCATCTCTCACTTGTTGGGTTGCTTCCATAATCATGCCCATATCCAATGTATTCTTCAATACGACCTGGACCACAAATTAGGCCCAAGAGCTTCTCCCAATATAGACTTCGTCTTCTCCAGCATCTTCGATCGGCGACCAAATTTTTGCACAATCGTTTCACGCTCAATAGCCCCAATTTTTTGACAAACTATGTTCCTTTGCATTGTATAATTCTCCCGCGTTAATCACCTTAAGTTTTTGGGATGTTCTCCATCGAACTCAATTGGTTTCAGTTCGTTCTTCTCCTCTTCCACAACATTTTCTTCTTCTAATTCAGCAATGGGAATTTCTAGTTGTTCTTCTAATTTTCCAACAGTAAGCTTTAACTTTCCCACAAGCTCAGGGATTCGTGGCTACATCACTGAAGCTTCTCTATGGCCCAAATAGGTATCAAGATGAGTTTATTCCTCTGTGGAGAGTGAGCTTCCCTCAACCAATGCAGTCATCACTCCACCAATGCAGTCATCATCATCATCATCGTCATCAAATCGTATTTCCTGATCATCTCATCAATGAGGATTATCTTCCGATCGAAGCTATCACCCCTTTTCTTTCCCAGGGATTGCAACTGCTCTGATACTACTGTCATGGTTGGAGATCAACTTGAAGATGAACTTCAACCAAGAGCATCCATACAAGTAGAAATAATAGCACAAGGTAATGCAGGAACTGGAAACTCTCAAAAGAAGGAAATAAACTGTAGTTGAGTACTCTTTTTCATTTCATATACTAATCACTTATGTTACAATGCAGGAATTACATTGAAAGACACATTGAAATAGATTTATTCTAATGGAACACGATGAAGTAGAGAAGGGGATATAAAGGACATATCAGAGATAGAATAGGGATGAGAAGCAGAAGAGATGTAGAAGAACAGCAGATAGATTCAGAAGAGAACCAGGGAGGAGAAGTAGAACATACGAGAAAGAGAGATAGAGTGAAATGTTGGGGAAAAATTCGGACCACAAACGGAATTGCCAACACAAGTAGCAAACGCTAAATATTTCCCCTCAAACACCGTGTGATTAAAATAGGAAATCAACAACTCAATCAAGCCAATCCAAACAATAGAATATCGAAATTATAAATACCAAAGCGATAACACCAATAATTATTTAACGTCGTAAAACCCTCCAATGAGAAGGGAAAATCGACGGGGCAAACCGACAATTCCACTATTACCAAATAATAGTAATACAATATTTCCTTCCTAGATTTTTGCCCTAAATCTAGAAGTAACCAATACACACCTTCAAGAATTAATCTTGGCACCCAAAACATACATCATCTAATACAATAGATGGAACCCCAACAACAACAACAACAACAATAATGGAGATTAAATGGCACCTAAACCATTCTAAGATAATACTTAGAGAAACCCAAATCTTGAAGAAGAAGAATACACAATAATCAACACTTTCTTCTCCAAAATATAACAAGAAAATAGCACCTTTTATTCTCCAATTGTTGTATGCATGTGTGTTGAAATTTCAGACCAAAATGAAGAAATTTATTGCTCCATTCCAGTTCACAGTGCGTAGTGAAGTTGGCCTCTGCGTAAGAAATTTCCAGCCTCTGTTCGTATGTTGAAAAAGAAGGGAGACAACATCAATGACTCTCTTTTTCCTTTTGTTAGGTTAGGCTTTACCTTTTAAGAAATTGCACTAAAGTCCTCCACCTTTCAATTCACAATTAAAATGGGTTGGACCAATTTAGTAATTAATAAAGGTTTGGGCCAAAAAACTATTTAAGCCCAACAATCTCCCCCTCCAACCCATGAGGGAGGTACACCACAAGACTCCAGTCACTTGGAATCCATCCCAGCCTGCTCAACACAAAACTCAAGCTTCTGCTTGGTAACAACCTTGGTCAACATATCAGCAATATTCTTATCGGTGTGAATCTTTTCCAACTGCATTAACTTCTCGTCAACTGCTCCACGTATCCAATGATACCTCACATCAATGTGTTTAGTACGAGAATGGAAAGTAGAATTCTTACTTAGCTCAAGAGCACTCTGACTATCACAATAAATGATGTACTCACTTTGCTTCACGTTGAGCTCCTCAAGAAACTTTCTCATCCATATCATCTCTTTACCTGCTTCGGTAATTGCAATATACTCAGCCTCAGTTGTAGACAAAGCCACACATTTTTGCAATCTTGACTGCCAAGAAACAGCTCCCCCTGCAAAAGTAAACAAGTACCCGGATGTAGAATTTCTGTTGTCAAGATCTCCTGCCATATCTGCATCTGTATACGCTATCAAAACTGGCTGAGCTCCCCCGAAGCCCAAACCCAAAGTAGAAGTTCCCCTGAGATACCGCATAATCCATTTTACTGCTTCCCAATGATCTTTGCCCGGGTTAGACAGAAATCTGCTTACCACACCAACTGCATGTGCAATATCTGGACGAGTACATACCATAGCATACATCAAACTACCAACTGCTGAAGAATAAGGTACTGATTCCATCTTCTTCTTCTCTTCACTAGTTGAAGGACAAGATCTTTTGGTAAGTTTGAGATGACCCCCAAGAGGTGAGCTAACTGATTTAGCTCCTTTCATACTGAACCTTTCAAGAACTCGTTCAATATATTTTTCTTGTGATAACCACAACCTCTTAGATTTTCTGTCTCGAATTATCTCCATGCCCAATATCTGTTTAGTCGGCCCCAAATCTTTCATATCAAATGACTTATGTAAGGCTTCTTTCAATTTCTTGATCAACCCCACATCCTGGCCAACTATAAGCATATCATCAACATAAAGCAGTAAAATAATAAATTTGTCACCTGGAAAAGATCTGATATAAACACAAGAATCTGCAGTCGTCCTTGTGTATTCCTGGCTGGCCATAAAAGCATCAAACTTTTTATACCACTGTCTTGGTGCTTGCTTGAGTCCATAGAAACTTTTCTTCAATTTGCATACAAGGTGTTCTTTCCCCTTTTGTTCAAAACCCTCTGGTTGAAACATATAAATCTCTTCCTCCAAGTCACCATGTAGGAAGGCAGTCTTCACATCAAGTTGCTCCATTTCTAGGTCTAGACTGGCTGCTAACCCCAAAACAACTCTGATGGATGTCATTTTCACAACAGGAGAGAAAATCTCATCAAAATCAACACCATATTTCTGCCCAAAGCCTTTAACAACCAAACGAGCTTTGTACTTCATCAAATCACCATTGCCTTCCCGTTTGATTTTATATACCCATTTATTTCTCAATGCTTTTCTGCCCTTAGGAAGATTCACCAAGTCATAAGTATCATTCTTCCTCAAGGAATTCATCTCTTCTGTCATTGCTTTCATCCACTGAATTTTATCCCTATTAGACTGTGCCTCAGAAAAACTTTCTGGCTCTCCATCAGTAGTAAGCAAAATATAGTCAGAAGTAGGATACCTAGTAGATGGCCTGTGATCTCTGGTAGATCTTCTGACATGTGCTTCTTCATCTTCTTCTGTCTCAGGTATTTGCTCCCCCTCATTAGCATTCTCATCAGCTAGTATATTATCATGAGCAATGTCATCAACATTCTCATCAGTAGGACCTAAATTCTCTTCAACAATAGGCTGTGATGTTGATGTGCTAGTAGATGCGAGATCAGGAACAGCTGCAGTCACTCTAGGCTACTCCAATTTATCCAAATCTTCAATGGTTTGGTCTTCATGAAAGACCACATCTCTGCTTCTAACAATCTTCTTTTTCTCTGGATCCCAAAATTTGTACCCAAACTGTTCATCGCCATAGCTGAGAAATATACAAGGAATAGCTCTATCATCAAGCTTCGATCTTTGTTCCTTAGGCACGTGCACAAAAGCTTTGCACCCAAACACCTTCAGATGAGAGTAGGAAACATCTTTTCCTGTCCAAACTCTTTCTGGAATATCAAAGTCCAAAGGAACAGATGGAGATCTATTGATCAAATAGCAAGCAATCTGAACTGCTTCACCCCAAAACATTTTTGGTAGCTTGGCTGTCTTCAACATGCATCTAACTCTGTCAAGAATGGTACGGTTAATTCTTTCTGCCACACCATTATGTTGAGGAGTACCTGCTTCTGTAAACTCATGTCGAATCCCAAAGTTTGAGCAATAATCCCTGAACTCATGTGAAGTGTATTCTCCACCATTATCTGTTCTGAGACATTTCAATGGCTTACCTGTTTCTCGTTCTACCATGGCATGAAACTGTTGAAAACTCTTAAATACCTGATCTTTAGATTTCAACATATAAACCCAAAGCTTCCTAGAAGCATCATCAACAAATGTGAGGAAATACTTATTTCCACCCAAAGAAGCTACATCGCTAGGAGAGCACACATCAGAATGCACAAGTTCTAAAATATCATGTTTTCTTTTAAATGAACCACTAAAAGAAACTCTGTGCTGTTTACCATATAAACAATGATCACATTGGTTTAGCGACATACCTTTGGCTAAGGGAATAGATGTCTTCTTAGCCAGAACCTGCAAACCTTTTTCACTCATGTGACCGAGCCTCTTGTGCCATAAATCAGGAGAAGTATCTTCAACAACATTCACCTCATTTTTACAAGCTTTTGCATAAGTCTTGTAAAGCGTGCAACAAGCCTTTCCTTTGGCAACAATCAAAGTGCCCTTTGACAATTTCCAATTCAAATCACCGAATTTGCTATAATAACCCTGTCTGTCAAGAGCCATAACTGAAATTAGATTGAGGCGCATATCAGCAATATGCCTCACATCATTCAGTATCAAGGAGTAGCCAAGTTCTGTTTGCAAGTAAATATCACCAATCCCAATAATCTTAGATTGGCTAGTATTTCCCATCTTTGAAATACCAAAATCACCAACTGTGTAATTTGCAAACAAGTCCATGTTCGAACAAACATGGTAGGAAGCACCACTATCAACAATCCACTCAGTACTAGGATCACCCACATGTAGGCAATGACCATCTACACAAGAAAGTACTTCATCACTGGTAGAAACAATAGCTGTAGTGTTCTTTTCATCTTCCTTCTTCTGATTGCTACCTTCCCTTTGCTCTCTCAACCAAATCCGACAATTTCTTTTAATGTGACCCACATTACCACAATGATAGCAAGCTGACTTTTTATCTTTTGATTTCGACCGACCTCTTGATTTGCTGCGACCTTTCTGCCATCTATTTCTATTTCTCCCCCTGTCCTCTACAATAAGAGCATGTGCATGATTTGACCCTGCATGTACACCTGAGGACTTTCTTCTTGATTCCTCATTCTGCATACTGTCTTTAACAGACTCCATAGTCAAAACACCATCGGGAGCAGAATTACTGATAGTCACAACAAATGTCTCCCAACTGTCTGGCAAAGAACTCAAAAGTAACAAAGCCTGCAATTCATCTTCTAATTTCATACCCATAGTAGTCAACTGATTTACAATATTCTGGAAATTGTTCAAGTGCTCTGTCACACCCATGCCATCTTTGTATTTCATGTTGACCAAGTCTCTAATCAGAAAAGACTTCCTAGATGCAGTCTTTTTCTCAAACATAGACTCCAATTTCGACCACAATGTATGTGCGTCAGTCTCCTGTGCAACATGATGAAACACACTGTTATCCACCCACTGTCTTATAGTTCCGATAGTCTTTCTATTCTGTTTGGTCCAATCACTGTCTGACATATCATTCGGTTTAGCCGTGTCACCCTCAACGGGGTCATGCAAATCCTTGCAATAAAGAATATCCTCCATCCTAGGCTTCCAAGTTACCCAATTATGATTAGTGAGTCTAATCATAGCACAACCAACCGGATCATCCATTTTAATCCACACAATCTAACACAAGCTCTGATACCACTGTTGGGGAAAAATTCGGACCACAAACGGAATTGCCAACACAAGTAGCAAACGCTAAATATTTCCCCTCAAACACCGTGTGATTAAAATAGGAAATCAACAACTCAATCAAGCCAATCCAAACAATAGAATATCGAAATTATAAATACCAAAGCGATAACACCAATAATTATTTAACGTCGTAAAACCCTCCAATGAGAAGGGAAAATCGACGGGGCAAACCGACAATTCCACTATTACCAAATAATAGTAATACAATATTTTCTTCCTAAATTTTTGCCCTAAATCTAGAAGTAACCAATACACACCTTCAAGAATTAATCTTGGCACCCAAAACATACATCATCTAATACAATAGATGGAACCCCAACAACAACAACAACAATAATGGAGATTAAATGGCACCTAAACCATTCTAAGATAATACTTAGAGAAACCCAAATCTTGAAGAAGAAGAATACACAATAATCAACACTTTCTTCTCCAAAATATAACAAGAAAATAGCACCTTTTATTCTCCAATTGTTGTATGCATGTGTGTTGAAATTTCAGACCAAAATGAAGAAATTTATTGCTCCATTCCAGTTCACAGTGCGTAGTGAAGTTGGCCTCTGCGTAAGAAATTTCCAGCCTCTGTTCGTATGTTGAAAAAGAAGGGAGACAACATCAATGACTCTCTTTTTCCTTTTGTTAGGTTAGGCTTTACCTTTTAAGAAATTGCACTAAAGTCCTCCACCTTTCAATTCACAATTAAAATGGGTTGGACCAATTTAGTAATTAATAAAGGTTTGGGCCAAAAAACTATTTAAGCCCAACATGAAAGAGGGAGAACGTGTAGAGAGGAAAAGGGGGAAGTCTGTTATCAATAGCCAATATTCTTTCAACTTGCTGACTTTCCTATCATGTGTTGGATTTATAGAGTGGTTAGGAATATTCTAGAATTTCTAGTTGTTGGTGAGTAGTGGTGTATGGGTGTAAGGGAAGGTGAGCTAGCCATGACAAAAATACTAAGAAGAAGCAAGAAAAAGAAGAAATAGAATCATACCTTCTCTGGTTGCAACTCAAAATAAACATTTGGAACTTTTGTCTTTTATCTAAATTTTCATTGCCATAAAATTAAAAGCCATAAGATCAAGAAAGTGTAAATTTCAAGAGAATGCTTGCAGAGAACGGAACAAAAAAAAGGAAAAAGAAAATATACATGGTTGTGATATAAAAAAAATTCAAGATGAAGAATCAAATAACAGGGAAGTGAAAATCTAAATCAATCAGAAGACTACACCTCGAGAAGAAAAGGTTTAAGCCAAAAGGCGAGAGTGGTGGTGGCGTCGCCGACGAGGTGGTAGCGGAACCACAGCAATGCAGTAGGAGAAGTCGACAGCGAGGAAGAACGATGACGAGAGGGTGCTTCTTCTGTCTTCTATTTCGAATCATGAAAGAAGAAGAAGAAGAAATGCAACATTTTTGTGACAAGAGAAGAAGACGAAGACTCAAGAGAGACGTGGGGTTCGTGATATGTCGAAATGAAGAGATGGAGTCTTACTTCTCAATTGGGCTGGGTATTGGACTTTTCTTTTATTATAGGACATGGATGAATTGTACGGCCCAAATATATATATATCTTAGATGGCTCAATTTGCTCACATGGCTTATGAATAGTGATTTTCAAACCAACTCTTTTAATATATAGAGATTATAAATAAATTGGATCTGAGAAAAAATAGATGTACTTTTTTAGAATATTCTCCGACTAAAATACGGATACAAGAGCTTTGATCTTCTTTCTGGAATAGTTAGTTTTGATCTTTCACCATTTGTATACGAGCCAAAACATGTCTATTTATCACAAAAACTTCACTCCATGGAAGTATTTTAGAGTAGATTACTTTTGTTCAAATACTAATTCAACCTCTAAATCAAATATGTATTTTCATATACTTAATATTCTTTGATGACCATCTATCAAATTTTGGTCAATTACAGGAGAATTCAGATAGTGAATCAATAAAACATGGCCTTTATTCCAATTATAAAGAACATAGATCCTGTATATCATCGTTTATTATTCTTTTCAAGCTTTTACTCTAATCTTTCTAGTATAGAGATTCATGAAACTGTGCATGGACATCTTAGCATTCCAAAGTGGAAGAAAGAGTTTTAGAAGAGATGATAATTGTTTCAAGCATGTGTTGTTTCGCTCGTGCTAACAATTAAGCACTAGATGATAATTGTTTCAAGCATGTTCTTACTAACTTCCAATATTGCACTAGTTGCTCACATTCTCTTCAATTGTTCATGTTGTGGTAACTACTTGTTATTGCTCCCTTTTAATTTTTTCTCTTTCAACGTTCTAGTCACCCCGATAAGTGTATTTTATACACTTATTTATCTATCGAAATTAGGATATTATAATATTTTTTCTTGAATAAATTATATGTAATTGTTATTATTTACTATTATTTCAGGTTTTATCCCAAAATCAAGAAAAGTGAGGAATTGAAGCAAATACATAATAATTGGATGAAAGATGGAGCTAATTGAAGACGTTTTGAAACTCGAGGGATTAATTGAACAATTGAAGACTCAAGGACCAACTTATCAAACTTGGAAGAATTGAGAGGCTTAATAGAAATTTTATTTGGACGGTTGGATTGTGTGTATATTTATACACACATATTGCCAAGAAGGAAGAAAAGAGCCGTGGAGGAGAGCCGAGAGAGAGAAAACGAAGGCTGCCTGGAGTCGGTGGAATTGTTCACGGCTGGGAGCAATTACTTGGTTGGTTTGTGGGGGCTGAACTGGGATTAATTGGAGACACGGTGGTGGATAAAAAAAGGTTGAAGGAGACAATTTTGGGAGTTGGAAAAAGTGGTCGGCTGTTGAAGAATATTGGTGGAATAGTGCTTGGCTAGAAGACAAAATTAGAGGCTGACTTAGGGAGTTTGCTGGTCATATACATTGGAGTGCAGCAGGTGTGTAGTGGAAGAACATTGTGGCTGGTTTGGAGAATTAATTGCAGAGGAGCCGGCTGTGGGATAATTCAGTGGAAAAGCATACACTGAAGGGAGGAATTAGAGAGATAGTAAACGGCTGGATCTGGAAATTAATTATTGGAGAAGACGGTTCATGTTATTTTTGATGGTGAAATACTTCAAATTCCAAATTTTATTTTCGTTATTGATTGCTTTTTATTCCACAAACATGAGTAGTTAAATTTTAAATCGGGATTGACGATATAGATTTAATGTTTTTAGTTTGATTTTGATTCTCAAGTTGGCACTTTATTTTCATGTATTGATTTTATTATTGCCTTTAATGCTTGAATTGATTGATCACCAATTCATGAATTAATGGTTGTTTTCATAATCCGAGAGGTGAGTTAACAATTAGATCACGTAATAAAATTCAGCAATTTCAACAAAAAGAGAGAGATATGAATTTGTGGTTGCATGTGGTCACTTATGAATTCCTAGAAAATTTTAATGCTTTTAGCTAAGGAGAACTCTGACCCGCTGTATAGATACATGGTTGACTTAGTTAAATAGGCCTTGTTGACCACAAAATCCGGCTGGACCTTGGACCAACACGTCTCAGCTCCTCTCTCTTGAACACGTGGTTCTCCTGCGCACTGTGACAAACAATCAGTTTGCAAAGGGGGCCAAGGTGGCTCTCGTTTGCACTCCGATGCCAAAGTCAGTACTCATTTTTAGGTAAATATGTGTTGGGTGTGGGAGATATAAATGTGTAGAAGAGAGAAAAGGGAGTGAGAGAAATGTATATTGATAAAGGTATTAAATTGCTAACTCCTTACTTGGAGACAATCGTGCTTCATTTATAGAGAAACTTCTTGTCTCGGATCACGACACGTGGCATACTTTACACTTGTCATCACCCTAGCTCATAGAGGTGACAACCTTGTTTTTCAACCGTAACCATTGCTACATTTCGTAGGGGATGGGTACCTGTCACGTCTTGGTAAAGGCAGTGTCCCATCACTGACTCCATCTCTCTTCTGGTCAACGCCAAGAAGCGCCCCGGCTGAGTATAAAGCACATCGGCTAGGCGTTAATCAGGTCGGCTAAAGAGGTTTGCTTGACGTACCACCTCGGCATTCATCCCAAGGTGATATTTTAGGCCTTAGCTGTGGGGTCAAGGTCCGTTGGGCCACTATTGGGCCTTCGCTGGTGGATCACTGTACCTTTCTTTGGGCTCGGATTCAACACTAGTCCCTCAAATCCGAAGGAATCATTCATGGTCATGTAGGATTTGCCATGATTTCACAGCATTAACTTTTTAGGGAGTCAATAATGAAACTCCTTATTTAAGGTTCGGATCCATATTATAGCCGATCTTCTACCTCGAATTTTCCCTCCTAAATGGGGCCGGGATCGTACTAGCGCGTTTCTTAGGCGGCGCATTTAATTCAGAGGGGCTATTGGTATCTATTTCCAAGAAATATATATATATAATGGGAGGGGAGTAGCATTTCGCAGCGCGTGGTATTCACTGTGGTAGCTGAGCGGTTTTGTCCCTCCCTTTAACGGCTGGCTCTTTGATTAGCCAATTCTCCAAGAAGCATGGGTTAACCACATTAATCATACGGCTCACAAAAATTAAGGAATCTAGATCGTTGGGATCCCTATAAATCCTTCTTCATTTTATTATTTCCCCTTTTACCACTTTTTAAGAGTCTTTGCAGCAATACTCTGGCAAAAGCTTGTTCCGTTTTTCTCTTTCCTGCAAGTTTCGAGTCTTCTCCTCAAGGGCTTTCTACCCAGCGTCCGCCTTTACTGTTCCACAGTTTCTTTACCGGCGAGTTCTTCATTCCCAGTGCACAATTTCAAGCATTTGTCATCTGAAGGTAAACATCTTGGTTTCTGTATATGCGAGACTTTTCTATTTTTAGTTTCTCATTGTAGGTTTGAAAATTTTGTTTTTGCACCTTATTTTTCTTTCGTTGAGTCTAACCCACCTTTAAAACAAAAGAAAAAATGGAAAGAGTTGGGGGAACGGGTTCACAGGAAATGTTAGCAATGGCGGTTCCCGTCAGAGGTTTCTGCCCCATCTCTTTATCGGTTTTTAGTTCCCGCTTCTTTAGGAAGCAGATTAAGAGGAGAAATAGGAAAAATAGTAGCATAATCTATTTGAGTGATTCTGACAGCGAAGATGATAAACATAAAACTTACATGTCCCATCTGTCATCCGAGGAGGAGGCATCTTTAGCAGAGCTTCGGAGCAAACGAGACAGGGATCTGAGTAGAGAAGAGGCGTCCGGCTCTTCTTCTGGTCACCAGGACCTTGGCTTAATCGTTAGAGCACCGTTTAGGGCACATAGGGAAGAATTGGGTTTGTCTGCATAGGAGGTTGCCCAAGTAGAGGAGTGGGTTGACCAGGTTAACAAGGTTTCGGGCAAAGTTGATAAGTGTATTTTATACACTTATTTACATGCTAAAATTATGATATTATATTATCATTTTATAATAAATGTTACTGATTTCTTTGTTATTTGTTAGTATTTCAGATTTTACCTCAAAGTTGTGAGAATGTAGACCAATTCGATGACAAAAAGGACTAAAATGTGCAAAATGCAAGTTGATGAAGCCAACTGAAGATCAAATAGGAGCTAAATTGGAAGAATGGAGAAGTTTGAGGGTTGAATTGAAGATATTGGAAGATGAAAGGAGATAAGTGAAGAAAATCAAAAGTTCATGGGCTAAATTGATCAAATCAGAAGATGAAGGACTTGCTATGCAATTAAAATATGAAGACCAACTTACAGAAAAAAGATAAAATTTTACAAAAGTCATTTAACCACGCGATTGCTGGAAGAAGAGTTGCACAATCACGCCTTTGAATTAAATCATGCAAAACTGGAATTGGCCAACGCGCGTGATCGCAGTCTCTTAAACCATGCAGTCACGTGGCTATTCAACTAGGTTGTAATTAGGCTTGAATCACGAATTTTTGTCAGAATTTCTCCTAATTAACCTAGATTTCATCCTCACATATACTCATCATATTGCACGAATTTGGGGTTACTCAATCATCATATTTCATACCACAACTCTATCAAGTTCTTAGGAGAAAGATTGAAGATTCATGCAACAAGAAGAATAATTTCTCCATCCTGGTTATGAATTCTACAAATTTTTGTTTTTATTCATCTTCAATTATGATTCTAGGCTAATTTCTTTGTGTTAGAATCGTTGATGGAACTTTAATTTCCAGATTTTATATTTTGATTATTGTTTAATTAAATACAATTTATTGGTTTTGAGCAATTAATTTTGAGTTTTATTTTTCTACAATTACTTGATTACTAATTGTATGAGTATTGTGATGTTTTCTTAAGTTCGAAAGATTAGGAATTCATTAGACATGTTTTAATTTCC
This sequence comes from Ligustrum vulgare, assembly GCA_963555705.1. Taxonomy (NCBI): domain Eukaryota; kingdom Viridiplantae; phylum Streptophyta; class Magnoliopsida; order Lamiales; family Oleaceae; genus Ligustrum; species Ligustrum vulgare. Next base: position 32,992,300 of record OY743168.1, on the reverse strand, counting down.
ATAAAGTCTGATAGAGGATAAAATTATACCCGTATGCTATATATTATCTTCAAGTTCTCATGAAACTTTAATGCTTTTCTATGTATTCGTATTCGTCAGAGAAATATAGACGGGTCACATATAGAAATAAGATTTAATTCTTGTGGTGCAAGGTGCTATTGATGCGAACTTCAATCATTCAAAAATGCAAGAACTATCTAAAAATAAATGTAAAGCTTTAAATAAAGAAAAATAAATCAAAGGAATAGAAAATTGGGTTGCCTCCCAATAAGTGCTCCATTTATAGTCTAAAGCTCAACTTTTGAAGTTAATCACTCTGCAAGTGTGATGTTGAGTGTGGACTTTGTTATTGGAAAGTCCTCGACATAATGTTTGACTCGTTGATCATTTACCTTGAAGTTACCCTTAGGTGGGTGATGAATTTCAACTGTTCCATAAAGGAGAACTTTTACAATTGTGAAAGGTCCTAATCACTTGGATTTCAATTTTCCTGAAAAAAACTGAAGTCGCCAGTTATAAAGCAACACTTGATCGCCGACTTGAAAACTTCTTCTATTGATTCTATTGTCATGCCATTGTTTGGATTTTTGTTTGTAGATTAGAGCATTTTCATAGGCATCTTGTCGAAACTCATTGAGCTCATTCAATTGTAGAAGCCTCGTTTCACCAACTTTCTCCAAAGGACCAAATCCATGTATAAGTGTTTGAGAGCCCAATAGGCCTTATTTTCCAGCTCAACAGGAAGATGGCAAGCTTTTCCAAATACCAAGCGGTATGGAGACATTCCAATTGGTGTTTTAAAAGTTGTTTTATATGTCCAAAGTGCATCATCAAGCTTTTTAGACCAATCTGTTCGAGATGAGTTCGTAGTTAATTCAAGAATTCTCTTTAACTGTCTATTAGATGTCTCCACCTGCCCACATATTTGTGGATGATATGGGGTAGCTACACAGTGTTGAACTCCATAGTTTCTCTACACTACCTTGAAAGCAGAATTGCAAGAATGAGTTCCACTATCACTGATTATTGCTCTAAGTGTCCCATACCTATTGAAAACATTTTTCTTGATAAAACTAATTACTACTTTAGCATCATTAGTTGGAAATGCTTGTGCCTCTACCCATTTGGAAACATAGTTAACTTCCACTAATATATATTTGTTCGAGTATGATGATGGGAATGGTCCCATGAAGAGTACCACCCTGAAAATTTCGTGCTTTAAATTTATATAAATTAGAAGATTTGATTTAAGTATTCTATTTTAAGTAGTCAATATTATATTTCGGTGATGGGAGAGCGATAAAATTTTTAGAAAAAGGGCAATAAATTTCCTTAACCATGATTTTGGGGAATCAAATTGGCATAAAATGAAGTTATGGATATTATCTGGACTCAATTAGACATAATTTTATAAGAAGAGATTAAGCTAAAAAATTGGGAAAAACCTAGATTAATTTACAGAATTGTCATTGTTAAGAGCCCAACTATGAGACCTTGGTAAATAACGTGTATTCATCCATTACCAATGCATGTCAAACCACCTTATAGAACACCACGAGGTGAACGTATTGGTATCAATTTTGAGTGCATTTGAGGTTTGGAGTTACCTTAAAAATTGAGCCAAACCTGCTTACATAGAATGCTAAAAACCTTAAAAATGTGATTGAGTGTGGAACCCTGTCGAGCAGCCAACTCTGGACGAGCGGTATGAACTGTGTAGTGATCGATCTTGTTTGCATGTGTGACCGTTACAAAGCTTGTAGTGTGAAATTTCCAAAAGTATAAAGAGTGAGCAAAATGGACGTCGTTTCAACCTCCAAATATTGGTCCAAAAGTGGTCACTTGAGATAGAAAATTTTGGAAATTTATCATTATTATATTGGATGGGTGGGAAACTTGTCCCAGAATAATTATTAGTATTTAGAACCTATTTGGCTAAGCTTGTTAATTCCATAATATAAGTGTGATAAATATGCGTATTAATAATCGTTGAAATAATACGAAAACAACATAAATCATTAAATAACCCGGAATTTGACAAATAACCTGGATAGAAAAACTTGAATTCAAAGTCCAGCTCTAATACCAGATGATAAGGTTCGAAGCGCGGAAGAAACGCCCAAAAGTTCCGAACCCAGGTTGTGGTTGGACGGATGAATCATGACCCGATATTCACGACGCGATGGCTCGACGATGCGGAATAAAGAATCACGACTTTCGAAACGTCACAAATAATTGCCCAATCTCCTTGATAAATTTCTGATTTTGAACGCCACAAATATTCACAATAAATATTTGATAAGTTCAGTATTTGAACGCCACAAGAAATATTCTTGATAAGTTCGAAAAACATAGGAATCCACCTATAACTTTTATTGAATCATCAATAAAAACTGTTTATATCAAAATCAAAGTCTGAATTACAATGAACGGAAAAAGCGTATAAATAAGCAAAATAAAACCCTAGCCGCTAATTTACTCAAAATAGAATTTTAATTAGACTAAAATTCTAAAATACGCAAACAAATAATTAAAAAACAAAATTTAACCTAAAAATAAGCAAGATTTTCTAGCTCATCTACCTCTTCAAATTTTTTTCTTTCAATTTCAACCACATCTTCTATCTCCACTTTCGTATCATCATGTTCGCACACTACCTCATCACTATCCAAATGTGGATCTACCAATTCAAAACCCAAATTTTGAACTTCTACCCCAACTTCCAATTCATTCCTCTCATCATCAACAATTTCATTCTTAATCATTTCCTCGCTACCCAACTCCACCTTCTCCTCATCAAATTTTGGAGTTTGTTTATTTGTTTTTAATTTCAACTCTCCCTCCTTCTTATCAATATCCTTATCCCCTGATGCCTCCTATTATACCACTTTTCACTCTCCTTCCTTACCCTCCGTGAATCTTCTAGTGCTTCTTCTAATGTCAACCCATACAGTGCGCATGTTTCCCCTTTCTTAAGGAATTTGTATATGTGCATACTCTTATCATAAACAGCCTCCCTCCTACGCCTCCAAGATTTTCCCAATAAAATATGATAAGATTTTAATAGCACTACATCACACCATACATCCTCACTATACACTCCCTGGGTGATAGGCACTAGAACTTGTTTGGTTACTTTGAACTCCCAAACTCCCTCATCCACGACATCCTATAAGGTTTATAGTGTGGTTCTAGGGGCAATCCTAATTTTTCAACCACAGTGCTGCTAACAAAATTAGTAAATCACTTTCCATCAATCGACAAACTCCACCCCTTATGATCCACATAACATCTAGTTTGGAATAAAGAGTCTGGATCATAATCCATTCCTTATGTGGCGTTAAAAGAAATTCAAGAATGAAGAGGATTTAGACATCAAATAGCAGGAACAAATTTTATTGCTGGCTTGAAAGGAAACGAATATCAAGAATTTAAGGAAATTCAAGAAAGTGATTCTTGAATGAACTTTTTTTTTTAATTTTGGATGAATTTTTGGAATAAAATAGATAAAAAAATAATTTTTTTTTATAAATCCGAAAATTCAACAACGCACACGACAAAACAAACGGAACTTAATTCGGATAAGAATTAAGCAAAACAAACACTTTTGAAATTTTTTTGGAACGATTTTCTGGATTAAAGACTCAACAAACTTAATAACAGGAAGAACGCAAAAAAAAACTGAAAACAAAACACTCAACAAGATATTGATGATTTTTATGGGACTCGATGATAAACATAAAAATCAAACTTGATAGAAAAACTTGAATTCAGAGTTCAGCTCTGATACCAAATGATAAGGTTCAAAGCGCGGAAGAAACACCAGAAAGTTCCGAACTCAGGTTGTGGTTTGACGGATGAATCATGACCCGATATTCACGACGCGATGGCTCGACGATGCGGAATAAAGAACCACGACTTTCGAAACGTCACAAAGAATTGCCCAATCTCCTTGATAAATTTCTGATTTTGAACGCCACAAATATTCACAATAAATATTTGATAAGTTCGGTATTTGAACGCCACAGGAAATATTCTTGATAAGTTCGAAAAACATAGGAACCCACCTATAACTTTTATTGAATCATCAATAAAAATTGTTTATATCAAAATCAAAGTCTGAATTACAATGAACGGAAAAAGCGTATAAATAAGCAAAATAAAACCCTAGCCGCTAATTTACTCAAAATAGAATTTTAATTAGACTAAAATTCTAAAATAGGCAAAAAAATAATTAAAAAACAAAATTTAACCTAAAAAGTAAAAATACGAGAAAACCCTAATTTCCGTCTGCGTAATTGACTTGCTATTTTGAAGCCCCAAATGATGGAATTTGGCCATAAAATCAGTCGGCTCAAGGGCTTTGGCCCATGAGTTTTGCTTAGTGTCCCATTTCTACTCGAAAAACACATATTATGCATCTAATTCAAACATGGTTGACTGGTTTGCACTTTTATTTGGCTTGAATATTTAACTTTTTCCGTCAAGCCTGCTATGACTCCGATTGTCGAGGGCCCGGAACACATCATACCCTCCTTCTTTACGATGATTCGTCCCGAATCATAGCTTTGTTCCTGTTGTTTCACTTCACCTCCTGGATCAAACGAAAAATTATTGCTTCCATGCCAGAGGGATGACCAATAGTATCCTGTAACTTGGGTTACATGAATGGATTGAAGTAAAAACTCCTGTGGGCATTGGTGGTGTTGCCCAAATTTCCAAGCACATTTAACATGCAAGACAAAATTAAATAAAGCGGGGAGGAAAATGTTAGGTTCATGAGGTACAAGGTATGGATCCTTGTATTCATGAATTATCACCGTCAATTGCTCCTTTTGAACCACGATGCCCTTCTCTTCCCCTCGTTCTCCTTTTACAACTTCTTGCTCACCCCCCCTCTATCTCTTTTCTCTCAAGCTCGGTTACTTCTTCTAACTCAAGATTTTCTAGCTCATCTACCTCTTCAAATTTTTTTCTTTCAATTTCAACCACATCTTCTATCTCCACTTTCGTATCATCATGTTCGCACACTACCTCATCACTATCCAAATGTGGATCTACCAATTCAAAACCCAAATTTTGAACTTCTACCCCAACTTCCAATTCATTCCTCTCATCATCAACAATTTCATTCTTAATCATTTCCTCGCTACCCAACTCCACCTTCTCCTCATCAAATTTTGGAGTTTGTTTATTTATTTTTAATTTCAACTCTCCCTCCTTCTTATCAATATCCTTATCCCCTGATGCCTCCTATTATACCACTTTTCACTCTCCTTCCTTACCCTCCGTGAATCTTCTAGTGCTTCTTCTAATGTCAACCCATACAGTGCGCATGTTTCCCCTTTCTTAAGGAATTTGTATATGTGCATACTCTTATCATAAACAGCCTCCCACCTACGCCTCCAAGATTTTCCCAATAAAATATGATAAGATTTTAATAGCACTACATCACACCATACATCCTCACTATACACTCCCTGGGTGATAGGCACTAGAACTTATTTGGTTACTTTGAACTCCCAAACTCCCTCATCCACGACATCCTATAAGGTTTATAGTGTGGTTCTAGGGGCAATCCTAATTTTTCAACCACGGTGCTACTAACAAAATTAGTAAATCACTTTCCATCAATCGCCAAACTCCACCCCTTATGATCCACATAACATCTAGTTTGGAATAAAGAGTCTGGATCATAATCCATTCCTTATGTGGCGTTAAAAGAAATTCAAGAATGAAGAGGATTTAGACATCAAATAGCAGGAACGAATTTTATTGCTGGCTTGAAAGGAAACGAATATCAAGAATTTAAGGATATTCAAGAAAGTGATTCTTGAATGAACTTTTTTTTTTTAATTTTGAATGAATTTTCGGAATAAAATAGATAAAAAAATAATTTTTTTTTATAAATCCGAAAATTTAACAACGCACACGACAAAACAAACGGAACTTAATTCGGATAAGAATTAAGCAAAACAAACACTTTTGAAATTTTTTTGGAACGATTTTCTGGATTAAAGACTCAACAAACTTAATAACAGGAAGAACGCAAAAAAAACTGAAAACAAAACACTCAACAAGATATTGATGATTTTTATGGGACTCGATGATAAACATAAAAATCAAACTGGATAGAAAAACTTGAATTCAGAGTCCAGTTCTGATACCAAATGATAAGGTTCAAAGCGCGGAAGAAACACCGGAAAGTTCCGAACTCAGGTTGTGGTTTGACGGATGAATCATGACCCGATATTCACGACGCGATGGCTCGACGATGCGGAATAAAGAACCATGACTTTCGAAACGTCACAAAGAATTGCCCAATCTCCTTGATAAATTTCTGATTTTGAACGCCACAAATATTCACAATAAATATTTGATAAGTTCGGTATTTGAACGCCACAAGAAATATTCTTGATAAGTTCGAAAAACATAGGAACCCACCTATAACTTTTATTGAATCATCAATAAAAACTGTTTATATCAAAATCAAAGTCTGAATTACAATGAACGGAAAAAGCGTATAAATAAGCAAAATAAAACCCTAGCCGCTAATTTACTCAAAATAGAATTTTAATTAGACTAAAATTCTAAAATAGGCAAACAAATAATTAAAAAACAAAATTTAACATAAAAATACGAGAAAACCCTAATTTCCGTCTGCGTAATTGACTTGCTATTTTGAAGCCCCAAATGATGGAATTTGGCCATAAAACCAGTCGGCTCAAGGGCTTTGGCCCATGAGTTTTGCTTAATGGCCCATTTCTACTCGAAAAACACATATTATGCATCTAATTCAGACATGGTTGACTGGATTGCACTTTTATTTGGCTTGAATATTTAACTTTTTCCGTCAAGCCTGCGATAACTCTGATTGTCGAGGGCGCGGAACACATCACTTAATCTCCTTCAGCATATTGTCCGCGTGACAGAGTGCAGTCTCAGCGTCCTTTTTGTCCCGCTGCGCCTCCTCCACTGAAGACTCCACCTCGTCAATATGGGCTAGCGCCCTAGCGTTCATAGCTTTGGCAGCAACCAGCTTCCGGGACGGAGTAGCACTGGAAGAGAAGGCAGACCAGCCCTCTATCCAAAATTGCTCAGTGACTAAGGCAGCCCTGGCTGGAGGAGAACTGGGGGAGTGAAACAAGGAAGGACTGAAAGTAACATCTCTGGGAAGAACACTGGCTTTAATCTGTTTGAGCTCTTCTACCCCCTCAGGTATCACTTCGTAAGCCAAGTCTGGGATAGACACAGAAGGCTCGTCCTCCAAGTCTTGAGCCTCTGGTGGCGGAGGCGCGGAGGTGGTTTCCTTGCCCCTTCTGAGCCTCTTCAAAGGGGCGGGTTCCTCCTCGGGTATGTGCTTAGAGATATCCTCGGATAAGGGAGATGGTACAGAGACATTCTTAGACTCCCTCTCCCTCTTAGAGCCACCCCTATCCGACCTTTTTACCTTCCCTGTTGCAGTAACCTTCTTAGGTTCAGCCCCTTTTTCCAAGTTAGGCTGTTGGGAACCCACCGGCAGCAGACTGGGTAGCGACAGCAATGCAGGAAGAGGACCCTCAAACACTTCCTTGGCCACCCCTATTTGCAAATTATCCAGTACTGTTTTCTGCCTCCTCTCAATCTCACTGCCTTGGCGAAGGGCAGGAGGGATCTTTTTGGCCATGAGACCCTTCAAGGAAATCTTCGAAAAGTCTTAGGAACCTAGCAAGAAAAGAAGGAGAATAAGGCCATGAATGATCAAGGCAAAAGATATGGAGACAGTAAGGAAACAAACTTAATCATAGCTCGCATAAGGCTGTGCTTGACAAAGAGCTTGTTCTGTTGGATGACCGTCTGGAAAGTGCCTCGGTAAGCAAATAATCTCCGTACTGCGGCTAAATCTGCATCAGACAGAAGGCAGGCAAAAGTGTCCCCTGCCATAAGCCAATAGTGTGTGAAAAAAGATAAAGAGAGATGAACAGAAATGAAAAGTGATTGACACACGACACTGAAAGACACAAAAGCAAATACAAGACTCACTAGGTGAGGAAAGAGTTCGGGGAACAGTGATTTTCGGACTAGGGTCCACAGGTGAACTCTGTCACTCCCCTGCAACCCAGAACCATTAGTTCCTCTAGTTCTTTATGGAAGTGGGATGACCAGTGATAATAGGAGGATATGAGCCTCTGGGAGACAAGTAGTACCAGTCCTTGACATCCGACTTTACATCCTTCTCCCTTCTAACGGATTTCTTCAAGGTATATAAGGTATGGATGATGTGCAGTGAGATGGGGTAGTCAGGATTGACATCTTGCCACACTAGCCAAGTACCCACGGCCTGCGTCCAGAAGTTAGGGGCCAACTGGTAGGGGCATAGATTGTAGCTCTTAAGCAATGCCCTGAAGAAGGGGTGCAAGGGTAGCCTCATCCCGCAGGATAGAGCATCATAACATACGGCCACCTGACCTGGGGGAGGGCTACAGGGTCGGAAAGAAGGCGTAGGGTGTACTAATCGAACCCCTTCCGGAATCCTAAACTTCGCCGAAGCTCCAGCCAAATTGACCCCCCGAATTTCCATGGCAATCTCGCTGCTTTCCCAAGATTTTGGGTTTGGATCAGGGTCTACATGATACCTTGACACTTTATTTACCAGGTCTACCCAACCTTCAACCTGGGCTATTTCCTCCTCAGAAAGGCCTAGCTCTTCCCTATGTGCCCTAAATGGGGCCCTAACAATTAAGTCGAGGCCCTGGTGACCGGAAGAAGAGCCCACTGCATCTCCTCTTTCCAAATCCCTGTCCCGCTTGCTTCAAAGCTCTCTCAAAAAAGTCTCCTCCTCGGATGATAGATGAGCCATGTAGTTCTGGTCCTTCTCTTCTTCACTGTCAGAATCATCCAAATAAATTATACCACTGCATTTCCTATTCCTCCTCCTAATCTGTTCCCTAAAGAAGCGGGAACTAAAAACCGATAAAGACAATGGGCAGAAACCTCTGACAAGAATTGACATTGCCAACAGTTCCTGTGAACCCGTTTCCCTAACTCTTTTGATTTTCATTCTTAAAGATGGGCCAGACTCATCAAAAAGAAAACAAAATGCAAAACAAAAATTTTCAAACCCACACTTGAAGATTAGAAATAAAAAAAGGGTTTTGCGCATATAAAGGAAAAGAAATTTACCTTCGAAAGACGAGTGTTCGAGATTGTGCACTTAAAACGAGGGACACGCCAATGAAAGCTGTTGAACGGTAAGGACGATTTGCTGTTGCAGAAAACCCTTGAAGAGAAGATACGAGACTTGCGAGGAAGAAAAAAGCAATACAACTTTCTAAGAGAGTGTTACTATAAAAATTCTGAGAAAACGGTAAAGGAAAAACAATGAGAAGAAGGAGGCTTTATAGGGCACCTAATGATCTAGAACCCTTGGTCTTTGAGCCACATGATTAATGCGGGTAACCCATGTCTCTTGGGGAAAGGGTTAATTAAAGCGCCAACTGTCGGGAAAAGGGCAAAGACCATTCAGTTACCACAGTGTGTGTCACGCGCGGAAAGATGTTACTTTCCATTCCCTTCGTATTCCTTGGGAACCAAAATCATTGCTAAATACGCCGCCTGAGAAGCATGCTAGTTCAATCCCAACCTTTGCTGAGGAGGGGGGGAGCAAGCCGGAGTAGGAGGTCGGCTTTACTCTGAATCCGAACTCCCCATAAAGAATGCAATTCCTAACCTTAAACTTACAGCGCTGCATAATGATTTCCAGTGGACAAGTGGCGAAATAATTACAAAATATTGAATATGACAAAACGGAAAAACTTGGGCAAAACTACAATTATATTGCTATCTAATTGAAGGACGCCACCAAAACAAAATTAGTGCTGTGAAACTATAACAAATTCGATCCGCCCATGAATGACCACATTGGATTTGAGGGACTAGTGTTGAGATCGTGCCCAAAATGTGGCATATTGAACCACCAGCGAAGGCCCATTGATGGCTCAATGGACTTAGGCCCATGATTAAAGTTTAGGATATCACCCTGGGGTCAATAGCCGAGGTGGAATAGCACCAAACTCCTTTAACCGAACTGATTTATGTCTAGCCGATGTGCTTTATGATCAGTCGAGGTGCTTACGGTGACGTCCCAGATGAAGGATGGGACAAGGGATGGAGTCAGAGATGTGACACTGCCTTTACCAAGAAGTGACAAGCGTCCATCCCCTACAAAAAGTAGTAATGATTACTGTCAAAAAGCAAGATTTCCTTCTCCAAAAGATAGGGCAAATACACGTGTAAAGTCCGCCATGTGTCACGATCCAAAACAACAAATTCCTCTATAAATAGAGCACTCCTCCCGCCTAGTAAAGGGTTAGCAATTTCATACTCTTAACTAAATATTTCATTTTCACTCCATTTTCCCTCTTTTACACACTTATACTTCCCGCACTCAACTTATATTTGCTTGAAATGAGCACTGACTTTGGCATCGGAGTGCAAATGGGTGTCACCTCGTCCCCCTTTGCAAATTGATCGTTTATTATAGGACGCAGCAGATCCACGTGTTCAAGAGGGATGAGCTGAGACGTGTTGGTTCAAGGTCCACCCGAATTTTGTGGTCAATAGGTACACTGGTCAACACTTGGTTTATAGCATTAAAATCAACCTAGTAGTGACAACTATTTGTAGCTTTGTCTAATGCATCAACCATTGATCCGAATTTTGGTCTCATACCTTCGAAGGAACTATGATTTTGAAAACCTAGGATTATATCAAAAGAGGAAGGGTTTTCTTTTTCACTATTCATCATCGGTCACACTGCTGGAATGCAACTAGCTCACATTTTTTTCAAACATTTATCATCAACGTTACATTTACATTTTCATTATGTCCTTGGAAAACTCCAATCTTTCTCGATAGAGATGATAAGGTCAAATCCGAACCACATGTACAATCCTAACAATCATGCGCCCACCGATACGCGACAAGCACCTTTTGAGCAAGTCTAATCAACGATGTTGATTTCAACATTTCTATATGTATTTTTTAATATTTGTTTTCATTCGGTACAAGAACATATGCACAAGTACATATACGTAATATTGTAAATTTTGTTTCATGTTTTTTTTTAACCAAATTAGGATTGCATTAGAGTAATGATGGTACATATATACCTGTGGTACCACCACATGGAGCAGTGGACTGATATTGCAACAGGAAAGGTATACTAATACAGAACGTGTTGGTGATAGTGAATTTCAATTTGTTTTACGTTCGCAACTGTTGGATGGGAATGTTCGATATACAACAGTAATATGTTAAGTACCACATTGGAAGATCCACACAATGAATTTCCTTTCCAATTTGGAACAAATATTATCTCGTGGATTCTGGATTTGCATACAAAAAAGGTTTCCTAGGACTGTCAAATGTGCGATATAATATGCAAGAGTTCAATATAGCTTCAAATGCAACGGGTGTCAATATAGCTTCAAATGCAACGGGTGTCGAAATACAAATTTACAGACCAAATACCTATAGTATGGACCCCTGATTTGTTGTTACAATGATGCTCGACTATATTCCAATGGAGCCAACTAACTCTATACATGATCAGGCACGTCATATGCATCAACAATCAATGCTAGATAGACATGAATGTGATCAATTTCTGAGACCAATTATGAACATCATATGCGACTTTTAGTTGTGATGTGAAATTGTTGAGTTCGTATGTGACATTAAAACAATATATGTTTTTTGCATTATCATAAGTAACTGGTTTACTATGATAGTCTAGATCACTTTGTTGTTTAGTTTTATACTGGATGGCGTAAAATGAGAATTTATAATTAAAGGGGTAAAACTAGAAATTTACACATGTCATCATTGAAATACTCTTCTGACGGGTCTACTTGTTCTTGTTCATTGTTGAAAGAAATCAATTGGCCACATTCTATATAAACAAATTAATCTTTCCAAAAAGGTTCAATTTCAACCTTAGGAGCCCCTAGAGCCCTGCTCTATGAATTTGTAGATAATGTAAATCGCTGGATGTGCCTTAATGGATCAGGGCTCAGATCTTTTTGTTTAACTGTGCTTGCAATGAGCTTCATCTATACCTTTGGTACGACTCGAACTCCCAACTCTGAGATTTTCTCACTCTCACCTTTCAACCAACTGAGATATGCCTCAGGGGCAACAAATTAATCTTTTAGAACATCGGTTTTAGTAACTAAATACCAGTGAAAAGGCTAGAAAAGAAAATATGCAAATATTTCTATCACCCAGGCCAATATTGAAATATTATCGATTATAAGTTCTTATCATTTGATAATCAATTTGTATAATTCCTCTTATTATGGTCTAAAATAATTTGATCTATAACCTTTTATCATTAATATGATTCTGCAGCACAACCACGCCGGTATCAACTTCCACCACTACACCTTCCACCAACCTTCCCCGTGGCAGTTCCCCGATCACCACAACTCCTTCCAACGGCATACTAGGTGGTGGTAGCAATTGCTTAGGCCCTTCTTGTTGGGAACCTGGGTTGCTCTACTCACAAAAATTGATTTCTTGTGATAGATCATCCCGTTACAGGATTTTCTGTTCTATGTATTCAACTTGGAATAAATAATTTCGTGCACACAAAAGGAAAGAGATATTACCCTTGTAGCGTGCTTTACAATAATCTCTTTTCGCTGCTTCTTGATTTCACCAAAGCTTCAAACCCTCAAGCTTTCCTCGGTGTTCTCCAATGGCAGTTGTACAGGTGTGTGGTCACCTTTCTCAAGATCTAGGTTAAACTAGGATTAGGGTTTCTTTGTAAAGAGGAAACACACACTACACACTTTAGTGTGTGTCTCGCCACTTTTTCAATTAGGTTAAGAAAAATAGTCTTGGGAGACTATTTGTAATATCTTTACACTCCAAAACCCTACCAGGCCTAGTACCATAACCCAGGCCCATTTCTGCACAACCCAATACAGGTAATAAGCATGTATAAACCCATTATAGTGAAGCCACCGAGGGAACCTGATCGGACCCAATTAAACTAAGCTCCAATAAATTAATTATGACCCGATCAACTCTTGATCAGTCAAAATTAATTTATTAATCACGTTCTATTCCACTAAAAGAACGAGATTGCACTCTTAGTAGAATTGAAATTACTGAAACAATTAATCAATAATTATATCCTCTGACTTATCGTTCTTACATGTTACCCCCGTCGATCAACTCGAATATTCGGAGCAAGTTAAAATGACCAAAATGCCCTTCTTCGAATATTCATAAATTCTCAACTCTCATCTTCTATCTGACAGTTCGATGCGATCCCATCACATCATACAATTCAACAGTCACTGTAGAATTACTGAGCTCAGATTCAACTGTCCACTAGAAGAACCAGTGAGATTATGATCATACCTAAAAGGTGACGGATTCCATAATACGAATATATGTTCCTCGTTAGTTCACTTTAATTCCCAAAGTACCGAGATATTGATCAGCAATTGATCTCACCCATTGATACCTCAAAGAACTTCAAGTTAGTAATCGAAGTCCATTATCCTATTAGGATTAAGGTCCCACGTACGATAATCAAGTGAAATTAAATTTGTATGGTCAATGTCACAAATTAATTTCACGTGGTCCCGTCCAATACGTTCCAAACGTACTCTCAATTTTATTACCAAAGTCAAAGATAGACTTTAATAAAATCGAGACGATCTTATCAAAATAAATTGTCCATATTTATTTACTGATCGTGAACATTAATTTTAGATCGAATCACAAATTGAATCTTTCTGTATTTAACAACTTAAACACTCAATTTGTAATATCAAATCGACCCGTGGACAAACGCAACTTCATATTAATACAATCAATTAATATTTTATTTTAAATGTCGTGAATTATACTCTATGGGCATATATAATTCCAACAATCTCCCACTTGCCCTTATAGTATACATGAAACATCGAATCATCCATCTTCTCAACATCATCATTACATTAATGATTATGTTCTCAACCAAGATGATAACTCATTTCGATGTGAGTCACGGTTGTATAACAAACAATCCAAGATTGTGTTATACCCAACCAAGTAACCACATTATCTCCCAGTTATATTCCAATTTTGACGACTCTCGAGAGTCCTAGTCAAATCAGATCTTAATTAGTTTTAATCCATCAGATCACAAGCTGAATATATAAGCAAATATTTACTCGTTTTTCGAAAACGCTTCAGTATATACTTTACCTCTATTCAATGATCTGATCCTGGATCAAACTAATAATCATCAACAATATCCCCAGCATAAGATATGACCTATCTAGTGCAAAGTAAGGCTTCCTATAGCCGGAGCATAAGGAACCTTCTCTATCTTACCATGAGTTTTAGGAGAATACTCATAAGATAGATAAAGTCCACAAAGAACATTATTCCTTTCAAGACTTCAATATTGCATATGTAGATAGTATCTTATTATTACATGAAACTTGAGACTTTCTATTTCATTTTTCTCCCACTCCGAAAAGTACGGATGTCTAGAAAAAATAGACAGTCATCTACAAGTCCTTCAAGTCTAATTGCTGGTGCCAATTACTATTTAATGAAAATACTCTCACACATTAGTAGAGTGTCATTCAAATAAATAGTCGCGAAAACTGTCTCATCTTTCTGATACATGAGTATACTTAAGATAAATCAAGATTTTGATCAAGAACATGTATCACAATCGTTCGATCAAATTCTATGTTCTATATCTTGAACAAATACCCAAATCCAAAGTTGGAAACTTGTAAGTCATGAACTTTACTTTCATGGTCTTTAGTATGAACTCATCAGGTTAAACTTTGTAAATGATTTCCTCAAGATGCATTCAAGAAACAACTTCTTGACATCCATCTGTCGTACCTCATTTTCATAATGAACGACAATGGATAAAAGATCCAGGTAAGCTTTCACATGGCAATTGGCGAGAAGGGTTTCACAAACCCACAGCCATGAGCCTTGCGTTGAAGGCATCAACCTTCTCATCTACCATTCTCCTATCATCTTAAAAATCATCACACCCTATAGGTTTGACCCTATTAGGTGTGTTTACAAATATCCAAACCCTAGTGTAGTACAAGGAATCCAATTCCGAGTTCTCGTTCACCTTCCATGATTTCAATTCCATAACTTTTACCACTTCCCTAAATGAGGAGTCCTTCTCTTATTTCAGTAGAGACTGTCTAAAAAGACTCTCCGTAGAATAAGCGTCAAGAAGGTGGTCTTACAACCCTCCCACTCCAATTAGTCACTGGAAGTGTATTTCCATTATGTCCAAACAGAGTCCCTTCCTCTCCTCCCACTACTTGGTTATATCCCTAATTGGGATCAACCTCTTCACTACCTCTTTATGAACATAAAGAAGAGGCAGAACAGTGAGAGCAACTTCAACTACAACCTTTGGTTTTTCCCTGTCCATTGGGTTCACCAGGCAAAAATAGTGGTTGAACCACTTGCCTATTTCTCCCACTAGGATCAGCAACCATCGGTTCCGTAGGAAGTCCCAAATCATCAAGATTAATTCTATGCGAAAACCTGGAATCAAGTTGTTTGAACCACGTTCTAACATCTTATCCAATAGAATTTTACTTGTGGATTTGTATTCTTCTAAATGCCTTATCCTCTAAGAAAGTCACATTTGTTCTCAACAAATACTTTCTGGACCAGAGGACTATAGAAGAAATAATTTCTAGTTTCATTGTATACCTTATATATAATCAAACCTTCATTGTTGCCACCATCTCGTCAATCCTTCCTTTCAGCTTGTGTGCCAAAACTCCCCAAATCTGAATGTGGTATAGACTGGGCTTGCACCCATGCCACAACTCTAGGGGTATTTCAGGAAATGAATTAATGGTACTAGGCTATGAAGAAACCTGACTATTTCTGGTGTACATTCCCAAATTAAACTAGTAATGAGGATAACTCATCATTGATTTGGTATTACCTTGTTCTCCTTTTCGATAAATGGTTCCTAAACTCATATGAGAGATACACAAACTTCGATCAAATAGAAGTATCTCGATTCTCTTAATTACTTCTCAACTTCTGTCCAAAATTCTAGAATTTCTTCAACATTTCGGATTAATGAGATATTAAGTATGTAATCGAGATCTGGAGTGATCATCAATAACAGTGATGAATTACTCGTACTCTCTCATATCTTGAGCACAAAAGAATCCATTCATATCGAAGTGTATTAATCCTCAAACTCTTAAGTCCATATAATGTATAAGGACTCTTGGTTATATAATCCTCTAAACAAGATTTAGAAAAATAGTATAGATTCCACCTCAGATCCTTTTGAGGTCCATCCCTTACAAGTATTAAAATCGAGTTTTGGATAAGTGTAACCAAGCCTAAGATCTTAATCATTTTACCCTCTAAATAAAATTCAAAAGCCCACATAGATTCCACCTCCAAAATACTTAGAGGTTATCTTTACTAGTCTTTCAATCTTATTTAGATAAATATGATTATCTTAAGATCTTATCAAAGAGTTCATTAATACAAGGAATCATCTATCCCTTATCATTTGTAGTAATATTACACTTAGAACCATTTACAAAGCCTTGAGATTGTTAATCATTTGTCTCGCAATAATAAGAGCATTATTTAACTTAATTCCAACTAATAACTGGAGATTAAGTGCTAAATAATTCGGCTCAAATAATAAAGAGACAAAATAACAATCAAATTGTTTCACAAACATAAAAGCCCAAAGGCTCTTTCCATATTACCGTACCCGTGCTTATCCTTATAGTATACTCTATCTCATTGTGTCATTTGGTCACCTAGGACCATATTGCAACAACTTGCAATGGTGGTTAGTTACTCTAGAATCTATAATCAAGATAGACTCAATTACTAACCATAACACAATGAATAGAGTCTTACTCCATTATAGAGTTTCCAGGAAAGGCTACTTCCTCATTAATCCTATCTTTGCTCAAAAGCAAAAAGGTTAGAGGGCCTACCATACTATCCGTTGCTTTAAAATAATCTCTTCATTACGAATAGCTTACATTGAACCTTTCAGGGACACGTTCATCCTGGTGAATATAGTCCACACTGAACCACAAGAGATCATCTTAAAAGATTTCTCAAGCATTATGTCACCTGAATCAATGTTTGCAAGTGGAACCTCCACCACGTTAAAGTGACCAATCAAGTTTTACCAAATGGTCTCTTATAAAAACGTGATCGGTTCATAAGTAGAGATATAATATAGCTTGATAGCATATTTTGTATAATTAAAATGTTCAAATTATCATAAATACCCTTCCATCGAGAAAATAAATATGGTATCCCATTTTGATGTTTTTATTGCAAAGTACTTGACATGAGAATCAAAACTATGCAATAAACCGTCTCATCAAAATAAAACCATTTTCATTGGAAGATTTATAATTATTTTGAACAAGGATCTTCTAGCACGAACAAATGTCATAAGTGGAAAGAATTATAACGAGACATATTACAGTTTTCGTAAATTAGTTGGTGATTTCTAAATATATAACTAGTTGTGGAAATACGACATTCAAATAAAATAAATGTATTAAACACGAGTTGCATAAATGATGAATACTTTTATATATGATGCATGAATAAAAAAATTATGCACAAGTAGACCCAAAACTACTATAATATGACGACAACCTAAAACCCCAAAATCTTAAACACATTTCTCTATAGGAGAAATAAATGTGATTTATGGCTAGGCTGGGACCCTCCCACTAAATTAAATATATCTAGCATCTCATGCAATATTTAATTTATAGTCGTTAAAATTTGGCCATCATTGACATCGTTTGGATATTCTATAGGAAGTCCCCACGATGTCATTGATTTAAGTGTCTAACCCCTATATTAATAATATTTCAAGTACCAAATTAATTATGTCACCTATAGGGTAATCATGATTAATTCACACTTAAAAAATTATCACCTAATTGGGCCCAATCTAGTAACCAAAACAGTGCAGCCCTCCTATAGGGAGACTAATTAGATTAGCACGAGGCATACACAAATTTTTACTAATGGGCTAATAGGGGAGGCCGTGGATTCAAAATATTTTGCACCCTCACTCACTTAATATTTTGAACTGTTGGGTTTTAATTTAATAATTACCAATCAATTTTAACTCTTAAAATCAATTTAATTATTAATAAATATATTTATTTTCTAATCTAACATTAAGAAAAGAAAATAAAATATAAAACAATGCATGACAGTATAGTACCTAGAGCGGTGTTTATGCGATCTACATGACATGTTATCTAATGACATTCATTCACAATTTAATTAAAGCATAAAATAAATGCGATAATAAAATAAATATGAACATAATTTATGGCCAAACCTAGACACAAAAATTACAAATTAATTAAAGATTACATTGAGCCACAACCCGGCCCAATTCTTCAATTTCCATTGCAAGTGTCCAGCCCATTACTCGAACTCTTCAAATAATAATAATCTGGCCCAAAATTAAACTGGTCCATTCTGCAATTTATAATTCAGTCCATCCGGCCCAAGAAGAAGTCACAGCCAGCCCATTAAGAACTCACAGCCGGCCCAATTGAAATTATTGGCCCAACTGAATTCACCCATCACTGTAAGGTTGTTGTGTAACCTCCAAACTGAGAACTCAAAAATTTCAGCCGTGATTTCAGCCACGATTTCAGCCGCTGCCTTCCGAAATGCCATCGTCGGAAAATGCCTGGAATCATGTCACGACGGTGCCAACCTCCGGGTGCCACCGCCGCCGCCAACATGGTGTAATACACCAACAATGGCAGTAGCGGCAGCACCACGGTTGGTGCTGCCGATCTTCCGCAGCGCTGCACAGGCAGCAGCGTCCACAGGTGCCGCTTCCCCCGCGAGATCACGATGCCAAGGACACCATGTTCAACCACCCGTCGCAACGGCATGACCCAGGTGCTGCGGATCGCTTGCAGCGACATATGTGGGTTCCACTACCGTCGCGATCGAGCCAAGATAGCAGCGCCAAAAGCGCCGCCATTGACTGCCGATCACAATGGTACACCCACGAGTCCCGCCGACTGCCTGCATGCCGTTCATGGTGGATTTTCAGAAATTGCAAGCCAAGTCCTTTATTTGTTGAGGAAGATGAAGTTGAGTCTACTTTTCGAAATTGCCTTGGAAGTCCTCCGATTTTTGCAAAAGAAGTCCTTCATTGAAACTGCATAATTGATCCCTCAATCCGAAACTGCAGATCTAGTCCTCGAATTTTATAATTACAATAGAAATAATACAAACCCTAATTCTATTGCAAAAATAAAAAATTCAAAAGGGAAAACATGGAATCGTAATCCACCCCTTTTGTTACAAGACTCGATAATACAAATACAAGATTTCACGACAAAAATCTAAGGCCATAAATTTGTTCAATAAAAAATATCATTCATTCAATAACAATTAAATCACATAATCCCTAACACCGCTCAACTAACACATGCATATACAAAATAATTTATTCCTAAATACACAAAACAGTATAAAAAACCTGACGCTCTGATACCAATTGTTGGGAACCTGGGTTGCTCTACTCACAAAAATTGATTTCTTGTGATAGATCATCCCGTTGCAGGATTTTCTGTTCTATGTATTCAACTTGGAATAAATAATTTCGTGCACACAAAAGGAAAGAGATATTACCCTTGTAGCGTGCTTTACAATAATCTCTTTTCGCTGCTTCTTGATTTCACCAAAGCTTCAAACCCTCAAGCTTTCCTCGGTGTTCTCCAATGGCAGTTGTACAGGTGTGTGGTCACCTTTCTCAAGATCTAGGTTAAACTAGGATTAGGGTTTCTTTGTAAAGAGGAAACACACTACACACTTTAGTGTGTGTCTCGCCACTTTTTCAATTAGGTTAAGAAAAATAGTCTTGGGAGACTATTTGTAATATCTTTACACTCCAAAACCCTACCAGGCCTAGTACCATAACCCAGGCCCATTTCTGCACAACCCAATACAGGTAATAAGCATGTATAAACCCATTATAGTGAAGCCACCGAGGGAACCTGATCGGACCCAATTAAACTAAGCTCCAATAAATTAATTATGACCCGATCAACTCTTGATCAGTCAAAATTAATTTATTAATCACGTTCTATTCCACTAAAAGAACGAGATTGCACTCTTAGTAGAATTGAAATTACTGAAACAATTAATCAATAATTATATCCTCTGACTTATCGTTCTTACATGTTACCCCCGTCGATCAACTCGAATATTCGGAGCAAGTTAAAATGACCAAAATGCCCTTCTTCGAATATTCATAAATTCTCAACTCTCATCTTCTATCTGACAGTTCGATGCGATCCCATCACATCATACAATTCAACAGTCACTGTAGAATTACTGAGCTCAGATTCAACTGTCCACTAGAAGAACCAGTGAGATTATGATCATACCTAAAAGGTGACGGATTCCATAATACGAATATATGTTCCTCGTTAGTTCACTTTAATTCCCAAAGTACCGAGATATTGATCAGCAATTGATCTCACCCATTGATACCTCAAAGAACTTCAAGTTAGTAATCGAAGTCCATTATCCTATTAGGATTAAGGTCCCACGTACGATAATCAAGTGAAATTAAATTTGTATGGTCAATGTCACAAATTAATTTCACGTGGTCCCGTCCAATACGTTCCAAACGTACTCTCAATTTTATTACCAAAGTCAAAGATAGACTTTAATAAAATCGAGACGATCTTATCAAAATAAATTGTCCATATTTATTTACTGATCGTGAACATTAATTTTAGATCGAATCACAAATTGAATCTTTCTGTATTTAACAACTTAAACACTCAATTTGTAATATCAAATCGACCCGTGGACAAACGCAACTTCATATTAATACAATCAATTAATATTTTATTTTAAATGTCGTGAATTATACTCTATGGGCATATATAATTCCAACACTTCTGGCATCAACTATTACATGAGTGATGCTGAGAGTTTGCTAAGAAAAAGCAGCCTCTTCCCTTCCATCATCATCCTCTTTTCAGGGCTAGTTTTCTGGCGGGCTTAAAGAAGATAGATAAGTGACTCCTCAATGGGAGGTGTTCGAGATCCATATCAGAAAGTGATAATGTGCAGAATTGAACGTGCATGTGATTCTATATTTTAAGACAACCTTAATTTTATTATCTTATGTAGCTATGGGTTTTAAATTTCCTTTCGAGTGTAGTTGCTATTTGCTATTCCACATATGCTTTATAATAAGTAACTGAAGGTCTGTTAATTAATCCTATGGTTTTTTTTAATTAATTCTTCTCAGTCCCAGACTCATATAATTATTCTACAAATCCTTTCTCCATTTTTTAATAACGGAAATCTGATATCATACCATTACCAGAAACTACACAAATCTAATTATATGGAATGATAGATAAAACTTACATGCCTCAGATCTGGAGATGAAAAAATGTAAAGTACCTTGAATTTGAAACACTTCACCAATAATATAAGCTCGTAATCCATCTTTAATGATGTGAAATCTCTCGGCACACGAACAACCATTTTCCTGTCAACTATTGTTGAGATGATCTTCAGTGCATTATGGAGATCCACGCAATCACTGAAATTCTTAATTATTAGCAATGTAGATCGAGCTGGAGCCGCAATTTATTTTGATTTATTTGGATTTTCTAAGTAAAATGTGTGGTTAAAAATTGGAGAGAGAAAATGTGTGTGGTTAAAAGTTGTTTGAAAAATTGTGTAATTTTTAATTTGGATTATAATGTAGACGCTGAACAAAGGCTAAATCTTCAACAAGCCTGCTGCGGTGGCACGCTGCCAGTGCTTACATGGTCGGCTGCGCTCACATGGTCACGGGGCAAGACGTTTTAGTGCTTGCACGGGGGCAAGGCTTTGATGCTTCTTCGTGGGTAAGGCTTTGATGCTTGCTTGTGGATAAGGCTTTGAGCATTTGCTCATGGGAAAGGGTTTGTGTGTTTACTCTTAGGTAAGGCTTTGATGCTTGCTTGTGAGCAAGGCTTTGATGCTTGCTTGTGAGCAAGGCTTTAATGCTTGCTTGTGGACAAGGCTTTGAGTACTTGCTTGAGGGCTAGGATTTAGCGTAGTCATTGTAGATGGAAAAAGACCTTTTATTTATTGGGGATAATGTCCTCGAACACTTATACACCCAGACACAACCTACCTAGTATAAGATTAAAGGTAGGCAGGCATGCCCGATTGTTGTAGAAGATGAAATAAAAAAAAGGAGATGGCAGAGACTAGGGCATGTAAACACGTGCAACCTATAAAATAATATGACTAGTAACTAATGGAGGGGAGCAGTAGGACTCGGTCTGACGTTGGATGATATGCCTCTAACAATTGTAACGTGACATTTTCTGGCTACAAATTGATCGCAGTTGATTATTCCAACACCGTTTCCTGTTGAAAACTTCATGACAAGGTGAAAGTTTGAGACAATTGCATTGATTTTATTGAGCAATGGGTGGCTACGGATAGCATTGCATGGAATGAGTGCTTGCACTACGTGGAAATTTGTGATTTCTGTTACCTACTTCGGGTTTGAACTAATTGTTAGAGAAAGTTCAGTGATACCTACGAGCATGATAACACTTCTCGTTTTAATGGGCTTGAGGCGACTTATTGATATCCCCATCTTTGTGAAGGCCTCCTGGGATAATATGTTAACTGCGCTCTCGTTGTCTATCAAGATCCTTCTTTCCTCAAAGTTGGCTATGATTATTATTATGACCATGGCGTTGTCATGAGGAGTGGTCACTCCTTTCATATCCTTCGACTCGAACATGATGTCCTCGAGAGTAACAGATTGAGGTCTTGGATGGCGTACAGCTTGCGCCCATTGTGTGAGTCTCCACACCAGGCTATCCCACCTATGATAATGTTTATTGTTCCTGCTATGGTTTTATTATTGCTCTCCGGGTTATGCTCGTTGAGCATGGTCATTCAACAGGCATTTTTTATTACCAACACGATTTTTTAAAATACCTTTTTATACCAAGGACTCTATCTCCTATTGTAGTGCATAGCAAGTCTCAGTGGGGATCTAATCCGACATTTTAACTCTTTCATGTCCTTGAATTCCATGAGGATGTTGGCCCTTTGGGCATTTAAACGTGTGAATTATGTAAAAGGGTCTTGACTCTGCGTGTCCCAAGCCAGATCATGCCTTGTACTTGTGTCATGTTTCCTTTCATGTTCGGGTGAGGATGAAGGCAACGAAAGTGATGTGTAGGTCAAGGATCTGAAGCCTTTCTTAGTTAAACCTTGTAATAAAATCACGGAAAGGCTCGTTTGGTCCTTGACTGAGCCTCATGAGGGATGTAGCTATTTTTTTATGAGCTTGTTGCTTGCGAAGAAAGTGGAGAACTTGTTGACAAGGTCTTCAAATGAGGGGATGGAATTGGGCTCCAAGGTAGATAAACAGTCCTTTGAAGCATTTGTCAATATTTGTGGAAATTCCTTGCACATCACCTGATCTAGGGTAACTTGTAGATTCATGACGTTGGTATACACGTTGAAGTGATTTACCGGGTAGGTCGTTCCATCATATTCTTTGATTCTGGGATATTTGAGCCTGTTTAGGAGTGGATATGCTAGAACTTCAAGTGTAAATGGTGTATTTAGCGTGAAGCCTAATGGAGCTTGAGCAAACTGACGCATCCTCACTGTTATTCCATCTTGGATGATTCTTACTGTAGCGCCCCGAGTTCTAAATACCCTGTTCACTACGTCATCATCTGATCTAACTTTTAAAATAATATTTTAGCAGACGAAATAACTGAAATTCATTTTGGCAACATTAAATAAACTGTAATGGTCGATAAAATTGAAAACATTTATGAAACAATTTGAAATAATAAATCGAGCCATTAATATTGTAAAGTAATTGACAACGTCATAATTTCTCAAATAACTGAAATTCTCAAAATTATCCAATGTTTGGAAATACAGAAATCGTTAAAGTAAGACTTTCAACAATTTAACGACTATTCCCACAATCATCCATCACTTGCCACCCTCTCCGAAATCTACAAATGTTGTTAAAAGTAGACATAAGCATTTCATAGAAATACGCAGTAGACTCATCGCCCATTAATTAATCTACAATATAATTGAACACATAAATGCAGGCTCTTTAGAAACATAGGGTGTGGATAGTCTCTTCTTGTGCATTAAAGCACGGGGCTTCTCTTTGAAAAATCATAGGCTCTTTAAAATCATCGGGTGTGGGTACTCTCGTCTCGTGCACTTAAGACACGTATGTTATGCATAAAATCATCATTTATCTTGCAAGATATTCTCTTCTTTCTTTCTCATGTATAAAGCAAGTAAGTTATGACAAGCATAACAACATAATTATTTCCGAAGAAATACATTCTCGTCTCTTTTCATAAAAATGACTTTCACATAAGTCACATAACATACACATTCACATGCGATCATAATTTAAATCAATTAATAGGGGCGAGTCTATCTTAAACTTGACGAGTGCAATGTTGAGCGGGAAATGACTTCAATTCTTTAATTCTCCGTACGCTTCGTCTAGCCAATTAGAAAAATAAGTTAAATTAGTCTTTTGAAATTTATAGTTTAAAATTGACAAATTATAAATTGGGGATTGAAATTGATGATTTTGAAAGTTGAGGGACTAAAATGAGTAGTTTGAAAGTTGAGGGACTAAAATGAATACTTTGAAAGTTGAGGGACTAAAACGAGTAGTTTGAAAGTTGAGGGACTAAACTGAGTAGTTTGAAACTTGAGGAACTAAAATGAGTAGTTTGAAAGTTGTGGGACTAAAATGAATACTTTTCAAAAATTGAGTTGAAACTCAAAACGAATATTAAACTATAGGGCTGAAATAATATATTTTAAAAATGGAGCAGTTGATTAAAATCATTTAAGACTTGAGGACTGAAATGATATAAATCAGTCCCTATAGTTTTAAAACTTATAATTTCAAAATGATGATGATGATGGTTTGTGATTCTGGCTGTGGTGGCGTTGTGGTGTTTCGATGGTGGATTGATGATGATGGCTACGGTGGAAGGCAGTAGGCAGTAGTGGTGGTTCTTGGCCGGTTGAAGGTTGTGCAGTGCTGAAGATGAGCTTGGGGTTGCTGGAGGGATTGTCTGAAGAATGGGGTTGTGCTGAGAGTGAGGGTCTGATGAGGGAGTGGGGGTTGATGAGAGATGGGTTGATGAAGTAGGGCTAGGGTATGGTATGTGATTGATGTGATAGGTGGGAGTTGGTGGTGTGAAGACCTAGACAAGCAATGCACGTAGTTCGGGGAAAATTCGCACGCGAAATCAACTGGGTCGGAAGAATGAAACTGATAAAATGAGATCGATGAACCTTGGAATTTAAAATGATTTTGAAAATAATAATTTAAATAAATAATTAAAATAATAAAATTTTGGAAATTCGAAATTTAATTAAAATCGAATTGACTCGATATTTCTCGACTTGGCTAGACGAACGCGTCGCGACGTTAACGTAAAAATGGGTGAGATCGTAGCGGCACGTTTTTCGAAACTTTGAAATAATTATTAAATTGCGTAAAAATTCTCGGTCGCTACAACCTTACCCCCTTAAAATAATTTCGTCCTCGAAATTAAACTTACTCGATCTATGATTTCTGGATACTTGGCTAGGATCTCCTCTTCATTTCCCAAGTAACTTCATTACTATTGTGTCTACCCCACTGGACTTTGACTAAAGGAATTTCTTTGTTTCTTAAGATATTGACTTTTCTTCTCTACTATGCACATAGATGCCTCTTCATAAGTCAAGTCTTTCTGAACTGCAAGAGACTAATAATTCACCACATGACTATGATCATGAACATACTTTCTCAATAGAGAAACATGAAAAACATTATGAACAGCTGCAAGTTCTGGTGGCAAAGCCAACAATAAGCCACATTATCCACTTCTCTCGTATTTCAAATGGTCCAATGAAACGAGACCTTAATTTCCCTTTATTGCCGAAACGAAAAGTACCCTTCATAGGAGCTACTTTCAAGAACACTTTTTCTCTAATCTCAAACATTAAGTCTTTCATTCTTTGATCGGCATAGCTTTTCTGTCTGTCTTGGGCAGTTTTAATCCGTAATCTGATCTTCTCGATAGCCTACACTGTTTTCTCAATTAATTCTGGACCCAATAATTTCCTCTCGCCAATTTTATCCCAATAGATTGGCGATCGACATCTTCACCTATACTGTGCTTCGTATGGTAACATATCAATGATAGCCCGAAAACTGTTTGTTGTAGGAAAACTCTACTAATGGAAAATGTGTCTCTCAATTACCATTTGGGTCTAGAACACATGCCTTAATCATATCTTCCAATGTCTGAATCTGGAGGTGGTAGGCAGTACTAAAATTTAATTTAGTACGCATTGCCACATGTAAACTCTTCCAAATCTTAAGGGAAAATTCTCGGATCTCTATCTGAAAAATAGACACTAGCAATCCATGAAATCGAACAACTTCTCTAATACATATATGTACCTCATACGAAGCTATACGAAAAGACGCTTGATAGCTATTGAGTAGAACTCAATCAATCATCCGACATTACCCAACTTATTAACTCATTCATTGACCTTCTATTTCCGACCTTTCAAGGATCTATACTGATATCGAATCCACGATATAAATATCAATTATTCAAATGCTTAAACTAGAAACCAAGAAGATTGATCAAGAATAAAACCTTATAATCCAAAATATAGAAACGCTGTATCAATTCCAAAACATTGAGTACAAAACCCAAACTTGGCAGAATCTTTCTGAAAGATATACAAACGAAATCATTTCTAAACTAGACTGAAATTCCCTTTTTAAAATTGAAGAAATTCATTCTAGCTGAGGACTAATGTACTAACTTAAAGTATCATCATAAGGATCAGATATGATATTCTCAAACCTAAGAAACCTCACTAATTTCCCAATCTGAAGCTCAAAATACAATTTTCCCTGTTCTCCCAAAACTTCAATTTATGTCACGCTTTGAACCATACTCTGATTAAGTCTATCACCAATGAATAAGACTTCGGTGAACCATATAGTATTTCTCATCAAATTTACTTAACACAAAGATACAATCACATTATAAGTAAAAGTCGCACAATTGGTCATCTCAGGTTTTCCATTATTGTAGCAAAATACCTTGCTCACATCCAAAGTACAACCAAGAATAAGAAATCGAGACTGCATCACCAAAACTCAAATAAATCCATATATCTTATGACTCAAAATGAAGATTCTCAATCGTAGGTAATATTTCACTATAATTCAATAATCCATCAAAATAAGATCAATTGACTCATATATTCACATAATTCTTCACGGGATAATCATAACATCTATTAACCGTCTAGTCACCATATCTTGTAGTAATCATGTAACATGTCACTTATCATCGTATCATATGACCTCAAATAATCATATCAATGTCTCTAAGATTACAATATAATAACCATCATATTTATCACGTCAATCTGCTCACTAAGATTATATATCAATCTCTTAAACTAAATAAATCTTGGATTCTGCCATATGTCACTCTTTCTGCACACTACTCCATAATAAGTCATCACTGTGAAGTCTGATCCCCATTTTCCACAAATTCTATCCACAAGGATAATTACATAAAATTTCATTTCTTATTTTCGAACCAAGATACTATTAGTTAACAATTTCCAAAATTTAAAGGTATGATCTTATCATAAACTTTCCTCCGATCAGATGCATTACTTCTGCAATACTTGTACAAATTTAGGACCTGATAAAAATTTCCTTCATCAATTTCATCCAACAATTTTCTTTCATGATCTTCTAGTATCATAAATGAAAACTTAATGTACATCGGTGAATCATTCACATTACGAGAAAACCCTGATTTATTTTCATGACTGAGACTCATCTTTCCTCGAATTCTACATAGAACCAATATAGCATAACTTATTCATGGAAAGTCAACTTATTTCATAATCTCAATACATCGTCACCTTCAGTTCTCACCATAAGAGCAATTGCATTATTCCTTATAATTATCTCTTGTACCTTTTATATTCAAACGACCTTATGACCATCATCATTATCTCACATAATTTCAAACATTCAATCACATGTCCCCAATTTCTCACTATAATAAATCTCTACTCCTTTAAGGGCATCTCGCTATAAAATACTTACAATATCTCTCATTCATGATAACTGACTTTTCCAAATAATCATATTGCATGTAAATAACCAAATCTTTAACACATCATCTACCGATCAACTTCCAAAATAAATCAAAAGTATTATCGCATATCCTCATAATTTCTAATATTCTCCAATATAAGCAATGATTTCATACTAATAATCAATTTGTTCCCAATAACAATTAAGATGCTTCTCAGTAACGCCATAATATTTGTCTTCACTCATCTTTCAAAATATATACCTTGACATTTCCCAATGTATGCATCAATTCATCACATCACTTCATGTATACCTTGATATCCCAGTAGTTGTATACATCATCTTGTTTTTTGAAATTGTGAAACAAGGAGAATATTTCAATAGAACTATATCCATTACAAAAATGATTATACTTCGAAGAAACCAAAAATATCTCAAGAGTTATCCTCCCTTAGTGGGTTGCTTACCGCACTAAGCTCTTAACTCAAAATGATAAAATTCTAGGCAGAGTCTCCCTTGTAATTTGGACTTATCCAATCCATAGGTATACTTCATAACCAACAATAACAACATGTAGTTACACTCCACATCTGACCACAACGATTTAAATATTGACAACAATTCGAACAAACTTCAATACTACCAAAAATATCCCAGAAAATCAATTCATCATTCCTCAACACAACAATTTCAAATCATAGTTTCCAATATCAAAATATCACTTCCTTCAATACATTAATTGGCTCAAATGTCAACTCATTGTCATACTTATAAAATATATGACACAAATCATAATCCCAAAATTTCTTAGTTACAAGACCAAACAACATTATAAATTTCTCTCAAAATAGAGGAATAATTCACTTGCTCAAACACAATATCAATTCTTAATTCCCAATAATTAAGAACCAAATCTTTAAATCTCTAATTTCATAATTCTTCTCAATAAAATCATATTATCACAATTTCATAAAACTGGCGTTGATTTACTGAAAATGTTGACAATAAGTGACTAATGAATTTTCGCAACAGTTACTCTAAAATCACTAGCCATGGCCTCATAACGCGGCACAATATTCGATAGTGGGGTCATATATCCCAACCTGAGGTGTGGTCAAAACGACATATATTCCGGAAATATTGTCTAATCCTTTCTGTTGACTCCTCGTAAATGGTGCTATGTCTAAAATCAATTATGCAAAAATTATTGTAAAACCATTCTTAAATCATATTATTCTCATTATGCTCAACACTCGTTCTCTTTCTTTTCTTTTCTTTCTGATTTGGATACGATTTCTCGTTATACTCCAAAACTCATTTCTTTCTTTCTTATTCGGATACAATCTCTTTCTCTTCATTCTTTCTCATAAATCATTAAAATAAGTATCCGAAATACTGAAATAACATTAAACATCATAAACTTCTTTACCTCGGAGTTGGTGGGACGAATGATGGCAGCGGCAATCTTTATCAATAATAATTAAATAGTGTAAAATGTTTCTTGAAATTTTCTTTTGAAAATTTTTCAGTCTACAGAAACACAGACTGGCTCTGATACAAAGCTGTAGCGCCCCGAGTGCTAAATACCTGATTCACTACGTCATCGTCTGATCTAACTTTTAAAATAATATTTTAGCAGAAGAAATAACTGAAATTCATTTTTGGCAACATTAAATAAACTGTAATGGTCGTTAAAATTGAAAACATTTATGAAACAATTCGAAATAATAAATCGAGCCATTAACATTGTAAAGCAATTGACAACGTCATAATTTCTCAAATAACTGAAATTCTCAAAATTATCCAATGTTTGGAAATACGGAAATCGTTAAAGTAAGACTTTCAACCATTTAACGACTATTGCCACAATCATCCATCACTTGCCATCCTCTCCGAAATCTGCAAATGTTGTTAAAAATAGACATAAGCATTTCATAGAAATACGCAGTAGACTCATCGCCCATTAATTAATCTACAATATAATTGAACACATAAATGCAGGCTCTTTAGAAACATAGGGTGTGGGTAGTCTCTTCTTGTGCATTAAAGCACGGGGCTTCTCTTTGAAAAATCATAGGCTCTTTAAAATCATTGGGTGTGGGTAGTCTCGTCTCGTGCACTTAAGGCACGTATGTTATGCATAAAATCATCATTTATCTTGCAAGATATTCTCTTCTTTCTTTCTCATGCATAAAGCAAGTAAGTTATGACAAGCATAACAACATAATTATTTTCGAAGAAATACATTCTCATCTCTTTTCATAAAAATGACTTTCACATAAGTAACATAACATACACATTCACATGCAATCATAATTTAAATCAATTAATAAGGGCGAGTCTACCTTAAACTTGACGAGTGCAAAGTTGAGCGGGAAACGACTTCAATTCTTTAATTCTCCGTACAAGCGTCTAGCCAATTAGAAAAAAATAAGTTAAATTTTTCTTTTGAAATTTATAGTTTAAAATTGACAAATTATAATTTGGGGATTGAAATTGGTGATTTTGAAAGTTGAGGGACTAAAATGGATACTTTGAAAGTTGAGGGACTAAAATGAGTAGTTTGAAAGTTGATGGACTAAAATGCGTAGTTTGAAAGTTGAGGGACTAAAATGAGTAGTTTGAAAGTTGAGGGACTAAAATGAATACTTTTCAAAATTTGAGTTGAAACTCAAAACGAATATTAAACTATAGGGCTGAAATAATAGATTTTAAAAATGGAGCGGTTGATTAAAATCATTTAAGACTTGAGGACTGAAATTATAAGTTTTAAAACTATAGGGACTGATTTAAATCATTTTGCAACTTAGGGACCAGAGTGCAATTTTTGAAAAATCAAAATATTAAAATAAATTCTTACTCTCTCTCTCTCTCCCCATTATCAGAGTCGAAGGAAGAGAGAGAGGGAGGAGGGACGCAGTGACCAACGGCGGAAAAATTGGTGTTGCAACCGGCGAGACGTCGGTGAGGGTGGCGGCAAGCGGCGGTTCAAGAGGGGATTCAAGTTTTGGTAGGTTTGGTACGAGTTTGGTGCGAAAACCGAGGCGAAGTCGCAGCTTAGATCGCGATTTTCCAGCGAAGAGGGCGGCGGTCGAGGTAAGTAGTTGGGGAAACCTATTTCTTTTGTTTTTGGGTTTTTGTTTGGGTGAGGATTTGAGCTGGGTTGGCCATTGATGGTGGCGATTTGGGAAAGGGGTGGTGCTCGATGGAATGGAGGTTGGGTGCAGGCGGTGGCGATGGCGGTAGAGGTGATGATGATGATGATGATGATGATGATGATTGGTGTTGAAGATGGAGGTGAGTTGGAGGAGGTTGTGGCCGTGAATGGTGGTGCTGATGGTGCAGTGGAGCCTGGTTGTGAATGGTGGCCGTCATGTGTTGGCGACAATTGGTTTTGGCGTGGTGATGATGATGATGGTTTGTGATTCTGGCTGTGGTGGCGTTTTGGTGTTCCGATGGTGGATTGATGATGATGGCTATGGTGGAAGGCAGTAGTGGTGGTTCTTGGCCGGTTGAAGGTTGTGCAGTGCTAAAGATGAGCTTGGGGTTGCTGGAGGGATTGTCTGAAGAATGGGGTTGTGCTGAGAGTGAGGGTCTGATGAGGGAGTGGGGTTGATGAGAGATGGGTTGATGAAGTAGGGCTAGGGTATGGTATGTGATTGATGTGATAGGTGGGAGTTGGTGGTGTGAAGACCTAGACAAGCAATGCACGTAGTTCGGGGAAAATTCGCACGCGAAATCAACTGGGTCGGAAGAATGAAACTGATAAAATGAGATCAATGAACCTTGGAATTTAAAATGATTTTGAAAATAATAATTAAAATAAATAATTAAAATAATAAAATTTTGGAAATTCGAAATTTAATTAAAATCGAATTGACTAGATATTTCTCGACTTGGCTAGACGAACGCATCGCGACGTTAACGTAAAAATGGGTGAGATCACAACGGCACGTTTTTCGAAACTTTGAAATAATTATTAAATTGCGTAAAAATTCTCGGTCGCTACACTTATGATTTCGAATGGTGTTATGGCAACGGTCCTCGAATTTATCACAAGAGGTGGTGATCGGCTATTCCCAAGGAACTCGCTCCACCGCCATTGTGGGCATGGTTTCAAGGTCGGGCCTGCGAGACATTCCCATCCTTGGGTGTCTGTGGGGGATCCTTGGTTCTGTTAAGTCAATAACTGATTCAGTATGGCAAGTTGTTGGCGAAGCTCCTCCAATGTTGTTTGCGTAACAACCATGGGCTAGGGTGATAGTTCATGTAGTTATGATTGTGTTTCTGGAGGGACATGCGTCCCTAGAAGAAGTTTGATCTTGAGCAGAAGAGCTTGTGGGTAGAGGTCTAAAACATATATTAACCATGACTTTGGTAGCGTTTTCCACAAATGGTGCCAATGATGATGCCAAAAATTTGCACATGTAATTTCTCGAACTTTATCAACGAACAAACACGGACCATATCTCCAAATACCTAAAACGAAGGCAGTGAGGTGTAACCTCGTCCCACCTCCGATGCTTAAGTCTGACACTGCTATTTTACTAAAAGGACCAAGGATATGCTCGGGGGATAAATGATGGTCGGAGTTGTGATACCTCTTCGAGTGTATCATAATTTTACATGAGACAATATTCAAGTGCTCGGGTTCAAATCCTTCATAAGGGATCGGGTTCAAGATGGTCCTCAAGGTTATATATCTGGTCTCTTGCCAATTTTCTACACATCAACCACAAACCCAAAATAGGAACACCAAATTAGCAATCATACTACCGCCCAAAGAATTGAACTATAAATCCACGCATACGCTCAAGGTTTCGCCACTGCAAGAAACGATAGGAGCCGTTGCGTTCGATAATCGGGTTGAGAGGGTGAGAGATGGTGGCTGGTTGATTTGAGGGGAGAATATTAGTGGGATTCGAAGTGGGTGGTAGGAGCCTTTGCACACGGAAATTGGGTTGAGAGTCTATTTATTTTTGGTTGGGGGGGGGGGAGATTATTAGGGTGGGATTTAAGGTGGGTGGGAGTTGGGGGAGGGGGTAAATTTATTCTAATTTCAAATTGTTAGTATTAGTATTAAAATTCTATTTAACACTTATTTTTTAGAATAAAAAGGTTATAAATCTCAATTTTGATTTGTGTAGTTCAAATGTAGGGTTCTATATAAATTATATCTTAGGCTGCGTTTGATAGCGATGGTGGAATTTGGGTGGAAAGAAAATGAATTTTAGGAAATTAAATTCTTGAGAATTGGAAGTTTAATGTGTTAGATTTGTTTAATTTTCTAAGTGAAAAAAGTAGGGAATTTTCCAACTTTTGTTGTTTGATTGACATTATTTTTCATGAAAAATAAAGTAAAATTTTTCTATTTTAATTAAAAAAAAA
Source organism: Ligustrum vulgare (assembly GCA_963555705.1). Taxonomy (NCBI): domain Eukaryota; kingdom Viridiplantae; phylum Streptophyta; class Magnoliopsida; order Lamiales; family Oleaceae; genus Ligustrum; species Ligustrum vulgare. The sequence continues at coordinate 32,958,642 of OY743168.1, read as the reverse complement.
TTATTTTTTCACACATTTGTATTTGATAATAATAATGTTAATTTTTCGAAAAAAATAAAATCAATTAACAACAATAAAAAGGATCAAATGTAACGAAAATGGTATAAGATTTTCCATAGAAAATATAACTTCCTCCCCCCGGGAAAACGAATTCATTCAAAATAAGGAAAATACCGAATTTCAAGGCAAGTGGAAAAATGAATTCAATGGAAAACTTAGACAACCAAACAGCGCAAAGTTGAAAAATCACATGAAAAATCATATTTTTCATGAAAATAATGAGTATGAAACGCACCCTTATTTTATTAAATATAATGTTTGGTTGAAAATAAATTTGAGAAAAATGAATTTTTGAGTAATGGGGCTCAAACATGGGCCATATTTTGGGTAATGTTTATAAGTGGTTTTAATTGGTTCATATGACCTAGTGTTATAAAAAAGTGGAAATTATGCTCAACCCTACTTTTAAATATTCAAATTCATAAATAAGACCAAACTATTAAAATTTCAAATCTCGGGTTGTATTGAAATTTTAATAATTAAATAATATTACAAATTATATTAATTATACCCTAATTCATTTCATCAATCCCCCAATATTCTCGATCTCTCCCTCACTGTAAATTGACAACCTCTCCTTCTCTTACTGGCGGCGACCATAGAAGCAACCTCCCAATTAGTTGAAAGCACCGCCCATGCCATCTCTCTCACAGCCACACCCGCCACTACTTCCATCGTCGCAGGCAAAACCACCACTCGGAGGAGAGATTTCAGTGTAACCGAGACACTCATCATCCCCGACATGACCTACCATTGCACCACATCAGATGTCGAACACCGACCAGAAGTAGGCGATGATGGGCACAGGTCGGTGATGAGATCCGCATTGCTAGCTTCATAGTCATTGCAGCCGCTGTTGCTGTGCACAGGTCTTGGAGATGGTGCCGCGACGACGAAGGTTGAAGAATAAATGGCAGTTGATGTCGACTTTGCTGCGATGGGAGGCCGAGATGCCGGCGGTGGCGGCGGAGTGTGGTGTTGAGAGGCGTTCTGTTGCTTGAGTGAAAATGAATGGCCGCAGGTTGAAAAAACCTGTGTTAAATTGAGAGAGAGACGTTGCTGGGTTGGGACCTGGCGGTGGAGGCCGAGATGCAGCCTGCAGCGGCGGGACACCGTGGGAGAGAGACGCTGCTGGGTTTGGATATGGTGGTGGAGGTCGCGATGCCGCCGAAAGTGGCGGGACACCGTGGGAGTGTGGTGTTGAGTGGTGTTTATTTGGAAACATTTGTTAACTGTGACCTAATAATAATTTGATAAATGTGACTTTAGAAGTTGTGTGACCTAATATAGGGATGGCAACGGGGTGGGGAATACCCAAACCCGACGGGGACCTGCCCCGAACGGGACGGAAAATCCCCGACAAAGAAGGGGATGGGGCGGGAATGGGGATGAAAAGGCATCCCCGAACCGGGGATGGGGCGGGGACGGGGATGACCGTCTTATCCCCATCCCCAATTAACAAATTCCATTAAAATTTAAAAAGTCAAAAAAAATAAGTCATATATTATCTGTACAAAAGTCTTATAATTCAAATTTCTTGCACCAAAAAATTATTACTTATTAAGTTATAAACTTTAAATGCTTATTTTGAAAAAGTTACTGATTATTAGTTATTAACCTTATCGAGTTGTATTTTCTCATCTAATCAAATATAAAATAACGACACAAAAAAAAATGAATATAGATATTAGATTAATGTTCAAATAATGTGTAAAGATTATTGGATTTAGAAAATGTTAGGGTTATTCATGCATGTTTCCTTATATTGTCCCCATAAAATTATTTAAAAAAAAAAAAAAAAAAAAAAAAAGATGTAAACGGGAATTTTTCCATCCTCGCCCCGCCCCGCCCCGCCCCGCCCCGTCCCATCCCCGATTAAATGGGAACGGGGCAGGGATGGGGATGGTAAATCACTAACGGGACGGGGACGAGGAAAGGCATCCCCGCCCCGTTGTCATTCCTAACCTAATATTGATAAATTGTGATTTATAAATAGTGGTTGCGACCAGAGATAACAGGGTTGTGACTCGTGACATTAGAAATGGTAGCTGTGACCAGATATAACGGGGTTGTGACTTGTGACATTAGAAATGGTGGTTGTGACTTGGTCTTGAATAATTGTGACCTAAAAAAAAAATAGTAGGATTGTGAAACTTGTAACTTAATAATTTAATATGTTGTGATCTAGAAAAAAGTTCGAATTGACTAATTTGACATTTGTGTGACCTAATGATTTATTAATTTGTGACCTTGAAATCATTTGTGAACGAAGTAACCTAAAAGATTTGTATTTGTGACATGAAATTATACAATGTTGTGACCTTATTATGTATAATTAATAAATTATTTTTAATTATTTAACATAATTAACTAATATTAACTAAAACCTGATTTTTTAATATATATATATATATATGTTTGATTTTATTTTTGAAATCTATATTTGTAAACCCCTTAATTATGTATTTTTCCCTATAAAAAATTTGTCTAGGCGGTGCTTAAGTGAACTTAATCGAAGCTTGAGTGAAATATTTTGTATTGATTAATGCAAGCTTATAGATGAACTTCATTATTTTTTAAAAATTTTCCTCTTTTTAAAAGTATTTTATTTGACTTTAATTTTAAGTTTTTAAATTATATTATCTTACAAAAGTCTAAAAATGATGATAAAAAAACACACACACACACACACAACTTTCATACAAAACAATGGCTAAAGTAATATTGAGAAATTTTAAAATTATGTAATTGACTATTTGTAAGATAATTAATAGGTAAATGTAGTCTTATAATTTTACATGTTTGGTACGTGTTATTTTAATTATTAATGATTTTATAAATGGACCATTGGACCTTTTTTTAAAACAATTTCATCTGGTAAAAAAATTCTGCATAGCATTTTTTACTTTCAAAAATAGACTAACGATGTTTCACGTCATTATTTATAAACAATATTTAATTAAGGGTGATTATATGGACACCACACAATTTGTTAACCGCACCACACTTTTCATATTTACTAAATTTGTCATAATTAAATTGATTAAAATAACCATTACATTATATCAATTTATCTTATTTGTCATTTTTATGTACATCACAAATATATTAAAAACATAAATTTTATACGATATTGTGCTAATTTCAATTGCAACTTCTTCTCTCTCTCTCTCTCTCTCTCTCTTCTTCGGCTCTTGCCGCTCTTCTTGTCCAGTCTTCAACTCTGCGTAAGAAAACAACTTACTTGAATCAGAAGCCCAAAATACCATTATGGTACACTACCAGCAAGCAATAATAACTTTTGAAAGTAGAAGTATTAATTACCTTATAGAGAGTGGATTCAAATTAGCTATTCTTGTCCAACTTTCCAACGATTATGTGTCTGTCAATTATCAAATAATAAAAAGTAGAATTATTAATTACTTTATAGACAGTGGATCCAAATCGACAATTCTATGATATCAATCTTTACATTCCAGGCTACTGACATCGAATCACATTTGCTCCAAAAAAATATAATAATAAAAATAAAAAATAATTGTATTCATACGAGAAGTTTTTGGCATTATGAGACGAAATAATTGCAATTACATCTCAGAAAAATTTAAAAAAAAAAAAAAAAAAAAAAAAAAAAAATTGACAGATCAAACTGACGGAATGCGATTTTGAATTCCTCTCACTTCGATACATTCCCACCATCGCCTTACTGCCATAACCAGTCGTTACTATATTGAAGAGGAGTTGTGGGTAGAAAGATGAAGGTGGAAGAAATGGACGAGCTAATTTGGGGGTAGAGTGATGAAAATGGAAAGTCTCTTTGTGGTGTATCGTGTTTTTCATCTGATTTGGGGAAGGCTGTGTTTGTAAAAATGAACGTGGCGTACTTATAAAATTATTACTTTAATAAATGTATATATATAATGTGGTATAAATAACAAATTATATAATGTCCATATAATTACCCTTTAATCAATTATCACACGTTGTGCACTTGTGTGATCCCCATTTTTATCAAAAAATGAGTCATAGAATAATGATATTTTTAAGAATGTGGGTTCAGTAAGAAGAAATTTTGAATTTTTATATAAATTATTTTATTAATATAATATAATTGAAAATGAGTTAGAGAAAATTAAATTTTTAATAATGAGACTCAAACAAGGACCTCATTAGGCTGCCAAAAAATTTAGATGAGCACAGAACACATTTCCATTCCTCACATGGCTTGAACACAAGTTATTATAATTTATAATCAACTTTTATAAACAACACAATTTTTGCATTTTTTCTCTCGACTTTTAACCACATAAACATAAATAAAAAATTTATAATTGCAACAGCGTTGTTGAAAGCTCAGCGAAAAACCGAAGTTAAAAAAAGCAGCAACGTTAATAACTTAAATGTCTGTTAAATCCGGATCCGACCGGAAAGAAAACGTTTTCATTATACCACAGCTTCCATACTTAAGGGTACAAACACAAAGTTTAAGGGTCGTCCCACCAAAATTCATTCATTACTCGTCATCTTCACTTCTCGACTTCTTTTTCTTCTTCTTTTTACTTTCACTAGGAACTTGAAGATCTTCCGAGTTTTCATCCTTACTCTTCTTCTTTTTCTTCTTTTTGGCGGTTCCATCTTCAGCATTGAATCCGTTTACACCATTCGCATTTTCTGCTGGCTCAACCTTTTCCTGTTCTGCTTCCTCCAATTTTCGTTTTTCCTTCTTTTTCTTCTTCTTCTCAGTTTTAGGTTCGTCAGGAGCATCTCCATTCACGGTAGTCATTGGTTCATCGTCTGGCTCGACTGTTGATATTTTTTTCTTGCTCTTCTCTATTGAAGGTTCATCTACATCCATTTCTGTGTCTACTAGTAGTAAAAATAAGAAAAATGAATATTAGAGGTTCTTCGGTCAAAGCCAAGTACTAGTTGAACATAAGATATAATAGTATATAAACACAAAACAGTAAGATAAATATAAAATGTAATAATTTGTTGAATCTGAATATGCAGCCAAGACCATTAGAAATAACTTAAAGTTCATGTTTGGCAAATCTTAAATTATAATGTAAACTGGTTAAAAATTCTTTTTATCTACACGTTTAGTCAGGCCCGGTTTTGGGCCAAGGCTGCTAAGGCAACAGCCTTGGGCCTCCAATTTTTGGGGGCCTCCAACCATGAGAAAAAAAAAAAAAAAAAGTTGACCCAAAAAAAAGCCCAATCCAAAAAATAAGAACCCAACCGACCAACCCTATACCGCTGCTAACTTCAGTTGATCAGTTCCTTCATTCATTTCAATTTTTTTCAATTGCAATCTGCCAATCTCCCATTCTCCCTCTCCCAGACGGCCAGAGACCTGTTGCTGCCGGGCCTGGTCCGCGTCGGCGTGTCGCCAGTCCCAAACGCCAACCACCTGATACCTCGCTTCGCTGCTCACTGCTCAGCGCCTCAGCCGCTCGCTTCAGCCTTCAGTTCAGTGGTCCGACGAGTCCTCTAGGCCGCGGCTGTTCGTCGCCCTGACGTTCGTCGCCCCGGCCCCCGGCGTTCGGGTCTGTTTCCGGCGCCCAAAACCGGCCCTGCTCCTGTGCTCCACTCCAGACTCTCCAGTCTCCACCACAGTAGGTTAGCACTTGCCACTTAGGTCTTAGCTTAGTTAGGCTCTGCCTTCCTGTTCCGTTAGTTAACTTACTTAGTTTAAATTATTTGTATAATTTAAACTGAAATTAGTTAAATTAGGAATTAAAATTAGTTAAACTGAAATTTATTTCAATGATATATGATATTTGTGAATATGTGATTGAATTTGATTACCGTCTAATTAGGAGAATGGTTGATTCATTTTTCAGGTTTTTACTTGAATGTTGTTCAAGTTGATTGTTGAAAGCTTGGGGAATTCTTTATTCAGATTCATCAATCAGGTTCTATCGCTCTTTGCATATAATTATGTCTACTAGAAAATTTGAATCTGGAAATGCTAAAAGAAAACGAAAACAAAAGGTTGAGCAATTAATTAAATCTCAAGAGGGAGCACTTGATAAGTTTTTTAGTAGCAATAAACAAACACGTAATGAAGACACAATTATTGAAAGAGAGTTCAATGAGAATGACAATAGAGATTATGGAACTCAAGAGCAACCTAGTATGGTGAATGATGAAAATATGAATGAAAAGGATAATGAACCATTTTCAATTGACATTACTGATCCAATGAATTGGGGAAATATGAATCAGGACTTAAGAGATTCAATTGTCATGAAAGGTCCTGTAAGAGAAAGTGATGTGAAATTTCCTAAAGATGCAATAAATCTTCATTTCTCCTCTACATATTTTATTCGTCACTTATCCAATGGAGAGAAGCATGATAGGAAATGGTTGATATATTCAAGAAGTTTGAATAAAGCATTTTGCTTTTGTTGTAAGTTATTCAACAATGATGAAATCAAAAGTCATTTGGCACATGATGGTGTGAATGATTGGAAAAATATTGGTGACAAATTGAAAATGCATGAAGTGAGTAGCGATCACATTATTAACATGAGTAGATGGATTGAATTGGAAATAATACTCAGAAAGGGTAAAACAATTGATAAAGATGTGCAGGAACAAATCAATAAAGATAAAGAACATTGGAGACAAGTATTACTGCGAATAATATCTGTGGTGAGAACTCTTGCTGAAAATAATTTAGCATTTCGTGGAGATAATGAGAAGATATACCAAGAAAACAATGGTATTTTCTTAAGACTAATTCAAATGATTGCTGTGTTTGATCCCGTAATGAAAGAGCACATTCGTCGAATCCAAAATAAAGAAATCCATTACCATTATCTTGGACATAAAATTCAGAATGAGTTGATACTCATGTTAGCTGGTGAGATAAAGAAAATAATCATGGAGAAAGTAAAAAATTCTAAGTATTTTTCTGTTATACTTGATTGTACTCCAGATTTGAGTCATGAAGAGCAAATGTCTATCATGTTGAGATGCGTAGATATTTCAGCAAGTCCAGTGAAGGTGGAAGAATTTTTTCTAGGATTTTTATTGGTAGATGATACATCTGGAAAGGGACTTTTTGATGAACTCGTGGATGCCTTGAATAATTTACAACTTGATATTGATGATGTAAGGGGTCAAGGTTATGATAATGGTGCTAACATGAAAGGAAAACATAAAGGGGTGCAGAATAGACTACTACAAGTAAATCCTAGAGCATTCTATACTCCTTGTGGGTGTCATAGTCTTAATCTTGCACTATGTGATATGGCCAATTGTTGTTCAAAAGCTAAATCTTTCTTTGGAGTGGTTCAACGTATATACACATTGTTTTCTTCATCTACTAAACGGTGGAAAGTTTTTAAAGATAATGTAAATGGCCTTACACTTAAGTCATTATCACAAACTCGTTGGGAAAGTCATGTTGAAAGTGTTAAAGCTATAAGATTTCAGGCTCCACATATAAAAAATGCTCTACTTGAACTGGCAAATGATGATGATCCTAAGACAAAAAGTGAGGCGGAGAGTTTGGCAACATTTGAATTTGAGAATTTTGAATTCATACTTGGGATGGTTATTTGGTTTGAAGTGTTGAATAATGTTAACAGAGTGAGTAAACATTTGCAAACAGAAGATATGCACATTGACGTTGCTATAGACCACTTGAAAGGACTCATTGCATTTTTCAAAAACTATAGAGAAACTGGATTTGAATCGGCCATGATTGATGCTAAAGAGATTGCAAGTGAATTAGAAATTGATCCGATGTTTCGTGAAAAACGAGTTGTACGTAGGAAGAAGCAATTTGATGAGACTTCTTGTGAAGAAATAACACAAACAGCTGAAGAATCTTTCAAAATCAATTATTTCATATACATAGTCGATCAAGCCCTTTCATCACTTCAAAGTAGATTTGAACAATTTCAGAAATATGATGACATTTTTGGATTTTTGTTTGATTTGGATAAGCTTAAATCTATTGATGAAGATAGTTTGAAGTGTTCTTGCATTAACCTTGACAATTATTTGAAGCATAACATGGTTTCTGATATTGATGGAGTGGAATTATTTAGTGAGTTGAAAGTTCTACGGGAAGCAATTCCTACAACAACTAATGGAGCAATTGATGTGATAAATTACATTAAGAGAATGAATTGTTGTTTTGCAAATGCTTGGGTTGCTTACAGAGTATTATTGACTATTCCTGTCACAGTTGCCTCTGCTGAAAGAAGTTTTTCAAAGTTGAAGCTGATCAAGTCTTATCTTCGATCAACCATGTCACAAGAGAGATTGAATGGATTAGCTATGATTTCTATAGAAAAAGATATGTTGGAACAACTTGATTTGAGTAGTTTGATTACTAATTTTGCATCTCAAAATGTGAGAAGGTTAAATATTATGTTAAAATGATCTCTCGGTTGTGAGATATGTTTGAATTTGTAATTACATCTTTTGAATTATATAAAGTCTTCTTTTGAATACATGTCTTATTTATTTAAATATTTAAGTATTGTTACGTTTGAAAAAAAAAATTATATTCAAGGGCCTCAAAATAGCTAGTTGCCTTAGACCACTATATTCTCAGGGTCGGCACTGCGTTTAGTAGAACCACAACTACTACATACTCTGCACTTGTTTGAGCCCATTTTAATCAAAAGCAAATTTTGTATAAAAAAAAAAAATTGGAGATTAAGTGGTTGAAAATAAGTTCGAGAAAAAATGAGTTATATTTTTACTATACACACATTATATAGGATCCACAACTTATAATAGCTTAATATTAATATAAGCACTCCCAAACATGCTCATGGACAAACACATGAAAGGAGAGAATCGAGTTGCTCATTTAGATATTAATTTATAGTGAACTAATTCTATGATATTGTTTAAGGAATTTCAGCAATCTATATAAAGAAGTTCACCTTTGCTCTGAACAGTTTCAATGGCAGACTTCATCACGTCTATGTTTTTACGAGGAGCAACCCCTTTGTCATAAAAGTCCAGTCGTTCCTCAACTTGTTCACGGAGTTTCTCTCCAAAACTAGTGGTATTTTTCTCTGCACCAAAGGAGTTATTATTATATGTTTAGTTTTTGTTTGCATGGACATGATTACATCAACCAATTTTGCAAACAAATTAGTTACTCACCTAAGAAACAGTCGATGCGAGTAGCAATTGAGCACTTGTTCGCAAGATAACGGGCCATCCGGCCTTTATTTCGGGTAGATGCACGACCAATGAAAGAGGAGTGGAAAATAAGACCATATTTTGGAGTATTTCCCCGAGTTTTGAGAGCTCTATAACAATAATAAAATTTACATGAAAACCAGGGGAAAAAACAATTGGAGCACAAACTCTATTACAGACAAAGCATGCACGATCAATTACCAGAATGCTACAGAAGTAAAATACCTAAATAGAGCCTTCTCAGCACCAAGAATCTGAAGAGTCGAAGAAGGGCACTTTGCCAAGTTTGTGAGACTACCAGCATGAGAAATCAATCGAGCACCAACAACTTCACCAATCAATGCAGCCAGATTAGGTGCTATATCATTCATTTTGGCAACAAGATAATCATAGAGCTTCTTCCTGTACTCAGCCAGGTTTATTACTCTTTGTGCAAATTGCTTTACATTAATCAAGTCTATTGGAGACAAATCTTGTCCTAAAAGCACAAACAACACCAGGTCAGTATAATAAAATGTAATTTGGAAATCGAGTATAAATCAGAAATTGTACCCATGGAAGCTTTGGCAGCTTCTATAATCTCCTTTGCCTTGTCTTCATCCCCAACTACATCTGTCAGGCCATCTAACTTGTCCTCGGACAACTGAGATTTATCATCCACGTATTTAGCAACTTTAGCATAAAGATAGTTGTCATTAACAATCTTTGCTAGTTCAGGGAAATGCCAAGAGTACCATTCTCTGTATCACATATATGGAGTATAGTTAAACTTGGATTATTAAACCAGTAACACTATGCATATGACAGCATGCATAGATAATTGATCACATATCAAAGTTGAAAATTGAAAGTTAAAAAATTGCATGAAAGAATTCGAGTGCCTGTAGTGAGGAATAAATACACAACCTGACTCTCATGGAAAAGGAATTGACATCTTTATCGAGAGTATCAAGAAGAAAGATAGCCTGAATAACCATGTTGTCTACACGGTTCACATTGAACTTGACCTTTGCTCTGCTGTAACTGTGACCCAGACCGAGTTGTGCCTTCTCCAAATCGCCAGGCTATTGATATATTGAAGGAAGAATGAGAAATAAAATGTACCACTAGAACAAATTCAGTCAAGACATTCCGTAAAGCATTAAAATTTTGAAAACAGATGATTGAGAAAACCAACCTTCAGATTTTCGATGAACTTATCGAAATGTAAGCGTACACCTCGAAGAAGCTCAAGGACAAACTCGTTGCTCTGGCAGGGAATCTTAGTTACTTCGTAAATATGTGACCCGAGCTTTGGCTCTGCCACCCCTAAACTAAACTTAGGCTTCTTACCCTCCTTGAGTTTTGGGAGAGTAAGCTCTAGAAAGTTCCTTAGCTCGGTAGTCATTTGCCCTAAATTGCACATCATCGGAAAAAGAATACCAATTTTATACCTTGAACACAAGCTCCCGAAATCATAAAGGTTGAAAGCAAATAAAACCCAACAGATTTGTAGTGAAATCCACATCAATTCTAATTTTACGAATAACAATACGAGACAGCCCTAGATAATACTATAACAAAATAAACTAAGGATTCGTCTCTCTCCTTGGTTATATCTCCAATTTTGATGGAAAAAAAAAAACACTATCATTTCTCAAATTGCAAGTCGCTCTTGGCTTCATCTGTTTTGATGTTTCTCATGCAACCGGTGATAAATCAACTTGCGTATATCTCTTATTCTTCTCTTTTTTCTCTCTGTTCTTATGTGGTAATCCATTTCACAGTAATTTATTTAATCAGTCAAGCTCGCCATAAAAAAATCCCCTACCGTACAATATGACAAATTGAGCTTAAAAGCCAAACACCTCGTTTAAAACAGAGGAAGTAAACAACAATTTGATAGCATGTGCTTCCAATTCTGCTCTAGGCGGATAAGAACTGCATATAATAAAATATTTTTGGTCAAGTTCAACTGACCATTTTAACATTTTCCATTTCCAAATTCTAATCAACCTTTAGTTCCAAAATGTTCATATTTTGAAAACGGATATATGCTGGTCGAAGGAATCAAAACCGCATCTTTAGCTTGGAAGGCTACGGGTTGTTGTAGGCTCAGAATTTGAACATGTCAAAATGCATCCTTAGTTTAGCCAATATTATTCTAATAATTATAAACAAAGTGACAAAATTTCATAACAAAAAGCAATCACTTGAAGAAATAGTAATTCTCTCTATAACCAAAATCATTTTTGCCTGAGCTTAACAAGTTTACTTATAATTATACATTATACAAGTCGATTCTAAAATAATAATTTCTTGTGCATTGTTATACCTTCGGAGACGGCATTGCATTGATTTAGAGCATCAAGAGCAGAATCAAAAGGGCTGAAAGCAGCAAGCTTAACCACCTTACCGAACCGATTCAGGTCCGTGACGGAGCTCCGAACCGCCTCCGTATTCTGCCCAATTTCATCAAGTCCGTGAGCTAACAGTAGACCGTATCCTGATGCCGACTCGTACAGTATGTAGAGCGCCATTCAAAATGACTCTCCCTCTCTGTCTCTGATATATGTGTCTTCCGTTACTCCGTATGTATGTGTGGGTCTGAGGCGGGAGTGGGAGAAAGTCAGGGTTTAGGGTTTTTCGTCTGCCTGTTTGTACGGAGTTAATTGTGTGATTGGCCACCGAGTTTTATACGTGACAATTTAGTCACTCAACTTTAATATGATTTCAAGTGGCCACTTAACTTTGAATTGTCTCACCATGTTGGTCACTGAACTTTATATGTTGTCGGGTTTAGCTACCCAATTTCAACATGCTTCCTAGTGACCACTGAACTTTGTACGATATCACGAATTACCCACCCACTTTAATATGTTTCCAATCGGCCACTGAAGTTTTAAAATCTTAGTTTCGAAGAGGCATGTTCAAGTTTAATTTCAAGGTATCAAACAAGGTTGAAACATCAAGTTTTTGGTACATTTTCAAAGTATCCACGACATAATTTTGCGTACAATTTACAACACAAGAAAATGGTTAACCAGAAAGAAAGTTGTGGCTTGTCAAATTAAGCTACTTATAACTACTAGTTTTTCCCTCGTACTTCGCACGTCTTATTTACATCATAAAATAACTTATACTTTTGTTTTCTATGTAATCATATATAAAATGAAAATCATTAAAACTATTTAACTCTCATGATTGTGTCAAATTAAGTAATATTAGCAATTTTAATTTAATAGTGAAATAATTATTTATATGAAAATTTGTAATCATTAATTTTTTAGTTTTTCCCAATTAACTATTTGTACATCACGGTAAGCGAAAACTCGAGAAGAGATTGAAAATACATTTGAACCATAAAATTAAAATCATTTTTTATCAGATTTGAACAGCCGAAGGGTTTAATTTTTCATTTAATGTTCATCATATTAGTGAAGATTAAATAGTTATTTATCAATAAATATGTTTCAATAATTTACCTCTTATTGCGCTTGAGAAAAAATTTATATTTCTTCAAAGTTACTCTCATGTTAGCGTCCAAATAAATAATTCATTTTATTTTTTATTTTGATTATTCAAAAAGTTATTAGTTTTGTGAGATTATCTTAATTCAACTATAAAATTATCAAAATCTTTTATTGGATAAAATTATAAGTCTATATTTAAATGAGTTGTTGAGTCAATAACAACGAAAAAAATGAAATTAGAAAAACTAAGAATATAAACTTTCGATGCCAATTTATGATTAGAAAAATTGTTTAAGCATAATGTTAAATTACAATGTGGTAAAATAATGAAAAAGGTTATCAATAAACATATTTTGAAAGTTATATCATTATTTAATTAAATCGAAGTCATTTGAAAAGTCACTCAACATTTATTTTTATGAATTTCCTTTTTAATTAAAATTATCAAAGACAAAAGCAAAATAGATGTAGGAACATTATTGTCAATTAAAAGTTTTCACCACATCCATACTTTTAGATATTAGTGATAGTGATGATAGTGATAATGATAGTAATAGTGATAGTGACTTTTTCGAAACTTTAGAAAATTGCTAACTTGAAAATTTCGATTAAACTAAAAAATGGATTAGATATTCTCGAAATTCGTCTCAAGAACTTATCCACGCATATATTACATTCAAATGAGATCAAAATTGATTAAATGAGTCTTTTGAATAGAGGCGTTTACACATTTTTAAGTTTGATCAATAGATAGTTACCAGTGAATTTTTAAAATTAGCACGTTACCGAAAGTTTCGAAAAAGTAGTTTTAAGTAGCTTAATTTGACAAGTCGTAACTTTCTCCTCGATTAACCATTGCTTGAGTGGTAAATTGTATGCAAAAGTATGTCGTGAGTACTTTGAAATAGTATTAACTAAGAACTTGATATTTCGACCTCGTTTGGTACCTCGAAATTAAACTTGAATATGCCTCTCCGAAACTAAAATTTTGAAACTTCAGTAGCTGGTTAGAAACATATTAAAGTTTGTGGGTAATCTGTGAAAGCATACAAAGTCCACTTGTAAGCATATTGAAGTTGGGTGACTATACAGTGATAGTATATAAAGTTCGGTGGCCAATAGGGTGTGACAATTCAAAGTTCAGTAGCCACTTGAAAACATATTAAAATTGGATGGCTAAACCATGAAAACATATAAAGTTCAGTGGCCACTGAAACAACTAACTTGTTTGTATAGGGGGTGGGGCCTAGGGGTGGTCGTTATTCAGTAGGTTGGGATCCGCTGCATCAAGTGTACATGTAATGGTTTTGGAGTACGTGACGTGGCAGGACATAATTCATTTATTGTTCATTTATAATTTAAAAAAAAAAAAAAAGATTTCTGCTTAAAAAGCCGGGGAGATTTTTGCAATCCTAACATAGAGGTTGGATTCTCTCAAGCTCTAGTACGGTCGAATCTCTACACATAGGTTTAACTAGTGAGTCGTGGTCCATTTGATCAAATTTGTATTGATTATAAGTAGTTCGATATGGATTGCACTGGTCTCTTTCTTTTTCCTCTTTTTATTTATGAGAGAATTCGCAGCCGTTATCCACTTGGTACGCACTAAGTAAACACTCGAACTCACACAATAGTGTGCAAATCAACCGCACTAGATGATTTAGCCAAAAAATGTGACTACACAAAAATTAGAAATATACAAATCATAAACTTAACCAAAGAATCAATATGTTCACATCAACCACTTCTCTTCTTTGCAATCAAAGGTGATCGACTCACGTCAAAATATTATCTTTCTCCCTCGGCATATATTGTAGTAGAATGTGCAAATTTTTCAGGCCTTTCAAAAACTCATTGTAAAATGTCAGAGTTTTACATGATTTAGAAAAAATCAATTTTCAGATTTATTCGCAACAATATAAAAGTCTTTCGTGCCTACGTGAGAAGAACATGGGTTGTTTTGAAGATACTAAATTCTTGCATGAGAATTTCATTCAACATTACTAATGTGTCGATTCAGGTCCGGACTTGTGCTAAGCAGGGCCCCAAGCTAAATTCAAAAAATGGACCCCTATAGTGACCCTATAAAAAAAGAAAAAAAGAAAAAAAAAAAATAATCAGTCTCTATGTCGATTACCTACATTATATATATGTCAAAATCTTGACCATTGTTGTTATTAGAATGAAGTAGATTGTTGTGAAGCCTGAATGAAGACATTAAGTTCCCCTATACTTGTAGATCAAACTTGAATTTCTGCATTGATGATTCGACCCACAATAGGGATTATAGGAATTTCTAGATCAACCAGCTATAATCCAATACACTAAATAAATCATGAGAAAAATGATAGTTTAGCATTGAACTTTGGAGTAGAGAAAAAAAACATGGATTTTTGCTAAATATATAAGTTCAATTTCCTGCTATTTTGCAATCAAATAAGGTCTGTAAAATTTAAGTCTATGATGGAGAACTTCTTGTTGCAAACACCCATCTCTTGATTATATTATAGGTTATCCGCTGAAAATGATTTGACTTTTAATAAGATATATTACCTCACGAGAAATTATGGACTATAGTTAATTTCATTTATGCGCTCAAAGTTGTTTTCCTATATTCATTCATAGAATCAGAAATAATTACATCTGAGATAACTAATGAAGGAAAATAAAACATTCACTAGAATCTGCATCCTATTACAAGCATATGGACAACGCGATTCGCAGATCTTCTTACCCAGTTGAAACAAGTCCTTGTATTTCATGAGCTAATGAATGACAGTCATCAATAATCATTCCAAAGTATGAGTTATCTAGATCACCATTTCGAAGTGCACTAGAGATGATCAAAGCATCCAACTCAATCCATAAAACTCCAGGAAAGCGATTATTGATCCAATTCAAAGCTTCTCTAACACCTAATGTCTCAGTCACTGTTGGATTGAAGTCTCTCCATACCAGAATACTCTTTGCTGCCACAAAGAAGCCCTGTTCGTCCCTAATGACCATCCATATCCCGACCTTTCTTTGGTCCTTGAACCATGCCGCATCAACGTTAAGTTTTAGAAACCAAGCACTGGGAAGTTTCCATGTAACAACTTCATCTCCCACATTCGATAAAGTGCTAAAAGAAACTGCTCGTTGCGCCTCACGCCAATGTTGGAGAAAACACCTAGCAAGATCAACTAGCTTTAGGACGCAGAAAGATCGAGCTTTCCACACCAATTCGTTTCTATTATTCCATAATTCCCAATAAGTCACAGCAAAAAGCTCCTTCGAATTTTTATCATCCTCAAAAGCAGATTTTAACTAGTTTTTAAAATTTGAGGCATTTGCAAATTAAAAGTTCAAGCTAGCAGCTATCCAGACCCGACTTGCAAATTCACAGAGCACTAAGCGATGAAATATAGACTCCCTCTCACAAAAAAAAACAGGGCAATGAGCATACACTTCCACTCATTTTGCTATCAACAAATCAACTGTTGGTACTATATTCGATACCAAATGCCAAAGAAATTTTTTTCACTTTGCCAGGAGCCTTTAGCTGACATTTTTGCTACCACAAAGGGTTAATGGTTGTTGGAAAAAATCTGGTTTTACACTCAAAAGTGCTCTATAACTACTGCGAACAGTATATACTCCTTTCTTGTCATGAAGCCAAAAAATTATATCATCAATCCTCTGGTTACTTAGTGGAATATTCAAGATGAGATGTCAGTCAGTGTGACTTAAGATATCGTAATTGCATCCACATCCCAATTGAGAGAATCTTCAAGCACCAGTTGGTTAACCGTAATCTCCTCCTCATTTGTAGGAGTGGGAACAGTCCACTTCGATCCGGTTCCAAAATGAACAATATCAAACCAAGTACCAATAGGAATCTTAGTAAATGAACCATTGGTTCCAAATTTGATTATGAAACCGAATCAATTGATTTCGGTTCGGTCCGGTTCTTTACATTGAAAATGTTAAAATAAAATATCTCTCTATTTTTTTTTGACACAAAAATAAAATATTATTTAGTACTAAAGATTAGAAGTTGTCTGTGATTGAGAATGAAAGTTGCCTACACTTTTAATGTAATAGGCAATGGCATAATATCAAAAAATGTGACACACCATATTGCACTCACTTTACAAACTACAAAGATTAAAAGTAAAACAGAAAACCATGCATGTATAGAGTAAGAAATAATTAAAGAAATTAAGGAACTAGTATTTGGTAATTAAAGAAATTAAGGAATTGGTATTTGATAATTAAAAAAAATAATTAACTAGTTTCAACATACTTGGTTTGGCAATTGATATTTGGGAATTGATAGGTAATAGGTTAATAGATTTGATTATAAGATACTAAGAAATAATTAAAGAAATTAGGAAGAAGAAGGAATATGTTGGAGATAAAGAAGGAAACAAGACCCTGAATTAGAGGAAGACAGAAGACGTGAATCACCAAATCGTGATCTTTTAATATTTTACCAAAATAAAATAAAATTAAACAACCAACCCGAGTACCGAATCAAATTTCGGTTCTAAAAAAGAACCGAGAACCAAACAAGAACCGTCCGGTTCCCACCAATAAGTCCCAAAATTGATTTATTCTTTGGTCAAACCCGATCTAGAAAATGCCCACTCCTACTCATTTGGAATAGGATCTGATGAGACATAGCCTTGATTAGGATTAAGAAGCCAAGAGTCCTTTCAAACCCGTATGGTATTGCCTTGGCCTACCCGGAACCTGTAGCAGCTACGAATTAATGATTTGGCCACTACAATGCTCCTCCAAACGTAGATTGGATTATGCACAACTTTAGCTTCAAGAAAAACTTGAGGAGGGAAAATAGCGTTCCTTGAACACACGAGAGACTAATCCATTAGGATCAACTGTAAGCTTCCAGCCATGTTTACCCAAAAATGCTAGATCGGTTTCATGAAGTTTTTTAAAACCAAGACCTCCTTGACATTTTGGTAGATTCCCTCGATCCCAGCACAACCAATTTATACCCCTCTATGCTCCTTGCTTCGACCTCTACCAAAATTTATTCATTAGGCATTCAATTTTCAACACAAAGTTGCATGGGAATTAAGAAGATGCTCATCACATGGTTCGGGACGGCTTGGGCAACCGTTTTGACTTTTGAGCAAGATTTCTTTCCCAGCTCTAGACAAAATTGTTTCCTTCCAACCTTGCAAACGATGCCAAACTCTATTCTTAATGAAAGCAAAAATCTCCCGCTTCTTTGTCCCTACCATTGAGGGCTTCCTAGATACACTTGAGACGATTAGCAAAGGCCTCGGGAATGATCTTGTATAAGACATTGCACAAGGAGACAAGGCGTAAATCATGCATGGTCTTCGGATTATGCTTCTCGGGGATGAGAACAAGGGATGTATCATTCAATCCCATAGAAAACCTACAATTATTCAAACAATCCAAGCACATAGAAATAACATCCTCTCCCATAATATCCCAACGATGATGATAAAATGTTGGATTCTGAATTTTTAAATTCTGCTAATATAATTAAAACATGGAATTATTGTCTAATTACATTGTTGTGTCCTTTTTTAATTGGATTGTTTAAAAGGGCAAAATCATGTTTGGACTTTGGAGGATTCTTATTCCAAATCCGATTCCAAGATTCCATTTTTTTTATATCAGTTTTTCAACTTTAAGACCATACATAGATTATTACTAATGTTCTCTTTTTTATTATTCATTTTCTTTTGTTTAGTTTCATGATTCAATTGAAGCTCATAACACTCATTCAAACAAATTCAATTACAGGCAACTCACGTGCATTGCACGTGAACTATACTTGTTAAGATAAAAATAAATAAAATTACCTTCAATCCCTTTTATAAAAGGGACTGGCTTTTGTAAGGTGCTCAAGGCTTTCTGAAGAAGTGCAATAATTGGTTTTTTCCTCATACATACTTCAACAACAATGATGGATAAACCCAAGACTCCAAATTTTTTGGTAACCATTTCAGTTAAAGGTCCAATATTTTCTGTCCCGACAACTTGCCATGCCTGCTGACAAAACAATCCACACCTCTTCGCCATTTATGCAGTTGAATGTCAATTCTTTTTTCAATCTCTCCATCTTCACCTACGAATTAAACCTCTCAGCTATTTTATAAAACATTATTCTTCGAAATCGCAATTTTATTTTGGGTGCAAAAACAAAAAAGAATATGGGAGTTTCAGCTTCAAAGATTAGTGTTGCAATGATGGATAGTATGAAAATTGGATGAAGGAAGATAAAACAAAGATATATTCTAATGGAAAATTAGGTGGATATGTTTTTTAATCAGTTTTAGTGTGTGTTTGATTTTCTAACTTTTTGGAGAAAAAAAGTTTTGAGAAATGGTATGATTAAAAAGGGTTTGAAAAGTAAAAAATTGTGGGTTTGATTTTTTTGAATGGTTGAAAATGATTACTGTAGAAAAAAAGTAATAAATTTTATAAAAAAGTTAGAAAATCAAACAAGGGCTTAAGGTGATAAAGTGGATAATTAAATAATTAAATTAATTAATACATTATTAAAAGGTAAACCTCCCTCCTTTCCAAATATATTTTTCTGGCAGCCAATTTCTCTCTATAAAAAGTATTTCTCTACAAATACAAATTCTCTCTCTCTCTCTCTCTCTCTCTCTCTCTCTCTCTCTCTCTCTCTCTCTCTCTCTCTCTCTCTCTCTGTGCACACACATTACATATATTGCCTTGTCAATTCGGACAATTAAGTCTCGTTTGGATGGAAACTATCTTGCTATCGTTAGAGAAGATTGCGTGATTGATATATATGGCAGGTTGTTGAACTAGAGATGAAAGGATATTTTGTTGCAAAAAATTGAAGATGAAATTTTCAATATTCAATTTTTGGCCAATGGATTACCGGAGCCTCTTCAATGTCATCAAATATGGACAGTTACACAAAGAAGAAGAGACAAGAGAAGTTACCTTTAAGCTCAAATTAATGATCCTTTAACATATTTAGGTGCCAGAGAATACAAAATGGGTCACAAATAGTCAAAGTTCACATGGACATCACAATCAATGCATTACATGTTATAAACGATCATAGTTTTCATAAACTTGGTCATACTTAACACGAAATTGATCACAAATAGTCACAGTCCACACATACATGATCACCATCAATGCATCACAGGTCACAGATAATTACAATTTTAACAAACTTGGTCATAAACAATTAAATCTCATACGAACATGGTCATACTTAACACAAAATTGATTAGAAATAGTCATAGTTCATACATATTTGGTCACAATCAATACATTGCATATCACATGAAGTCATAATGTTTGGAGATCTAGTGACAACCACCATGCACTTATATCACATCTCAAATCCACCAATACCTCCACCTCACTACCACTGTCACCACTAGACAACATCACAACCACCGTCCACACCAACAAACTATGAACAATAAATATAAAAATATTTGCCAAGAATTTAAAAAATCTAAGAACTGAAGGATTTTTGTAGTGATAAAGGTTTCAGTTTTTTGAGATTGAAATGTGGTTTGGGATTTTAGTTATGACTTTGAATTTTTTTACTTTTAAAAGATATTATTAAAGTAAATATGAATTTAATTATGGTGATGGTGTAATTTCCACTTCATTTTACAACTAAGCGTGAGACTATGACTCATGCACGATCCAGTAGTGGCTCGGCCTAAATCGTAGAAGCAAATTGAGTGAAATTTGGTCCAAATACCCCTTAACATTAATAAAATTGAAATATACCTCACAAAATTTTATGTTTTGATTTATCAGAATTCAGTTTCATAGTAGATAGTGGGGGTAACAGTCCAAATTCCCCTTTCAATAAAGGAAATTTACGCAAATACCTGGTTATAATGTATTGTAATTGAAAAATACCGACTTTTCATACCAGTCGTAACATTACATAATTTTGTTTCCATAGTTTAGAAAAATACCGAATTTAATGTGAGAGAAACTATAATTGGTAAGGATCATTAAATATTGTAGTCTTTTATTTAAGAATTGTTACCTTCTATTTAGAGATTTAAATTAGGCAAATTGTAATTATCAATAATTACTTTACAATCAATGATATAGGATATTGATAAGGATCATTAAATATTGTAATCTTTTATTTAAAATATTGTTACCTTTTATTTAAGGATTTAAATTAAGCAATTTGTCATTATCATTAATTACTCTACAATCAATGATTTTCTTCCTACATCATGGTTTGGGCATTTTTCCGTCTGGTTGTTCAAGATAAATATTGTAATCTTTTATTTAAAATATTGTTACCTTTTATCTAAGGATTTAAATTAAGCAACTTGTAATTATCATTAATTACTCTACAATCAATGATTTTCTTCCTACATCATGGTTTGGGCATTTTTCCTTCTAATTGTTCACGACTTCTACCATTTTACGGCGAATAGTACCAAATTTTTCTGCGATTGCATTATGTAATGTTATGTGACGTGTTGTAATTTACAATCACAGTTATGTAACATTCATTAATATTATTTTTCTTCGTGTCAATATTATTGACAATCAGTCAGTTGAAAATCTGAAGAGTATTACAGTTATTGTAATGTTGTGTAATTTTAGTTACTATAACATCACAATCCTTATAATAGTGTAACTATATTTACTATAACATTACAGTCATTATAAGTATTTTGTAAGGCGAACAAAATTTACTACCATAAATACATGATGCATTTCAAGAAAGATATGCTTGTGATTACAATCACAAAAAGACATTAACAACAAAATTTACTACCACAAATACATGATGCATTTCAAGAGAGATATGCTTGTGATTACAATCACAAAAAGACATTAACAATATGAAAGTAACTTACTACACTCGCTGCAATTTAATGTAACGTATTTTAATGTTCAGTAATGATATGTAATGCTTTACACTCGTCGCTGTAATGTTCAGACGTGTGTCCTAATGTTAAATAATGCTTTGCAAGGTCTTGTAATTTTCATAAATATTTTGTAACATTTAGTTTTTTTAGTAACAACCAACCCAACACTTGTATTATTCGGCTACAATACATGGAATGTCCTGAAACAAACACCGTGATAACAATCACAACATCACCTCAAACACAAAGTTTAACTTTATTCAATTGCCTTTAGGTTTAGGTTTTGATGAAGAAACCAGCGGAGATACTGAAATCACTCGTCACCACATCATTGCCTCCTACATGCACTTCAACATTGAGAATAATTAGATCGAGAAGTCATACCGTGTTCGATCTCAAGGATGGAATCTGTTTTTTATTTTTTTGGCTCTCTATCCCAATTCTCCAAAACATATTCAGGACATAAAATCAAACTAAGATCATGGTCATCTTCTAAGTGCTTCGACTGATTATGCTTTGTTTGACTTTTTGTTGGATTCCTTGGTTAGATTCTATATACTTAGATTCAACTCTTTTTGAACTCGTTTTACGCATTTTCTGGCTAATTCCCGTCTTGGAAAGTCAGGATCCTTCCAATTGAGAGTTCTACTAGGACTTGGGTTGCCGATTTAAGGTGATTTTGGTCTGGATTTTCGCTGGGTGTTTAGAGTTTTTGTTCATAGCGGGGTCTTGTAAATCAACAGCACAATGGAGACTCTGATTTTTAGGGTTTGATTGGAATTAAATTTGTGCGTCGATTCACCATCGGTTGGGAAAGGAAATGCGGTTGTTGTTGATCCACCATCAGTTGGAAAGGGAAATCGGTGCTTGATTTTTCATGGCGGTGGTCGAAGTTGGTGGGAAATGGTTGAACAAATTGAGAGAGAGGGGGGGTAGTATGAATGTGGTAGGGAGTGTTTTAAATTTAGAGAGAGAGAGAGAGAGAGAGAGAGAGAGAGAGAGAATGTACCTTAATTTTCTAATTACTTTGAAAAATACATATTTTTCTAAATTAGGTGGGTGAAAGTAGTGTAGAGAGAGAGAGAGAGAGAGAGAGAGAGAGAGAGAGAGAGAGAGAGAGAGAGAGAGAGAGAGAGAGAGAGAGAGAGAATGTACCTTAATTTTCTAATTACTTTGAAAAATACATATTTTTCTAAATTAGGTGGGTGAAAGTAGTGTAGGTCTAATTATCCCTTTCAGAGCCCCTTTTTGCTTCAAGGAAAAAAATTCAAAAGTAGGAAATTCTAATCTAATTCGTGGAACCCAAGAACTGAAAAATAATAAAAAAGTCTTACTACTGCACAACGCAACCCAGACGCTGCAGACGTTTCCCATTCACGGATGAATCTGTCCTCCTTTTTAAATTTTTTTGTGAATATGACAAGTCCGAATAAGAACTCTAATAGCTTCCAAAATAAAGGGCATATATGGAATTCACTGTTCTTATCCGTTGCAAAAAGGTTGACTGATTTTAATATTGACAATTTATGTTCTGAAATTCAGAAATTATAATTAATGGGGTCCACCATTTGAGAAAGTTTTCAGCAATGATGATTTCACCCGGAGCAAACGGGCTCTCGATAACCTTCCATCTTGTTCGTCCATCTTGATGAACTTCGACTCCAATAAGTTTCCAGGCCCGGTTTGATTGCAGAATCTGAGCTGACAATGGGCCACAAATATAGGCCCATTAAATGAGCCCCAGTATATATATTAGGGATTATTGCACACTATACTATCTTTTTAGGATATATTGCACAAATCACTCTCTTAACAAAAAAATGGAAATATATGGTATCTTCGTCCTGACACGTACATTCATCACCCAACATCAAATCGGAAAATACTCTCTACACTTCATTTAGGTCGCCTACCCAGTTAGGCAATCACACATCCCCCTTCTACGAATCTCTCTCTAACGTGAATCGTGCCCACCATCGCAGCAAACGTGAACGTTGGTGAAGTGCCGTAGCAACCATGAAGGAGGTGTAGGATGAACACTTACGGCAATTGTGAACTTGAGCTAAAACAAAGCAAGAACTGTCTTATTTTTAAAAAGCTAACAACTAGAAAATATTGAAAGATGATTTATTTCCTTCACACTTTACAATCAGATGCTTTGGTCTATTTATACAAAGAAAATGTAACAAACTACTGCTATTTTATTCCTATCTGCTAGGAGCAATAAGCTCTTTTATTGACACATGCTAAACTAACTCAGTCAACCAAAATAATAGGAACTGGAAATATCTACTAAACTTAGTCAAAGCCAAAGCAATAGGAAATGGCAACAAACTGAAGCTGAATTGAATTCTTCCGCAAACTGTAAGTATGCACTAATTTGTTGTACTCCCCGTAGTTCATACTTAGAGTCAACAACTCCAAGGGCAGCTCTAAATGTTTCAAATTTAGGCTTAGCTAATGGTTTTGTAAATATATCTGCAACTTGATCTTCGGTATGGACTTCCTTTAACTCGATTTCTTGACTCCGTACTTTCTCTCGAATGAAGTGATGACGGACATCGATATGTTTTGTTCTCCTGTGAAAAACTGGGTTTGAAGCAAGTTTGATTGCACTTTCATTATCACAATAAATTGGCCCAACATAATTGACCTTAGAAAATATGTCTTCCATTAGATATTTTAACCATACATATTCCTGTGCAGCCATTGTTGCCGCCATATACTCTGCTTCGGTGCTGGACAGAGCAATGGTAGCTTGCTTCTTACTACACCAAGAGACAACTGCTGATCCCATACTGAAGTAGTAACATAAAATAGATCGAGGATCAATTTCATCTCTTGCCCAATCTGCATCGGAGAACCCCTTTACCATAAACTCATTTTTCTTCTTATACAAGAGGCCATAAGAAAGAGAACCTTTTATGTATTGTAGAATTCTTTTGGCTTCGTTAAGATGAGATATTCTTGGATTTTGCATGAACTGGGAGACGATGCTAATGGAGTACGAGATCTCTGGTCTTGTTATAATTAAATAGATCAAACTACCAATAAGTTGTCTGAATCTTCTAGCATCCTTCAATAACTCTCCTTCTTTCTTTAACTTTAGATGAGTTTCCATAGGAGTAGCTTTTACTTTTGACTCCACCATGCAAAAATAGGCCAACAGATTCTTTGCATATCTACTTTCGGAGATAAAGTAGCCTTGATCTAACTTCTCCACTTCTAAGCCAAGAAAGCACCCAATCTCGCCCAAAATTTTCATTTCAAACCGAATAGACAGATCATCTCTTAGCCGTATAATTTCATCCTTATTATCTCTCCTATGATTAGTATGTCATCTACATATAATAATGCCAACAACTGCAAATCTTATTCTGATTTTACAAACAAGCTAAAATCTGCATCAGCAACTTTAAAACCACAGAAAATAAAGTATTGAGCAATTTTTCCATATGCAAATGGTGCTTGTTTGAGACCATACAATGCCTTCTTCAACCGGCAAACATAATTAGGAAATTTTTTTGTTATGAATCCTTGAGTTTGCTCCATTAGTACCTCCCGATCTAACTCGCCATAAAGAAATGCATTCTTGACATCGAGTTGCCATATTTTCCAGCTTCTGTGAGCATGGGGTGAGAAGATCAACCTTACTGTAACCATCTTTGCTACTGGGCTAAAAGTCTCTTCGTAATCTATTCCATAACTTTGGGAAAATCCACGAGCAACAAGACGTGCCTTGTATCTGTCAATTGAACCATTTTCCTTTTTCTTCAACCGATAAACCCATTTGCAAGTGATTGGTTGGCACTTCTCCAATTTAGGTATGAGCTCCCATTTTCCATTTTTATCTAGAGCATCAATTTCCTCATGCATCGCTGCTTTCCATTATGGACAGTCTTTAGCTTCTTCATAGCTTGGTGGTTCATCTTCACTTAGTGCTCCAACAAAGAAAGCCGAGGTCACAATACAATGATTTAGCTGAACTTCAAAGTCTTTTAAATATTCTGGTTGTTTTGATTGCCTCACAGATATTCTAATTTCCTGCTCACCTCCATCTGAATTTTGAGTGTTCTGCCTTAAGAATTCTTCATTGATTTGACCATTAGAATCATCACTTCAAGGTGCTTGCATGATGGTTTGAGAAGATAGCTCCAAGTTGGCATTTTGATCATCATAAAAGGCATCACTCATGACTGCTGTTTTTTTATCAGAATGCCAAGAAGAAACTTCATCAAACATAACATCTCTAGAAATGACAAATTTATTTGTCTTTGGATCCATACATTTCCCCCCTTTCTTGCTTGAGTCATAGCCGACAAATAGACACTTCTTGGCTTTTGGGTCTAGCTTGGTTCGACTGATCTTAGGGATGTAAACGTAACAAGTAGAGCCAAATACTCGAAGATAATCTACTTTTGGCTTTTCCTTGTACAAATTTTCAAAATGGGCTTTTTCTTTACCTGGCCATGGAGGTAATCGATTGATCACGTGACATGCACACTGAAATGCTTCTGCCCAAAGTTCTCGAGGGAGATTTTTGTCATGCAACCAAGAGAGGCTTGTTGATGTGAGATGTGCTAACTTTCTTTTTGCAACTCCGTTTTGTTGCAAAGTATTCGGACAAGTCATTTTCTGTTTAATGCCATTACCATCACAATATTTAAAAAACTCTTCCGACATGAATTCTCCACCATTATCACTCTTGAAGCATTTTATTTTCTTCCGACATGAATTCTCCACCACTGTAGCTTTGTGTTTTTGTTGGTCCCATCAAATCTATGTGAATTAGCTCAAATGATCTTGATCTACGGTTTGATGAGATCTTGAAAGGAAGACGATGTGATTTTCCATATTGACACCCTTGACAAATTATGTCCTCATGTACATTCTTGAGATCCGGCGTCCCATCTAGCAACTTCTTTGAGGAGATGAGCTGCAACATTTGATACCTAACATGACCGAGTCGAGCATGCCAAATATTTTCATTGTCAGTTTGAATTATTTTCTTTACATATGCTTCTCCTACCGACATTACAAATAGAGAATCCTTCTTTTCACCAACAAGCACAACATCAGCTACAATATTCTTTACGTTGTCAAGAATTTCACATCATTTGGACCGAACAAAACATATTTTCCAGAGTTTGTAATTTGAGACACAGAATTCAAATTCTTCTTCAAACCTGGAACGTGGTAGACGTCATTTAGCTTGACATTTGTCTTAGCATCTCCAATCTTCATGACTCCTTTCACTACTGGATAAGTTGAGTTGTCTGCTGTAATGATGACTCGTTCTCCATTATGTTGACGAAGTTCCGAAAATAGTGAGTTGTTTCTCAACCAAGGCAATCCAGGACTTGAACTTACCAAAAGTGTCAGATTTGGATTTAAGGGGATACACCCAAACTTTCCTCGAGTAGTCATCAACAATAGATAGGAAAAATCTACTACCTCCATTTGTAGGATGTTTTTCTGGTCCCCACAAATCAGCATGAATGTAGTCTAAGGGTATGTTAGTGTTGTGTTCACCTATCCCAAAGCTAACCCTGTGTGACTTTCCTAGAACACACGTCTCACAAAAGCTTAAAGGTATAACACTATCCTTTCCTAGTAAACTCTGATCACTAAGACACTTCAACCCCTTGTTTCCTATGTGTCCCATCCTTTTATGCCAAAGATCTGATCTATCTTCATAAGTTGTAGATAATGCAGACTCGTAGGCCTTTAAGGCTTTACCTTCAAGGATATACAATCCATTCCTCTTGGGACCTTTCATAACAACTAGAGAGCCTTTACTCACTTTCATAGTACCGAAATGAGATCTGTACTCATAACCCTCATCTTCCAAAATGCCCAAGGAAATGAGGTTCCTCGCAAGGCCCGGGACATACCTGACATTCAGAAGAGATCTGATCATGCCATCATGCATCCTAATAGAAATATCACCAACTCCTTCCACAGTCTATGTATAGTTGTCCCCCAAGTACACTTTCCTAGGCTTAACTTCTCTATAGTTATAAAACCAAGATTTAACAGGACTCATATGGACAGTGGCACCCGAGTCTAAAACCCACTCACTGTCAAAATCAATTTCAGACACATTCATTGCTTGTGGTCTATGAAGGGTATTGTCGACATTATCATCATCACATGTCACGGTCATCATATGAAGACTATCAAAAGCATCACCTACAGCAACTAGGTTCTGGTCATCACTCTGCTGAGGTCTATGTTTCTTCTTAAAGTCATCACAGTCTCTTTTGAAATGTCCAATTTTACCACAATAGTAGCATTTCTTAACACTCTTATCCCGAGACTTGGACCTACCCTTCGATTTTCCTCTACCCTTCTTCGTTTGGAAGTGGTTTTCTCTCGACTCTCTCGACTCATTTCTCCCTCTAAAACCACTAAACAAACTCTCTTCCCTCGAGCTGCTACCCCTTGACTCCCTCTTCATCTCGAGCTCCCTAGCCCTTAAAGCCTCAACTACAATATCTAAGGTCACAGTGTCCCTAGCATATGTAATAGCATTCCTAACATCTCTATAAGATTCAGGCATGGCATTTAGCATAATAGCAGTGAGATATTCATCATCAAATTTCTTTCCATTGTGGGTCAAACACTTGACAAGACTGTTAAACTCACTCAAATTAGATTCAAGATCCTTTTCTTGATCCAATTTATAGTTGAAAAGTTTTTGAATTAAGTGAATCTTCTTCGTTAAAGATTTTGTCAAAAAAAGTTTGTCAAGTGCTTCCCACAAATCTTTAGCAGTAGTATGCTTTTCAACTTGTCCCACTATATCATCAGATAAATGCAATATTATACAACTATGTGCAATTTCATTCATCTTAGCAATTTCATCAGGTTTATCTAACAATGCTTTTGAATAAGTACTAGGGTCCTCAAGTGCTTTAGAAACTCTTTGTTGAATTAAAATAGCCTTCATTTTTTGCTTCCAAATGGAATAATCTCCCTTACCGTTAAATTGTGACAATTCAACACGAGAACCCATAATGCAAATAATGAAAATTCAAACAAGTTAACACAAAGCGATTACCCACACTCAAATGCAAGATCAAACCAATTTCACCAAAATTACTCTTCAAGATGATCACACAAATAATATAATAACAAGTAACACACGACAATTTCAAGAAATTAAGCACGTAGTCAAATTCCAATCCTATGTGAGTTCTACCAAAAAGCAATGGTTACCGGCAAGGTAACCCCCAAAACTATGTGGCCACCTCACAATAGCCTCTAGAATATGAAATACGTAATGAAAATAAGGGATAGCCAATGCAAACCGAGCGGACTTTTCAATGTCCGTATAATCGAGAGTTGATTTTGCAAAATGGACTTCGGAAATGGAATGAGCAGGTCGAGCTGAAGATTCTGTCGGGAAATGCCTCGCCGGACCGCCGCCGGACCACCGTGCCGGAGTTCTACCGCCCCTGCTGGAAAATTCTCAAAAAACACAGAAAGATGCTCCTCGTCGTCACAAACCCAACGGTGGTGACCGTTTCGCGATTGGAGCTCCCTACCGGCCGGAATCGCTGTTTTTCAGTTTACCAACATCTTCTTCTCCGGCGAATAACTTCTGTTTCAACCGTCGGATCGGAGCTAAATTTCAGAAGAGTCTTCTCCTCGACAAGCCCGTTCTGATGGAGGTGGCCGATTGTCGATCGGAGTTCTGGATCGGCCGGAATCCCACTTTTTCAGTCCAGTTTTCACAGCTTTCTTTCGCCGTTTGCCGCCGTCTCAGCCACCGGAATTGCTCCGCCTTCTGGTCGAGTGTTCTCCACGATGAGGCGGTTCTTTTGGTGTTGGTCTTGCTCCGATTGGTTGGCCGGAGGTCGGGTTTTTGAAACGGGTCAGTGGCTTCTCTTCCTTTCTTCTTCGGTCCTTCTACAGCTTCTGTTTTTCAGCCATCATGTGAAGTTCAATGAACTCGATATGCCTTGTCTTAAGACCATAAATAGACAAACTGAGAAGGGGGAATCATGTACTGAGAAGAAGATTGACTTTGAGGTGAAGAGATTAGGTGAAGATAATCCAGAGGGTAGTGAAACCCAACCTCAAGTAGAAGCGGAACAAGAAGTCATGGTAGAGCAACCTGAACTTGAAATTCCTGAAACGGAAGTCCCTGATCAAGAAACATCTGCAGGTACTAATTTGGAAAACTACCAATTAGTGAGAGATAGGGAGAGGAGACAAGTTAGACCAAATATGAAGTACGTCTCTTCTAATTTGATTGACTATGTCTTAGTTTCAGGTGAAGCCTTAGATTCAGTTGAACCTGCTTCATTTGAGGAAGCGATCAATTGTGAAAAGTTTGAAAATTGGAAAAAGGCTATGAAGGAGGAAATCCAGTCTCTGAAACAAAATGAGACTTGGAAGTTGGTTGAAAAACCAAGGAATCAAAAGGTAGTCCATTGTAAATGGATTTACAAGTTGAAAGAAGGAGTAGAATCTAATGACCCTTTAAGATATAAAGCTAGATTGGTAGCTAAAGGATTTACTCAAAGAGAAGGGATAGACTATAATGAGGTGTTTTCACCTGTTATTAAGTATAAAACTATCAGGTTAGTCTTAGCCTTAGTTGTCCAATATGATTGGGAATTAGAGCAACTAGATGTTAAGACCGCTTTTCTTCATGGGGAATTGGATGAGGTGATTTACATGGCTCAACCTCAAGGGTTTGAGGTGAAGGGTAAGTCGGAACTTGTGTGCTTGCTTAGAAAGTCCTTGTATGGCCTTAAGCAGAGTCCTAGGCAATGGTATAAGAAATTTGATGCTTATATGTTTAAAATTGGTTTTAAAAGGAGTGAATATGATGCATGTTTGTATTATAATAACTGTAAGATAGGCTGTGAAGTTTATTTGTTGTTATATGTGGATGACATGTTGCTTGCTAGGTCTAGCAAAGCTGAAATTGTTAAAATGAAAAACCTTTTAAAATCGAAATTTGACATGAAAGACTTGGGAGAGGCAAGAAATATTCTTGGCATGGTTATTAAAAGGAATAGGGCTGATAATAGACTGACTATTAATCAAGAGTCTTATTTAGACAAGGTGATAACCAAATTTGGCATGGAACTTGCTAAGTCTGTCAATATACCATTAGCTGCACACATAAATTTATCATCTGCACAATGTCCTAAAAATGAAGTTGAAAAGCAAGAAATGAGTAATGTTCCCTATGCTAATGTCATTGGTTCTGTGATGTATTCTATGATTACCCCTAGACCGGACCTTGCATATGCAGTTAGTTTATTGAGTAGGTTTATGTCTAACCCAGGTAAACCTCATTGGGCTGCATTAAAATGGCTATTAAGATATCTAGCGGGAACTCTTAAAAGGGGGTTAGTGTTTGAAAGGAGAAGTGATAAGCTTGAGCTTAAGGGATATGTAGATTCTGACTTTGCAGGTGATAAAGATCAGAGGAAATCTACCACTTCTTATTTTTTCTGTTTGGGTGATAATTGTATCACATGGAAATCACAGTTGCAATCTATTGTTACACTCTCCAGCACTGAAGCTGAATATGTTGCACTCACTGAAGTGGTAAAAGAATGCATGTGGTTAAAAGGACTATTGTGTGAATTGAACTTCTTAAATGAAACTGCTATGATATTTACTGATAGTCAAAGTGCTTTAATGTTATGTAAAAATCCTGTTTATCATGAAAGGTCTAAGCACATTGAGGTAAAGTATCATTTCATTAGGGAGAAGTTAGCTTCAGGTGAGTTTACATTGCTTAAAATTGCAACTGATGATAATCCTGCAGATGTTGGGACAAAGGTACTTGCGGCAGGTAAATTCAACAAGTGTTTATCAATTCTTGCTATTGATAATGGTTAGTTGTTTTGCAGGTACTTGGCTGGAGTGAGCGATGATGATTTATTAGACCACACACACATGGATAGTACTTGTAACCGGAGAAATTGGTAATGGATTAAGGTGGCCCAAGGTGAAGATTTGTGGAATATAGTGGTGGTCCACTTAATCCACGTGGCACCCTATGATTGGGACTTCACTTACCCATGGGATTTGAATTTTGAATAAGAGGGGGAAACCTTTCTTGTTTCAAGGAGACTTGGCACATTCTTGGGTGGAGAGGTAGAAGTGGGAGAGGTCCAATATCTCCGGCGAAATCTTGCTACCTCCGGCGAGCCTAGATCCGGTTGCCATTTCTCGAGGACGACGGTGCCATGTTCCGGTGTGTTTAAGTGGTCATAAACTGAGCTCAAACAAAGAACAAGTGAACAGGCTGGGATGGGTTCTTGCTGCTGGTTCTTCTTCTTCAATCTGTGAAAAGGAGCAGATGGAGTTCATTAACGGAGGAAACAACTCTACCACGCAGCATGGTGTCGAGAAGCTTGTAGGCACGAATTATAAGTACTGGAGAATGTGTATGGAAGCTTACCTTCAAGGTCAAGATTTGTGGGAATCAGTTGCTGGTTCCGATGCATAAATTCCAACTGAAACTCTTGATAATGCCGAACCACGGAGAAAGTGGAAGATAAAATGTGGAAATGCCTTGTTTGCTTTGAGAATGTCGATCAACAAGGAATTCATCGACCATGTTCGTGATGTTAATTCTCCAAAAGAAGTATGGGAGACTCTTGAAAGGTTGTTTTCCAAGAAGAATACAGCAAGGCTGCAGTACTTGGAAAATGAACTGGCAATGACAACTCAAGGTAACATGACAATTTCAGAATATTTTTTTGTGGATCAAAAGTATCTGTGTTGAAATTTCAGAATTGGATACGAGTGAGAAGATCAGTGAAGCTCGCCTGCGTCGATTTCTTATTCGTGGATTGAAAAATGAATACTCGCCTTTTGTTACCTCCATGCAAGGATGGGCAACTCAGCCAACTGTTGAAGAACTAGAAAATATGCTCTCTAACCAAGAGGCTTTGGCTAAACAAATGGCCAAGGGCTTCAGTTCAGAACAGGATGCCATTTTATTCTCGAGGGGGGGGGGGGGGAACTCAGAAGATAACACAAACTGGAAGAAGATTGGTGATAGTTTGCAAAGCATTAAATCCATCAGATGCTACAGGTGCGGAAATATTGGGCATATCAAGAAAGACTGTTGAGTTAAACTTTCTAAAGCCAATATTGTTTGTGAAGATGAAGCAGAAAATCAGTTGAATTAGGAGGAATTTTTTTTACTACAGAAGCAGTAGAAAGAAAGAGTTGTACAACTTTCAAACCAGGAGAAAATAAAACACCAGTTAACTATGCCAATTACAAAGAAGAATGGGTCATTGGTTCAGGTTGCTCTCATCATGTAACTGGAAATGACTCATGTTGAGCTCCCAAGCTCCTTTTCACAGATTGAAGAAGAAGAACCAGCAGCAAGAACCGATCCCAGCCTGTTCACTTGTTCTTTGTTTGAGCTCAGTTTATGACCACTTAAACACACCGGAACATGGCACCGTCGTCCTCGAGAAATGGCAACCGGATCTAGGCTCGCTGGAGGTAGCAAGATTTTGCCGGAGATATTGGACCTCTCCCACTTCTACCTCTCCACCCAAGAATGTGCCAAGTCTCCTTGAAACAAGAAAGGTTTCCCCCTCTTATTCAAAATTCAAATCCCATGGGTAAGTGAAGTCCCAATCATAGGGTGCCATGTGGATTAAGTGGACCACCACTATATTCCACAAGTTTCCTTCAAGTTTCAAACTTCTCCAATGAGACCGACTTCAACAGAAAAAAAGAGTAAAACAGCAGGACTATTAACGAGGATCTGATACCATAAAACAAAGCAAGAACTATCTTCTTTTAAAAAAGCTAACAACTGGAAAATATTGAAAGATGATTTATTTCCTTCACACTTTACAATCAGGTGCTTTGGTCTATATATACAAAGAAAATGTAACAAACTACTGCTAATTTATTCCTATCTGCTAGGAGCAATAAGCTCTTTTATTGACACATGCTAAACTAACTCAATCAACCAAAATAATAGGAACTGAAAATATCTAATAAACTTAGTCAAAGCCAAAGCAATAGGAAATGGCAACAAACTAAAGCTGAATTGAGTTCTTCCGCAAACTGTAAGTATGCACTAATTTGTTATATGAGCAGTAACGTATTATTGATGTCTCGTCACTCCTGTGACACTGCATCCAGTGGTTAGTGCTAGTGAACACAGTGGGTTGTGGACTGTTGGTGGTGGCGATTGACCGGTGGTGTATGTGCATGTTCTGAAGATTTGAAATTAATTCAATTAGCTTAGTCAGGTGTTAAGAATAATTATCAATATAATTGAGTTTTTTGAAATAGATTTTGAATGCGCCTTCCATTAATTTTATGTTTGTGAAAGAATGCATACTGTAGAGAAAGAGAGAGAGAGAGATGAAGGAGGAGACAGGTCTGGTATTTAAGGTGGAATTTTGGAATGGATACTGTGGAGAAAGT